>SAYR01001813.1:65405-135384 GCA_004382745.1 Argopecten irradians irradians
TCATAGAAAAAAATATGTCGTCGAAAAGATGTGAAGATTGCTTTCATTAATTCTTCTACTATTTAGAGAACAACATATAAGTAAAATATCAAAACTGGTATATGTTTAGATAGGCATTACAAATTTTCTAGCGTATTAATCTCATTTTCCATGTACCGTTCTGTTTTTATCACCTTAATATCAATATTTCAAGAACATTCAACTGATCACAGGGAAAATACAATATGTTTTGTTGACATTTTTCTGGAATTAAAGTTCCTACATTGAAAATTGACAAAGAAACTAAAGTCCCTTCAATTAAATACATATCATTCATCCTTAATATACTCTTGTTCTTTATTGCACATACACGTTATTATGGTAAAAACCATTTGTACATATGAGGGGCAGCCTTATAAGTTATGTCTTGCCTTTTAACTCAGAACTGTGTTTAACATTCATTTAAAAACATTATGTTTAAAGTTACACAAAAAAGGGCATATGATTAGTTTACTTTAAAACTCTAAAGTTCTAAAACTTAAATGTCTATAAGCCTTGATAGTAAGTCCAATTTTTGAATTATCATTAACAGAGATTATGTAAATTGGACAGAGGAGTCACCAGCAGGCAAAAGTTGACCCTAGATGGGCTGTGTATTATATAACCCACTCTGTAGTATTTCTATACAACAACTCTGTGTATTCTCCAGGAAGGCCAGTTTCCCATGACTACTAATGGTCAAAAGGGAATATTATTCACATGAATAGGAATTTTATGAATGGAAGTTTATGAATGAAAATGTTCAAAGAGGCACCACTAGATGTTCATTGTAGGGCAAGCCCTACTCAGTCCTACACATCAATAGTAAACTGGGATTAGCATTAATACAAACGCTAGGTCGCGTTGTATTAAAAAATAGTTGAGGAAAAGAAATATGACAGAATAAATTATAGTGGACTTAATTGCAAATTAGATTTTTGATGTCTATGGAGTTATAACACACAAGAGAGGCCCTGGAAAGGCCTGTATCTTTCACTTGGGTCGTGTGAAGCCATGTAAATTGTAAAGGTTATGTATTTTTATTCTAAAATTCTCAAGGACAGTAAGATGAAATACAGAGGGACAGACGGCGAGGTTGGACAGAAGGATGACAGAAAGACGGACAAACCGCAGATTTATTAAAATCCTTCATGTGATAATGGTGGGTTAAGAACGAGCACCAAATCACCATAATTTGATCTTGAAATAATGCTAAGGTAATAAGATATTCATAAATATCCAATAGCAGGTACTGTACAAATGTAGTATTTCTGTTGGTATATTTACTGCATTGAAAGCCTCAAGGCAACCGTACAAGGACCATTGCTCTGTCTCCCTTTAGTGGTTGTATTAGACAGGTTTGTTACGTAACAACTTTAAAGTTCTTAATTATCAAAACAAAATAGCTACCTGTGGGTCATTTTATGTTTTAATTCAAACAGTAACCATAAAAGATGTCACTGAAATAAATTTGTAAAAACCATCTTGAATTATTGTTAATTATCCTATAATACATAAACAGGGGGTCGACATAAGGCTTGATCCGCTTGTCCTGGTGACCAGACCAAAATCCAATGTCGGACAAGTTCAAATGCTGAAGTACTTTTCCGACCGGACAAGTGGGTTCTCAGTCATGAATCAAATTTATTTATTGACAATTTTATCTCACAAAAAATAGTATATATTTCAACAAATTTCGAAGAATTTCTATCAAATTCCTGATGATGTCACTACATTTCATATGTCACATCACCGGTTTTTGTGTATTCATCAGATTTTTAGAAGCCATTAAAAAAAACATAAATCTGCAATTCATCAATGTGTTTAGACCAAAAATTGCAAGATCAAAAGGTTGAAATTATATTTCGGACAAGGCATTTACGACGAACTGTCTGAAAGGGCAATGGTTTGAAAAAAGTTAATGTAGACCCCTTGATTAAAATTGATTTTGAACAAGATTACCGCAAGTCACCAGTGAGATGAATTAGCTTAAGTGCATTACAGTGCGGGAATAGCGCTGAAAACCCTAATTACTACATTTACAGTTATACTTATCAGTTGATTACCTTTATCTTTTCCCAGCTTCTTTTTTTTTTTGTATCTTTAGGATATGGAAGTACTGGTACTCCTGCGTAAATCTTACTTGTTTTGTGGATTCCAGCTAGCTGCAAATTTCTCCCTCATTAGAGCCTCTATTATCTGAAAAACAAAATTGGAAGTATTCAGATAGTACTGGTATATAAAAATCTTCAACAATTCATTATCTTGTTTTTGTTTTAAATTAGGAAAGACCCTGTTTTCCCTTATTAAGTAATTCATTAACAATATTCCTGATAAGGGAAACTTTACAGGAGTTAAGGAAAAAAAATTTCTCATTTTGTGATTCCAGCTGTGCCAAAATCTTTCCTCATTAGGAAAAATCCTCAATGTCTTAATAAATACTTTGAAATATTTCATTAATTACTGATATATAATGCTTTCCTATGGAGAATTTTAAGTTAGGAATTCCTTATGAAATGTCATGAAACTAGTTACCTGGGCCCAGGCAAACCTATCAAAGCCTTTTCTTGGATGGAAACCAAAATAATAAATAAAAAAAGACTTCAATTTTCATGTGAGAACCACTCAATCAAGTCAAAGGTGAACTCAAGTTGCTTAATATAAACAAAGAGGCCCATGGACCGTAAAAGTCACCTGATAATTTGATACAAAATTAGTTTATGGTTCATTTACTAGCCAACATATTCTTTTTGTTCACAAATTGGAACATAATCTAATTAGGTCTTCATACAAAGTTTCATAAAGCTTGGTTAATTTTAACCAATTATTCCCATTCACAAGGTCCAATTAATAATGATGTAGTGCAAAGTCAATAACTACCGTAAAATTACTGAGAATCACACTGAATTTATCTTAAACTCCTCAGAGATCTTTTCAATGTTTAGTCTAAAACACCAATTAGTCTTACAAACAAAGCTTCATTAAGCTTGGATTTATTAAATTTACTCAAGTTTATCAACGTTCACAAGATCCAATAATAATTATTAGTGCAAAGGGCAAAAACTCTTGTAAATTACTGTCTATTCAAGACTGTTTTTTGAAATCGTCCGAGGATCATTTCAATGGTTAGTCTACAAAAACCAAAGTTCATTAAGCGTCGATTTATATTAAAACCAAGTGTATTGTGTTCACAAGGTCCCCAAAAAACATAATTACTAGTGCAAAGGGCAATAACTCTGTTAAATTACTGTTGATTCAAGTCTGATTTTTGAACTTCAGATTGAGATTCTTTCCCAATTTTAGTCACAAACAAGTTTTAATTAAGCTCTGATATTATATTTATTCAAGTTATTGTTTTCACCTGATGCGTCAGTTGACCTAAAAAGATAGAAAATCAAACCGAAACTTTAACAAGGGTAAAAACATTACATACCAATACTTCCAACAATGGAACTGCGATTAAACTCCCTAAAGCAACAGCGTGCGCCTAGCATTGAAGAGTGAAACTTTTCAGTCCTTAAGAATTCAAACGATGTTCAAATGAGTAGTTTGTCAAAAAAAACAAATTGTTTTTATGCACGGAGACATTATATTTCACCAGTAAAACAAGAATGTTCTGATACATGTAGGCAAACAGTACACTTTCAAGACTTCAGTCTGAAATGTGTGTTATTCTTTTTCTCCACATTTTGATTCTGGTTTGATAGGTTTAGAAGCTTAGTCTAGTATCAATCGAGAAAAAAAAAAAACAGCTGTCTATCAATTCAGTAGTACTTACTAGCCCCTTAGTTTATCCTTAGGGGATCGCTTCGGCACAAAATGTAGTTTCTTCAAATCAAATAGGTAGGATGTATGTTTCCGATCTCTTCTCATGGCAGCCCTCACTGTACTCCCTGAAAAACCTCGAAAAATGACTTGCTTCCAAAAGGAAACAAGATTGTTTGAAAACAGCAAAGTTCGCCTTCTGGCCTTGCACTAAAATTTTACCCTGTCATTCTCCCAGATGGGCCTCTTGAAATTATTTAAAATCCAGCCATTGTTTTCTTAATGATTGGCGTTACCCATCACACAATTATAATCACATAATTATGCAGAAATCATATGTTCAATTATTATGAATAACAGTATTTATCATAAACGTATGCCATGTTTCACAATTGGAAAAAATCATGTATATATCCCATAGCAGGGTGAAATTATTAAAAATTGATGTTTTATCACAACAAAGTGTCACTACAAACTCCACCGCTCCAATTTGGTCATATTCCAACTCTAATTGATTTCTGATTGGCTTCAACTTTAGACTACTTTATATTAGCGATTATATCGTTGAAATTAGCAATTATAAACAAGAAATGCTTATTCAAAGTTATAAAACACAGTAGAAATTGCCTCTGTAGTTTGGGTACAGTATTTTATGGCAGAAAGATTATGTTTGCCAATATAGTATGTGGCGTATACTCAGCATTTGATGTTACAAGTAACAAGTGATTTGGCCATGGACATTAAAGGTTTAGGGTAAGCAAGTTTCTCTCTACAAAAAGTATGGGTTCAAAAGAAATTTTTTTTTTTCGATTTTTTCCAATCAATAGTTGTGTTTGAAAATTAAGAGGAAAATACAGGTGTATAGTAGATTATGTGACCGTATCAGACTTAGTCCATGATTAACGTATTCGCACCCACAAGCACCCAGCTTGGGGCATAAATATTGATTAAATTGAGAAGTCCTTAATTTGATCAGATACATGTGTCAGGTGTATTTCGTTCCGTATTTCTTCCCGTACTTTTCAAAAAACACTGCTAGGACCGAATATACACCAATTTGCAAAAGAAATGGTACTAATAAAAGAAAATATTTGGTATTTTCAATTGAACATTTTATTAAAGATTTAAGGCAACAAAGTTTCGTATGTGACAGGTATTGGTTTTCAAATTTTTGACATGAAGTGCCAACATTAAATTGGGTAGCTTACATATTAATGAACACGAATGCAAAATCAAAGTGACATTACCTGTCAGATTTGCAGACCACCGCCAAGTCCTAACCTTTGGAGATTTTTCTTGCTGATTCTCCTTTCTCATTCAGGTTGAATCAGTGGCTGGCATTTTTCCTGAATCTGGGAAACAAGCAACAGAAAATTCAAGATGGTTTGGTCAGTCCGTGTTGTGAGGTCCAAAATATTCAAAAAAACATAAACCATAACCCAAATCTATCAGTGCATGTATTCGAAGGAAGCAACTGTAAAAAGAATATCAAATAAAGGTGTCCAAAGCAGAATGTATATGAAAACAATTAGTCGCAAATTAAAATGTACCATTATTCTTTGCACTCCCCTGATGGTGAAACAGCAAAAAGCACACATAAATTAAGACACCAAAATAATTAATTCAGAAAGTTTTGGAAAGGTTATTTGAACAAATGTTTTGGAAATGTCATCAGTAGAACTGGAGAAGTTTAAGATGACAGCAGTAAAGGCTAAATTTGAATTTTAGAATGACAAAAAATAGCAATACATGTACTTGATCTGAACTACCTGGATATCATTCTAGCCCAATCCCACCAGTGGTCAATGAAAAAAAACAAAAATTGAGAAAGTTTACCGACGACACACTATAGACAGATCTTAGCAGCACACAGAGGTGGACAACTCACAAACCACAATGGATGTGTGATAAAAAAGAATAAATTTGACTTACATATTTCATTAGCTTTGTCCGTCTTCTCCTCTTTCAGGGTTTTCATCCCCAAATTTTTCGTATTCCTTTTCTGAACAAGTGTTCTGTTAAAAAAGAAAAGTAAATCATTTACCAGAACATTTAATACATGTAAATTTTAAAGACAATATTTCATGTAGCTAATTTTGTTACATGTAACCACGAAGCAAAATATGCATAAATGTTAATGGTTCTTACAATTCCTGTATATTGATAAGGGTTTCCAAAACTAATCACATGTCGGGTTTTCATTGTTGGCGGGATCTATATGTTATCTTTCAATTTTTTTTTTTTCTCTTTTATCAAACAAGTTAAGGCAAAATTTACCAGGCATAGGAGAACACCAAAACACATCAAAATTAACCAAACCTATTTTGACAACAAAAAAACACCAAATTTTTCACCGATTGGCAAAATATCACCATTATACGTATAAATGATGTACCTTAACATAACCTCTGCGAAGCCAATACCACGTAAGATCAACCTCTAAAATGGAATGGCATTATAGTGCGACTTTTACAGTATTATTACGGATCTTATGATTTAAAAGAGGGAGTGTAGCAGGAGAAAAACCATCAAACTTCAACGTAGAAGTTTAGAATGGAGTAAAACCATTGGTGTGTCAATAAAACCTCAAACTCACAGATTCAGGAGGAGTTATCCAACGTTTCCAAAAATTTCAGATTCATCCGATTCAGCGAATTCCATTTGTTCTGATACTTCCAGATAATAAACACTGTCGCTGTTCATTGTTTACATTTACATGCTTTCTAAAATCTCCATCTGTGAATAATCATACGATCAATAATTCAATACAAATAATTTGTACAAAAATCAGTAAAATACATTACAAGGTTACAAACTAAAGTCTTGTTTTATGACAGTGCTTATTTAGGTCCTACAGATTTTCAACTTTATAGTAAAGTACTATAAGAACTGATTTCCACTTGTTGATGGTGCGGGAAAAAGAATGACATGTACCTGCCCTCTGTATACAGGAATTAGATGTAATTATTTATCTTGCCATCTGGCTTTTCCAAAGGAAAAAGGTCCATTTGACAAAAAAGGCGACAAGATTGGCCTCATTTATGCAATAATGAAAGTAATAACATGACCTGTAAGATAGATTTAGACACACGCATTGTCAAAAAGTAGATATTAACATCCGTTATCCAAAATTCTCAAAAATAACCAAGGTTTTCACCCCCTGTAGAAACTAGCCTATAGGTAAATAACTTTCTTTGCCTATGATGTTCTGATGGATACAAAGTGCTATATTGCCAAATTAAACCAAACATTTTTCAAATACAGTAGTTATTAATTCTCAAAAAACCCATTCTTGTGCTATTTATCTCCCCTTATCATGGAAGACACTTAATCATTAGTTACCATGTCACTTATCATGATTAAATCCCGCTTACCAGATGTCACTGATGTTAATTTAATCTCCCCTTACCATGAATGTCCACTCATCGTAATTATCTCCCCTTACTATGTGTCACTCATAATTGTCTCCCTTACCATGATGCCACTCATGATAATTATCTCCCTACCATGCATGTCAAACCCAACCATGATTATCTCCCCTTACCATGATGTCACTCATCATTGATTATCTCCCCTTACTATGTGTGATCCAAACATAATGAGTACCTCTCTAGCTTTACCTAATGAACCTGTGCCCAACATGATTATCTCCCCTTTACCACAAACTATAATATTCTCTCCCCTTACCGTGACTTGTTTCCATCCATGACCTCCATAATTAAAATCCTTCTCGCGAATGGCCACCAGCTTCACAGTAATTTTAGATCAGTCATATTTTGAAATCTCACTGCACTCTTACGTCTGAAATGTTCAGAAAATAGTTAGCTATGTGAAACTTAACATTGCAATAAATACATATTTCCTGTTCAAAATGAGGATTAATTCATCTTTGTAAAAATTTATGACTAAATAATGAGAATACTTAATAACTGTTTGATATTATAGGCAAGACATATCAGCTAATCTACAGAACTTTGGTAATAGTGAGATTAACAACATATATATTTTTAATGAATTTTGTGGAAATCTTGTAATGGAAACTCACCTGTTCTCTGTAACTTGTGCTGGCCAGTCTCCCAGTACGCAATATTCTGAAAACATCAAGATTCAGCCAGGAATCCTTTATAGACCTGGGCGCATGTTGAATGATTAATACGAATAACAAATGAGATTGTACAACTAATTATTAAATAACTACATGTTCGAAATAAATTAAGAGCCTTAACACTAACTTTTAAAATTAATATTTTGCCCTTGATTTTCCCTGACAATAAGGTATGATTACAAACAAATATATCACTTGATACAATAAATTAAATACTTTAGAGTACGTACTTTATAGCCAATTAAACGCCATGTTAACATCTTTTGGCCCCAACCTACAGCCTAAATATTTGAATATTTTTAAAACCCATTCCAGGAGTTCTATCAGTAAAATTTGAGTCTGGTTTTACCAATTAAAGGTCATAATTCTGATCAGTGCGTTTCAAACATGAAATTAATTTTGCGAATTGTTGATGACAGGGATTGTCGCAGGGTATGGTATACAAAGTTATGCTTTGTTCTGTTTGGATCCAGGTGAGCTTACAAACACAATCCACTCACACACATTCAAATACTTAAAATATCATGTTGACAAACATCAAACAAAGCCTTTAGAAAAGCGCTGTGGACTACACAGATCCGTTCAGTGGCCAAATTATTGTTCTCCTTTCTGGAAAAGTCAAAAACGAAATCACATAGTTAAGTAAAGAAATTTTATATAACAATAGTTTTCAGTACAAGCAAGTAACAAGAAAGTATGAGTTCTGTTCACTTGTACTTTATATCCTAATCCATGTCATAAGATAAAATGGTCCATTGTTTTGTGCCAAGTAACATAGATCTAAATTATTCAACAACGAATGATCTGGATATAACAACATTGGAAGCCTAATGATAGTACCCCTGAGTATCAAAGGGATATTCTTTAGGACACCAGCGTTAATTTTGTGATATGTGGCAACCCAGATGGCATCTGACATTAATAAATTCTCCTAATTTGTAAATGACTAGTTTTCTGGGTCATCGTTTTGAAGCCCTAATATGGCAATTTTCGATCTTAAATCAGACAATCTTATACAAGAAACATAAATGAACAATCAGGCAGAGGGAAGTTATAAACACGTTAGTTATGTAGCGAACATGTTAAAGGCAATACAAGGAACTCTTTTAGTAAAGCTACCAGTTGTCTGCTGAGTAATAATTCGTGATAACTTCGAGATTTAGAATACAAGGTGTTTCATTTAAATAAACTTGGAGCCCTTTCATACCCTAGCAATCTAACAGGCCAAATGTAAGGTGCCTTCTTAGAGTCATAATTATTCACCAAAAGTTACTCAAATGTTTAAGAGCATATTTGGACCCCCGGGTACGACCTTGAATGATGATCAAAGGTCATTCTCATTGGACAGAAGGCTCTTAAATTCATCTTTAGCATGCTTAAGGACAAATAGGTCTAGACCCCTGAAATCATTAGACGTTGCAGACCCATTTACGATTAAGCCAGGCGAGGTGAAGCGATATCTATTGACAAATGTCAACATGCATGTTTTTATTGCTGAAAGTAAATTTTAAAAGCTAATGAAAATGCTCTGTACATGAAATGTTGAATTATGTTGGTATATATTAATACATCGTGTTTCATCATTATGAGAATATAGATACGGTCTGCCAAAGGAAAAGGCATAAAAAAATTATTTTAATGTGATAAAGACTCTGGCACGAAATAAAACGCATAAAATCAGAATTATTGATCAGATACATACAATTTACATGGTACTTAATAGTTTGATTACCTTCATATTTGCCCAGACTTCTTTTTATTCTTCGCCGGATTATATGGAAGTACTGGTAACGTGTTCACATTGGTCGAATTTTCTTATTTTTGGGTGATTTTCAGCTGTGCAAATTCTTCCTCTTAAAAAATGCCTCAATGTCTTAAAAAATCACATATTTTTAAAATTATTTCATTTAAAGATGCTGCCACCGCCGGACAGAGCAATAAATGATATTAATCATCGTTGAACAATAAATTGGTGTTTAATCGCTGTATATATATATATTTACGCAAAAACTCTACTGCATGGCTGTGACAATGTTTGATGAAGAAAAAAATACATATTTATTGCAATGCAGTATCAAGAATATATATCTGAAACTAAAGATGATTTTTTTAGATTTTCCTACTATGATTAGGTTGGGGAGATACGAACTAATAATAATATTTCAATTCATAATGTAATGGTTAAATGTTTAAAATATTTTGTTGATACACGTAATTGTACGTTACCCGGATTTTGTTTGAGAATTGCATAATATAGGCTTTGCCTTGTTGCCAAAATCATTTGGCATATTATTTGCAAAAAAATTTTGTTGAAATAAGAAATTAAGAAAAAAGTATATAATATCCTAATTACACAAAAAAAAATCCTTTTTAGGGATGCAATTTATCATTTTTTATATTTTTAACTTGAAGCTAAAATTAGAAGCTCAAACTTTTCAGTGGTGTAATGTGTAAGTATTAACTTTTGTAACTGAAGAAAAATACTAAACGTCTGCTTCTTCTTTTGGATAGTGAATAAAATACCATTTGTTCAGCAGTGGAGCTATCTTTAACAAAAAAAATCAAATGTTTATTTACAATAACGCGGGTGTGACTATACTGCGCCAGACCCGGCTAAAGAGTGAAATTGAATCTTCACTGGTTAAATTATATTGTATACACAGAAAGTCTAGAATTGTTTGGATGTTGTACCATCATCGATTAGGTCATCAATGTAGAAGTTTTCTTATAATTATCAAATCCCGATTTTAAAAAAAAACCTCTCTCTTTTTTTTCGTTCGAAGAAAGGTAGTGGTGCTTTCAAAAAGTAGTGGGGTCCTTTAATATGTATAAAAAAAAAAATATGAAATCAAAATACCTAAACATTGGGATTATGTAAAACTTTTACCCACCATAAGTCTGCAAACGGATACTGAAGTATTCTTGCCTGTAGCAACAGCGTGACCTTCATGGAAGAAGGGAAACTTTTTAGTCTGCGAATTCAAACAGAGAATGTTCTGATGAGAAAGATAAACAGTAAACTTTTCATAACTTCAGTCTGAAATGTGTATTAATCTTATGCTCCACATTTTATTCTGGTTTAGAGAGCTTGTTATCAATGAGAAGAACAACGTGACAATTAATTTCAGTAGTACATGTACTTACTTGGGCTCTTAGTTTATGTCCTTAGGATCGGCTTGGGCCAAAACGTAGAGTTTTCTTCAAATTTTAAAGTCAAAGAAGTGAAAAGTTCAGCTCCTCATCGGTAAGCAAATTTCCCCCCTCACTGGTTCCCTCCCTGAAAAAAAACCTCAGAAAATGAAACTGCTTGCGAGGAAAGAAACAAAGGCTGTTTTGGAGAACAGCAAAGGGCACGCCTCTTGGGCTTTTGCACTAAGACGCTTAAACTGGCCGTTCCAATCCCACATTTCTCCCCTTACAAATCCAGGCTTGGTCTTCCTAAAATATCGATATCCCATCAACAACAATTTAATTAACCCCAAGATGTCATTTGAACAAGATGGTAATTCTGCCCACTGGGCCTCTCCATGTTCTGAAAATCCAGCATTTTCTTCCTTTAAATGATCGCAAACATACCAATCAAACATTATAATCTATAATTGTTACAGAAATTAATGTAGAATTGGTTGATGAATAACAGTATTAACACATTTGTTGTCTGGCACTTAAAACCTTAACCGGGTCATTTCCATCGTTGAAGCACCAATGCCTACGGTGATTCCAGAAGCACTTTTCTCTTCAAGTTGAAGCTAAAAAAACATTCCTATTTTCAGAACAAATTTTCATGAATTCAACAAGAAGATGGGTTTAAACACAATTTGAGAAAAAAATACAGTGCTATATTAGATAGAGACTGGATCAGAATTAGTCTCGATATTTTTACTGTATATAACCACAGGCAATAAGCAGAAAATAACAGCTAATTTGTACATTAATCTGCATTTTTTAAAGATTTGTTAAAACAAAGTTGGAGCCAGCGGTTGGCCGGAGTGGTTAAGATGTCCCGGACATAATTACCACAAGCCCTCCACCGCTCTGGGAAGGCGGGGTTCGAATTCCCATGTGGGGCGCAGTTGCCAGTGTACTAGAACTGTTGGCCGTAGGGTGTTTCTTTCGGGTACTCCGGCTTCTCCTCCACCAACAAGAACCTTACATGACCCTGGCTGTTTAATATGACGTAAAAATAACAAACCCAATCCCCCCCCCCCCTCCATGTGTCAGAAAAGAGTATTGGTTGCTCGTATTTTTGACATGAATGCAACATAACGATCGGTGTTACTCACATACATGAGCACCAATCTAATAATGTTAAGTAGTTCATATGTATAAACTCTGAATACACAAACCTAAGGTTCACCATCCAAATAATTCTATGTAAAGTAAGTTCATACTGTACAAACTTCTGATTGACAAAACCTAAATTCACCATCAAATATTTAAGGTAGTTCATATGTATAAACTCTGATACAAAGAACCTAAGTTCACCATCAAATTATAAGTAGTCATGATGTATAAACTCTTGATACAAAACCTAAGTTCCCCAGTCAAATACGACAAGTAGTTCATGTGTATAACTCTGATACAAAAACCTAAGTTCACCATCAAATATAGTAACGTAGTATCATATTTATAAACTCTGATACATAAACCTAAGCTTTCACCATCAAATATGTAAGTAAGAGTCATATGTATAAACTCTGATACAAAAACCTTAAGTTCACCATCAAATAATTATGTAAAGTAGTTTTATATGTACAAAAATCTGATCAAAACCTAAGTTCACATCAAATATGTAAGTAGTACATATATATAACTCTGATACAAAGTTCATATAACCTATAGCTAGGACCCACAGATCGCAGAAACCTCAAGAAGTCCTATAATCTCCCTGAAGACCACCTTCTTTTCTGATCTCCTTGGTAGTTTCAGTTTAGATTGGCCTCAGTGGATGGGCCAGTTTTTTCCTTAATTCTGAAAACAGCAACAGAACATTTAGTATGACTTTGCTTGCTTCAGAGATTTTTCGGCCTGAAATATTTAATATGCAAAACCACAAACCATTGAAGCTATAATGCATGTATACAAAGGAAGCAGCTGTAAAAACAGTATCAAAATGAAGGTGTAAAAAGCAGAACGTAAATGAAAAAAATAGCCATAAAGCGTAGCAATATCCTCTGCACTCTGCTTTCGGTATGAAAACCTAAAGGTAATATCTAATATTTAGGTTACAGTCGACAGCAATTGGAACTACTAAAGCAATAACCTAATTAGCATACAGAAAGTTTTGGTAAGTTTATTTGTAGCTCCAAAAGGAACCACAAGTAGGTGATTTGTTACTTTATTTCCATGATAACAGAAACAAGAGGCCCAGAGGGCCTGTATCGCTCACCTGGTTTGTAATGCCAAGTAATGCTTCTAAATACAGGTTCATTGTTTCTTTTCTGAGGAATTCGAATATTTACCTCTAAATTCACCAACTGGGCCCTACCATCCTGCCCCCAGGGGGGTCAAGCCAACATTTATTAGAAGTTCATGTTCCCCTTCCCCAATGGATGTTTTGTGGCCAAAATTTGGTCACAATCCATGCAGAACTCTAGGACAAGGTAGCGGGATTTTATAGGATTTACCTCTATTTCACCTTATTGGCTCTCCAACCCCTCCTGCCCCCGGCGGGTCAGAGCCAACATTTATAGAAGCTTCTGTTCCCTTTCCCCCGAGGATGTTTGTGGCCAAATTTGGTCACAATCCATGCAGAACTCTAGGACAAGTAGCGATTTATAGGATTTACCTCTATTTCCCCATTGGGCCCCGCCCCTCATGCCCCCGGGGGGGTCAGAACCAAACTTTATACAAGTTCTGTTCCCCTTTCCCCAAGGATGTTTGTTGCCAAATTTGGTTACAATCCATACAGAACTCTAGGACAAGTAGCAATTTATAGGATTTACCTCTATTTCCCCTATTGGGCCCCGCCCCTCCTGCTCACGGGGGGTCAGAGCCAAACTTTATACAAGTTCTGTTCCACTTCCCCCAAGGATGTTTGTGGCCAAATTTGGTTACAATCCATGCAGAACTCTATTACTAGTAGTGATTTAAAGGAAATGTTGACGGACGGACGACGGATGGACGACGGACGGACGACGGACGACGGACGCCGCGCCATGACATAAGCTCACCGGCCCTTCGGGCCAGGTGAGCTGAAAATATAAACAAGAGGCCCAAAGGGCCTTAACGGTCATCTGACTACCTTGGCAATAGTAAAATTAATAATATAAGGTGTCACTTTGTCAGGACCATGTCAGGATCATTTCCAATTTCTTTCAACAAATTTCAAACAAGAGGCCCAAGGGCCTTAACATATAGGAAATTATTTAGATATAGTGTCATGGTAGCCATCTTTGATTTTGGATCAACCAGAGATGTAACAATACTTTGTCGGGAACATGTCAGGATCATTTCATGCAGGTTTCAGCCAGATCTTGAGAAGAAGTTCAAAACGTGTTTTCAAGATAGCGGCTGTGGCGGCCATCTTGGATTTCGGATCGACCCGAAAAATAACAACACTTTGTCGGGACCATATCAGAATCATTTCATGCAAGTTTCAGCCAAATTGCACCGGTAGAACTTGAGAAAAAGCTCAAAATGTGTTTTCAAGATGGCGGTTGTGGCGGCCATCTTGGATTACTAATTGACCCGAAAAATAACAACACTTTGTCGGGACCATGTCAGGATTATTTCAGGCAAGTTTCAGCCAAATCGCACTTGTAGAACTTGAGAAGTAGTTCAAAATGTGCTTTAAAGATGGCGGCTGTGGCAGCCATCTTGGATTTCAGAGCGACCTGAAAAACAACAACACTTTGTCGGGACCATGTAAGGATCATTTCATGCAAGTTTCAGCCAAATCCCACAGGGAGAACTTGAGAAGACGTTCAAAATGTGTTTTCAAGATGGCGGCTGTGGCGGCCATCTTGGATTTCAGAGCGACCTGAAAAACAACATTTTGGCAGAAAAGCAACTCGGTAAAGATAATAATGTAATAGACCCAATCGCGAGGGGTGTGCTCGAAAAATACCCATGTATATATAGGTCCATGTATTTTAATGTGCTGCCTGTCCTGCTTTGTCAATGGATTTCATATCTATGACATGACACAAGAGAAAAGTGATTTTAATTGAAGGATTTGATATGTCTTATGTCATACAGAATTAAATATACAAAACCATAAGTATGTATATGATTATCAATGACAAAAGTTTATGATTAGAAAAAAAGTTATATACATTATCTGAATATATACTACACAAATGTTCAAAGCAATCCAATATTTACACCCTACCACAGCACTTCACAAAGTTTAATTATCATTCATGGCTTATTGAGGTAAAAAAATAATAATACTTTATAAAATATCTACCTCACATTTCAACCATACTCAGTTGAAGTTGAGAAGCTTAAGAAGGCAGCAGTGAAGGCCAAATCTTTATTTTAGAATGACTACAAAAAGCAATGCTTGGTCGATCACGTCAGAACCATCTCAATATGATTTCAGCTCTTCCCCATTGTTGACCATATGAAAGCCATTTAAAATGAGAGAAGTTTACTGACAAGACACATAGCAGGCACACCAAGATGAACGATGCACAATGGAAGTTGGTCATTCCCATTCCCAAATAATAATTAACTTACATATTTCATTAGCTTGTCCATCTTCTCCTCTTTCAAGTTTTTCAACTTAAATTTTTCTATTCCTTTTCTGACAAGTGTCTGTTGAAAAAGACAACAAAACGACTTTTTGAAGTATATGTATCAGTACGTATATACCTGTACACTGGATATAGCTACTAGTGGATGAACAACAGACCAGTAGGTTTTGCAAAGATTTTCACTATTCCTGCGTTTTGACTGAATCTAATAAGAGACAAAATAAAAACCATTGGTGGTATGCGTCAAAAAAAGCTCAACTCACATTCAAGGCGGAATTATCCAATGTTTCGAAAATTTCAGATTCATCCGATTCATCCGATTCATCTTTTTCGTCTTCTGGATCACCATCTGTGAACAATCATATCAATAAATTTATATAACAAGAGGCCCAGAGGGCCTGTATAGCTCACCTGGTTATTGTCATGCCAAGTGAAGTTCTGAATACAGGATCATTGTTTCTTTTCTGAAGGAATTTAACAATTTACCTCTAATTTCCAATTTTTTTTGCTCCAGGGGGTCAGAGCAATCGTTCCCGTTAGCAATCGTTTATCGTTAATCGTTATCGTTTGCATTAGCAATCGTTAATCATTAGTTGCGTTTATAATCGTTTGCGTTAGAAATCGTTTGCGTTTATCGTTAGCAGGATCCACTTCTGCTAACGTTAACCACTAAAAATAGAACCAAATGCCGGTGAGACGCTTTGACGATCCGAATTTAATGTTCATTACTTTTCTCCTAAGATATTAAGTTTACCGCTTCGTGTAGAAGCGATCATCGTAACATCTATGAAATAAAAAAACAAGAGGCCCAGAGGGCCTGTATCGCTCACCTGGTTTGTAATGCCAAGTAATGTTCTGAATAAAGGATCATTGTTTCTTTTCTGAAGCAATTTAACGATTTACCTCTAATTTCCAATTCTTTTTGCTCCAGGGGTCAGAGCTAAAATATATACAAACACTGGTTAAATTCCATGCAGAACTCTATGATAAGAAGCGATTTAAAGACTTTACCCCTATTTCCCCTATTGGGCCATGCCCCTCCTGCCCTCGAGGGGTCAGAGCCAAAATTTTTACAAACTATGTTCCCCATCCTCAACGGATGTTTCTTGCGAAATTTGGTTACATTCCATGCAAAACTCTATGACTAATAGCGATTTCAAGGATTTATTTCTTTTTCCCCTATTGGGCCCTGCCCCTCCTGCCCCAGGGGGGTCAGAGCAAAATTTTATACAAACTCTTGTTCCCCTTCCCCCAAGGACGTTTCTGGCCAAATTTGGTTACATTCCATGACTAGTAGTGATTTTAAGGAAATGTTGAGGGATGGACGATGGACCACGCGCCATGACATAAGCTCACCAGGCCTTTGGGCTAAGTGAGCTAAAACCAGAGAAATACATTCAAGGTAACATAAATCAAGATATATCTGATATATTTTATGAATTATACCATGAATGAAGGTCCTTTGATCCCTACCATGCTACAAATCTAATATCCAGTCTCTAGAACTCTTAATTATTTACAAGAAGTTGTTTAAAGATTTTAGCTTATTGACCCCTGTGACCTTGAATGATGATCAATGGCATTTATTTGAACAAACTTGGTAGCCCTTCATGTCATAGGCCCAATATCAGGTCTCTAGGCCTCTAAGTTATTCTCAAGAAGTTATTGAAAATTTTGAGCCTTTTTGACCTGTGACCTTGAATGATGATCAAGGGCATTTGTTTGAACAAACTTGGTAGCCCTCCATCCCAGCATGTCACAGGTCCATTATCAGTTATCTAGGCCTTTAAGTTAATCACAAGAAGTTGTTTAAAGAGTTTAACCTATTTGACCCCCGTGACCTTGAATGAAGCTCAAGGTCATTCATTTGAACAAACTTGGTAGTCCTTCATCCCAGCATGCTACAGGCCCAATATCAGTACCCTGGGCTTTCTGGTTCTTCAGAAGAAGTCATTTAAAGATTTTAACCTATTTGACCCCTGTGACTTTGAATGAAGGACAAGCTTGGTAGCCCTGCATCCCAGCAAGCTACAAGCCCAATATCATTACCCTGGGCTTTCTGGTTCTTCAGAAGAAGTTGTTTAAATATTTTAACCTATTTGACCATTGTTACCTTGAATGAAGGTCAAGGTCATTCATTTGAACAACTTGGTAGCCCTTCATCCTAGTATGTTACAGGCCCAATATTACCCTGGGCTTTCTGGTTCTTCAGAAGAAGTTGTTTAAACATTTTAACCACCATTGTTACCTTGAATGAAGGTCAAGGTCATTCATTTGAACAACTTGGTAGCCCTTCATCCTAGTATGTTACAGGCCCAATATCAGTACCCTGGGCTTTCGTTTCACAGATGTAGAATGCTCCATCAGCAAATCATTGAAGCTATCTTCATCACCTAAATTTTCATTTTCATATTATTTATCAAATACAATTATAAAATTTTAATTATTTAAAACTAGTTATAACATAACTTTCTTTTTCATCTTTCTGATGAAATGAAATAATGCCGGCATTAAAAACTATAGAACCTAAGGAAATTAAGACACCTTAAAGAAATCAACATGTATATCAAATAGTTTTCCAATAGCTTTGGACCTCACCAAAAATAGCAAAGGGAAGACATAAATTTGCCTTAAAATCAATGGTTATCTCCCCTCTGTATATGATTATCTCCCCTTACTACATGATTACCTCTCTTACCCTGATGTCCCTCAACATCCATCTTGTTTGAAGGCCCTTCTAAAGCTGACACTCCTAAGACAACAGTCTCTGTCTCCTTATTCAGAGATTCAGCAGCAGTCTCATTTTCTGTCAAGATTTCTGCCAATATATTGTTGGCTTCACCTGTTCCAACACTTGATCTGAAAAATGAAAAAAAAGTATTGAATACTTAATGTAATTTAAGAGTCCTGGAAGTAGTTAAGTTCATAGTGATTTCATTTCAATACATTGACTTAATTATTGGTAAATTGTCAGTAGTTCAACACATCTGACAATCTACTACTTGGTTGTAATGGTCTAGTAATTAAACATATATCTTATAATCTACAACTAGCACTCCATTCCTAGGCTGTGGTGGTCCAGATAAAGAGAGTTGTCATTCTACCACTAGCCCTCCATTCCTAGGCTGTGGTGGTCCAAATAAAGAGAGTTGTCTTTCTACCACTAGCCCGCCATCCCTAGACCCTGGTGGTCCAGATAAAGAGATTTCTCATTCTACCATTAGCCCTCAACCCTAGGCCGTATTGATCCAGATAAAGTGAGTTGTCATTCTATCACTAGCCCTACATCACAAGGCCGTAGTGGTCCAGATAAAGAGTATTGTCATTCTACCACTAGCCCTTCATCCCTAAGCCGTAGTGGTCCAGATAAAGATAGTCTTCATTCTACCACTAGCCCTCCATCACTAGGCCTTAGTGGTCAAGATAAACAATGTTGTCTTTCTACCACTAGCCCTCCATCCCTAGGCCGTACTGGTCCATATAAAGAGAAATGTCATTCTACATCTAGCCCTCCATCCCTAGGCCGTTATGGTCCAGATAATGAGTTGTCTTTCTACCACTAGCCCTCCATTCCTAGGCTGTGGTGGTCCAAATAAAGAGAGTTGTCTTTCTACCACTAGCCCGCCATCCCTAGATCCTGGTGGTCCAGATAAAGAGATTTCTCATTCTACCATTAGCCCTCAACCCTAGGCCCTGGTGGTCCAGATAAAGAGAGTTGTCATTCTACCACTAGCCCTCCATCCCTAGGCCGTGGTCGTCTAGATAAAGACAATTGTCATTCTACCACTAGCCCTCCATCCCTAGGCCGTAGTGGTCCAGATAAAGTGAGTTGTCATTCTATCACTAGCCCTCCATTCCTAGGCCGTGGTCGTCCAGATAAAGAGAGTTTTTATTCTACCACTAGCCCTCCATTCCTAGGCCGTAGTGGTCCAGATAAAGAGTATTGTCATTCTACCACTAGCCCTTCATCCCTAAGCCGTAGTGGTCCAGATAAAGAGAAATGTCATTCTACCACTAGCCCTCCATCCCTAGACCCTGGTGGTCCATATAAAGAGAAATGTCATTCTACCACTAGCCCTCCATCCCTAGGCTGTGGTGGTCAAAATAAAGATAGTAGTCATTCTACCACTAGCACTCCATCCCTAGGCCATGGTCGTCCAGATAAAGAGATTTCTCATTCTACCACTAGCCCGCCATCCCTAGGCCGTAGTGGTCCAGATAAAGAGATTTCTCATTCTACCACTAGCCCTCCATCCCTAGGCTGTATTGATCCAGATAAAGAGAGTTGTCATTCTACCACTAGCCCTCCATCCCTAGGCCCTGGTGGTCCAGATAAAGAGAGTTGTCATTCTACCACTAGCCCTCCATCCCTAGGCCCTGGTGGTCCAGATAAAGAGAGTTGTCATTCTACCACTAGCCCTCCATCCCTAGGCCCTGGTGGTCCAGATAAAGAGAGTTGTCATTCTACCACTAGCCCTCCATCCCTAGGCCCTGGTGGTCCAGATAAAGAGAGTTGTCATTCTACCACTAGCACTCCATCCCTAGGCCGTGGTCGTCCAGATAAAGAGAGTTGTCATTCTACCACTAGCCCTCCATCCCTAGGCCTCGTGGTCCAGATAAAGAGAAATGTCATTCTACCACTAGCCCTCCATCCCTAGGCCCTGGTGGTCCAGATAAAGAGAAATGTCATTCTACCACTAGCCCTCCATCCCTAGGCCGTGGTCGTCCAGATAAAGAGAGTTGTCATTCTACCACTAGCACTCCATCCCTAGGCCGTGGTCGTCCAGATAAAGAGAGTTGTCATTCTACCACTAGCCCTCCATCCCTAGGCTGTATTGATCCAGATAAAGAGAGTTGTCATTCTACCACTAGCCCTCCATTCCTAGGCCGTAGTGGTCCAGATAAAGAGAGTTTTCATTCTACCACTAGCCCTCCATCCCTAGGCCCTGGTGGTTCAGATAAAGAGAGTTGTCATTCTACCACTAGCCCTCCATCCCTAGGCCCTGGTGGTCCAGATAAAGAGAGTTGTCATTCTACCACTAGCCCTCCATCCCTAGGCCCTGGTGGTCCAGATAAAGAGAGTTGTCATTCTACCACTAGCCCTCCATTCCTAGGCCGTAGTGGTTCAGATAAAGAGAGTTGTCATTCTAACACTAGCCCTCCATCCCTAGGCCCTGGTGGTCCAGATAAAGAGAGTTGTCATTCTACCACTAGCCCTTCATCCCTAGGCCCTGGTGGTCCAGATAAAGAGAGTTGTCATTCTACCACTAGCTTGTCTTTTTACTATTGTGTCGGTCTAACCGTTGGCGATGACAGTGATGTACTCGCCGCACAACTTGCGCAATACTATTGCATACTGGGTTACAATATAATGCTAAACGCGAGTTGATTGGTTGGTGGGCATGGCTTATATCGTGTGATATTTGTGACCTACGTGTGATAGATCTATCCTGAACTCACCAGGTATTACCGTACTCCTAAGATCAAAATCTATCCTGAACTCATCGGGTATTACCGTACTCCTAAGATCAAGATCTATCCTGAACTCATCAGGTATTGCCGTACTCCTAAGATCAAGATCTATCCTGAACTCATTGGGTATTATCGTATTAATAAGAACTGCTGGATGTGTCCATACTTTCTATTACCCGCAGTTTTTAGAACAGACGTTTTATCAAAGAAAGATCTAGCATTAAATGTGATAACGCCGTTTTCATGAGCTGCTGTCTGTGTTTCAGCAGGGATAGACTGGATAACTTTTCGCGTCATCGCTAGTATAATTTACGATAGGGAATGTGCGTCACAAATGTTAGCTAGGCTACTTCAAGAACAACGTAATGGCTGCTGTGAGGCCTGCCTCGCCGTAAGTTTACCTCTGTTTGTTTCTTTATCAATCGACTTCTTAAATATCAATGCCGTCTAAAGCACTTTTCATTCACTCCAGATTTATCGGCTGTTAATGTTACAGAATGTGCCTTTTTTTCAAAATTCAAAGGCAAACATCGTGGAAATACAGCAAATTGCCTCTAAATTCTAAAATGGCCGATGGAACCAATATTCCTCTCCAATAAACGGGTCATTATTTTATGACTGTTTATTCTATAAACTTAAGACTTCGTTGGTAATTTTGCTTGGGTTCTGATGAACAGTTGACTGGGTCAAATGTCCCCTGTGCAGTCACATTCTTTATCATCTTGTGACAACCTCCTCTCGTAACATCAGGGTTTTTTTTTTTATTAATCTCATGAAAAAAGATAATCCTTTAGTTTATAATAAAGATCAAGTATTTCACGACGAAGTTTACCATTCGTCAGTACCCTGTTAGCATAAGATCTTCCAGACACGTTTTTCTTATCAGGCGCAACCATGACATTGTCGGATAAACTCCGCCCACTCGTTCTATTGCCTGACGTCGGGTAGGCTATCTAAACTCTGCCCATCCAGACAATTGACAGAACCACTCGACCAGTTGATAATACTGTCGCTCAACATACCGAAGTATTACATCATTTATTTTGTCAACGGTTAGACCGATACGACAGTAACTTCTGATTGTATTGATTGAGTAGCTATAGTGTATATGATATTTCACCACTAGGCTATATTAGTATACCTGGTAGGCTGTAGCTGTCCCAAACATTGCAAACTGTTATGTATCTTCTCTCTGACACTATCAATCATTTCAGGGCTATTCAAGTCAATGTCTGGGAACATTTTCTGAATCTGGCAAAAACAAGTGTTTAGGTGATTATTCAGATTCCTGTTATTTGCATAATGTTACTTTAACATTTTGCATATTTGCATGAAATTGTCTCTTCTAGATTTTTCCTTCTTTATCTTTGTATATCAACTCTGTGTATTTACAAAAATCAGTTTTTAATTAAAACCATTATTTTGATATCGCTTTAAAGTTACCACTTGAAAATGTACTGTTGAGAAAGTTTTCACATTATGGCTAATTAAAATATCAACATTAAAAACAGTAGCCTGTAAATCTAAATAATTTTTTCTACTCCCACAGGATTTCAAAATAACCTAGTTCAAATTGTATGAAAAGAGATGTAGAAGCAGGAATCTACTTACATATTTCATAAGGTCGTCAATGTTGCTGTCTTGTAAGGATTTCACATCAAACATCTCAATGCCTGTTCTGATAATTTTCTGTTGAAGAAATCAGAGAAAGGCTATCAAAAACAAGTGTAAGAGTATAACTAAATGGACCCGGTGTAGCATGGTATTTTGAATCATGGTATATTGACCACGGGGTCAAAATACCATTATGGTGAAATGACCCCGGGGTCAAAATACCATTATGGTGAAGTGAACCCCCCCATGGTAGAATGACCCCCCTTCTCAAAGTTACTATAACATTTGAAGACATGATTTTTTCTTCTTATTTATGATAAACTCCAAATTTGGATTAAGTTAGACCTATGGCTAGCAGCGGAAGTTTTTTTTTTTTTTTTAATCTAACACTCCCTTCCCCCCTCATACCAATGGACCTTACACTCCCCCACCTCCCCCCCCCATACCAAAAAGATCATTCAGTAACAGATCTGGGTATAACTTGTTCCTTCTTGAAGACATATGAGCACTTTTTCCTCACAAACCCATCCATCGACATGCCTCCTTCACTTGATGAGGGCATCAAAGTGTGTACAATCAATCAAGAAATTTAAGGGAAGAAAAGAGTGATTGCTAAGTTATAAAACTTATTCCCTGTGAGAATTTTAAATACTCACGTTTATAACAGGTAATTCCACTGTGCTATGATTTCCTGAATGGTCTGATCCCTTCATAGGTGTAGAATGTGCCTTCAGTGAATCAATGAAGCCCTCCTCGTCTTCAACATCTAATTTTTCCATATTCATCAAAAATTACCATCTACATTAAATCAGTTCTAAATTCTACATTTCTAAAATTGAAATAACTATTATAATAAGAAAATTATTCAAAAACAAATATTTGCAAATCAAATATTAAATTTCCTTCTGAAACTTCAAGAATGCTATTCTCATTCAATGCTTTAAAGA
The DNA here is from genome assembly GCA_004382745.1 of Argopecten irradians irradians. Taxonomy (NCBI): domain Eukaryota; kingdom Metazoa; phylum Mollusca; class Bivalvia; order Pectinida; family Pectinidae; genus Argopecten; species Argopecten irradians. Next base: position 89,027 of record SAYR01001813.1, read on the forward strand.
TTCCACTTCCAGCAGCATGTTATATATGTTGTTTCCGTATATGTCTGTTCTTTTTCTTTTCTTTGGATTATTTGAAAAATTTGATTTTAATATCTGGTAATTTTATTCAGTTTTACTTTTTCTTGGACACCTTTTCCTGAATAAGTATAAGCCCACAGAAACTCAAAGTTTTTTTTTGTAGTGTTGTAAAACAAGTTCTTCTTCAATAACTTAATTCTTTTTCAAGGTCTTCTAGGATAGCCATCATTCAATGCCACTTAAGGACACATTTTTCAAAACCTTTGGGATACATGAAATGGTACCCCTATCATTTTACACCAGCCAAGTATTTGTTCCTTCAAATAACAAAATTATCTCTCTTACCCTGATGCCCCTTAGCAGCCATCCTGTTTGAAGGCCCTTCTAAAGCTGACTCTCCTGAGACAACTGTCTCCTTATTCAGAGATTCGACAGCCATTTCGTCTTCAGTCAAGATTTCTACCTTTTCAAGACTGTCTTTACGTTTTCTGACATCAGACCTGAAAATAAATAAAATATTATCTATTGTTGTGTAAGGATAGTTATAGTGAATCAAGATATCTGACATTTCACCACTAGCACTCCCCCTCTAGGAGGTGATGGTCAAGAGCTGAGATAACGGAAAATCTACCACTAAGCCCAATATCTCAGGAGTCTCACTTGTTAAAAGTTGTCAAACATTCTACCACAAGCCTGATCTTCCATCTCACAGCTGTTGCATTGAAAACTATAGACACCAAGGAGAACCTACATATGAAATTGAAGAGATCCCTTACAAACTTTCTGAGAAATGGTGATAACAATAATTGTTTATAGATCTAGAGGGATATGGGTGGACAGATGGATGGGCAGACAGATGGAATGACAGAGGGATGGGCAAGCATGGAAGGACAGAGAAATGGACAGACAGATAAAAGGACAGAGGGAAGGACAGAGGCTTGGTTGGATAGAGGGATGGGCAGACATTGAAGGACAGAGAGATGGAATGACAGAGGGATGGGCAAGCATGGAAGGACAGAGAAATGGACAGACAGATGAAAGGACAGAGGAAGGGACAGAGGCTTGGTTGGATAGAGGGATGGGCAGACATTGAAGGACAGAGAGATGGAATGAAAGAGGGATGGGCAAGCATGGAAGGACAGAGGGATGGGCAGACAGATGGAATGACAGAGGGATGGGCAAGCATGGAAGGACAGAGAATTGGACGGACAGATGAAATGACAGATGGAAGGACAGAGGGATGGGCAGACAGATGGAATGACAGAGGGATCAGCAAGCATGGAAGGACAGAGAATTGGACGGACAGATAAAATGACAGATGGAAGGACAGAGGGATGGACAGAAAGATGGTAGGACAGACAAAGAGATGGAAGGACAGATGGAAGGACAGAGGGATAGGCAGACATGGAAGGACAGAGGGATGGATAAACAGATGGAAGGACAGAGGGAAGGACAGATGGAAGGACAGAGAGGTGGACAGTGGGATGGACAGACAGATGGAAGGACAGAGGGATAGACGACCAGATAAAAGGACAGATGAAAGGACATATGAATGAACAGACAGATGAAAGGACAGAGAGATGGACGGACAGGTGGAAGGACAGGTGGAAGGACAGAGGGATAGACAGAGAGATGAAAGGACTGACAGATGGAGGGACAGAGAGATGGACAGACAGATAGAAGGACAAATGGAAGGACAGAGGGATGGACAAAGGTACTGACAGAGGGATGGGTATACATGGAAGGACAGAGATGGACAGACAGATGGAAGGGTGGACAGAGGGATGGGTAGACAGAGGGATGTGTAGACAGAGGGATGGACAGGCATGGAAGGACAGAGGGATGGACAGACAGATGGAAGGACAGAGGGAGACAGACAGTTGGTAGGACATTCAGATGGATGGACAGATGGAAGACAGATTGAAGGACAGAGGGATGGACAGAGGGATGGACAGAGGGATGGGCAGACATGGAAGGACTGAAATGGACAGACAGATGGAAGGACAGAGGGATGGGCAGACATGGAAGGACAGAGGGATGGGCAGACATGGAAGGACAGAGAAATGGACAGACAGATAAAAGGACAGATTGAAGGACAGAGGGATGGGCAGAGGGATGGGCAGTCATGGAAGGACAGTCAGATGGAAGGACAGAGGGATGGACAGACAGATGGAAGGACAGAGGGATGACGGACAGATGGAAGGAAAGAAGGATGGGCAAGCATGGAAGGACAGAGGGATCCTTCGAGTGTAACCAGAGCCTAGAAGACCTAGAACTACCCTCATCATGATAAACACTCATTTACCTGGCATGCTGTGTGCCTAGAAGAGCCTAGAAGACCAAGAACTACCCTCATCATGATAAACACTCATTTACCTGGCATGCTGTGTGCGTTCTAAATATTTCAATCGGTTTTGTATTTTCTTTCTGATGAAATTCATCTTCTCAGATCTGTTTAAGTCAATGCCTGGGCACATTTTCTTAATCTGAAAACAGCACATTTAAAAAGAAATATACAAGGATTATAAATGATATTAAAACTGCACATATAAAGACATATACAGGAAAAATAAATGATATGTCACATTGTGTTAAGATAGATGCAATAGAAAATTATATGATTCAAGTAGTAAAAACTTAGTGGTATATAGCACCATGATAGATGAACATTTTACCATATAATTACTTAAGCTTCTTAATTACAAGACACTATAAATACCGAACCCAGGATTTCACAGCAGGTATCTATTTGTCCTCCAAGGAATGGCATAAATCTAGAAAAGACTACCGCGGTAGTGTTCTCTACGCTTGATTTCCAATCAACTAGAACTCACCAGAGTGGACGACTACAATGTTTTTCCTGCCTATATATTTGTGGCCGAAATACGGAACCATTCCCAATTGTATTTCTTGTTATTTTTTTCCCAAATCTATGTCTAAATTTCCCAAATTAGTGAGTTAATGCCTATTTTGTGTGACGAAACACAAAAAATCCGGAAATCCCAAGTCTTAACGTCGTATTTTAGTATACATTCTTACACTTGATTCTTAGAGAAGGATAATTGTTTATTCTACCTTTTCACAATTTCCATAAACACCATTAAAATTTTTCATTTCATACTTTTATCGCACAAAATTACCCAATTTCCACCAGGTGGCAATTTCCCAAAATGTCCAGGAAAAACACTGGACTAAGATGTAAAACTCCTGCTGTACAAAAGTAATAACTCCATTAATTGGGAACATTGCAGAATCCTATATAGTTTACTACTAAACTCTCCTTTATGTCAAGATTCTGTGTACAAAATCTTATCAAAATCTGTCATAAAGTTTAGGAGGTGTTTATCGGACAAAGTCTTGTCTACAGGCGGACAGACGGACAGAAGGACAGACCACGGACGAAAGCAATTTGAATGGCCCACAATCTGGTGATGGTGGGCTAACAAAGGACAGAACATAAACAAAGGACAGAACATAAATAAAGGACAGAACATAAACAAAGGACAGAACATAAACAAAGGACAGAACATAAACAAAGGACAGAACATAAACAAAGGACAGAACATAAACAAACAACAGAACAGAAACAAAGGACAGAACATAAACAAAGGACAGAACATAAACAAAGGACAGAACATAAACTATGGACAGAACAGAAACAAAGGACAGAACAGAAACAAAGGACAGAACATAAACAAAGGACAGAACATAAACAAAGGACAGAACATAAACAAAGGAAAGAACATAAACAAAGGAAAGAACATAAACAAAAGACAGAACATAAACAAAAAATGAAAACCAGAATCATGCAGTGACAAACCACAATCAATGTCAGAACATAATAAATGCTTACATGCACCATGAGTTCATCAAATTTGTTTCCTTCCATGGATTCAACCCCAATTTCTTTCATTCCGGTTCTGATAACTCTCTGCCAACAAATTGTAGAAAATATACATCAATATATATTTATATAAATAGCTGTAATTTTAAATTAGTAATTAACAAATGTAATCTACTAAAACTGCAGCTTAGTTTAATTTGTTATTACAAAATAAGTATGAAACTACCAGTAAGTACATAAAAGCATTAATCATGATCATGATCGAGGTTTTACACAAATATTGCAATGATTTTCGTAGTTTTTATCTTCCTAACTTCATATGTATACATAATGTAAATAGTATTTAGACGCAGGATTATATGCATCTTGCAATTGGATTTAGATTCGGATATATGAATTTTTTATACCTGCATGTTTCAGATTATAATAAATACTTTTAAAACAGTAAAAAGTGCTCACAACTCTACATATATGTATTAGGACTTTGCATTAAAATGAAGATAATTACATTTCAAGAAGCTTAAACCAGAAAAGAATTCACTTTAAAGGTTGTTCTATAATAAAAGGTGCACATACATTAAGGAAAATTGGATCTTCATGATGGTCATCTACTTCAAGTTCCTTCTCCTCCATCTTTTCTCTATATTTATGACCAGCTACGAAGCTGAAGTTCTGCTGGCCAGCAGACATACAGGTGGAACATGTACAGGAGAGGAAAAAATGTAGCGGCCAGACCAGGATTCGAACCCGGGACCCTCTGAACACTAGTCGAGTGCTCGATCCAGAGCTGATGATGATCGACCCAGTCCAATCCCGCTATACAGGAATACAGCTATAGCTACTATTCCATTGTCAGGAAAGCAGGACGGAATGTTCTATTCCCAACCGCAGCTGATGGAAGGAGTTGTATAGATATATCATGGTAACCATTTTCTGTAAAAGATTTTGTTTCTAAATTTAATTCAACTCATTTTCAAATGTGGTGGACCTGCACACAGGGACCTGGCACGATTTTTTTTAACGAACAGTATACATGTACATATACATATTATAGTATCAAGGGTATGAACTCGGCGGTCAAGGAAAACGGACCTATTTGTTTAAAACCGTGATTATTTTAATAAATTGGTTCTATACAACATTGACGGATATCTTACCTTAAAGAGAAATAATTTTTCTTTCCATTGAGTGCTTGATGAACAAAATTGGCCAAGTATTGACGAAGTTATGGCTTGATGAATCGGCAAATTTACGAAAAATACGCCAGGTAGACATTTCCCTGTCCGGTCGAAATGTCACCGTCACCGCCATGTTCATTTGTTCTTCGGAACGCTTCCCGAGTTTACCCAAAAGCACAACATTACATAATTTGCATAATGTAGTCACGATATGTAAAGTCGAGAAGCGTTCAGAGAGAAAAATGAACATGGCGGTGACGGTTAAAGTAAGTGAGCTACACGATGTTTTAATGTAGTTTCTACAAAGTATGGGTCATGACACCTCCAAAGGAGATTGTGGATGAACACAGTTATGGGTACTGTTTACCACCACAAGCGTAGATTTTGTGATTTTGGCTTGGATTTTGAGGTACCCATTAGAGCCGAGACGACATTTCGACCGGACAGGGAAATGTCTACCTAGCATATTTTTCGTAAATTTCCCGATATATCAAGCCATAACTTCGTCAATACTTGGCCAATTTTGTTCATCAAGCACTCAATGGAAAGAAAAATTATTTCTCTTTAAGGTAAGATGTCCGTCAATGTTGTATAGAACCCATTTATGAAAATAATCACGGTTTTAAAAAAATAGGTCCGTTTTTCTTGACCGCCGAGTTCATACCCTTGATACTATAACATATATATATGTATACTGTTGGTTAAAAATTTTCGTGCCAGGTCCCTGCGGACCTGCATGGCAGAAAAATATATCCTACTTGAATTATTTATCATATTGCTGTAGCAAACTTTGAATGACAAAATCAAAGATGGCCGTTGCCTGCATGCTGATGGCAATGCTATAGGTGTAACTATATGTGTGGACCAAAGGGAACATACATTTGTATACAGAGGTTAATTGTGATATTATTTATGGATCATGCCCATGATCCCTGAAATAATAGAAGGCTAAATCAATCATAATCAATTTACAATATATATGAAATATAATGCCATGTATAAATACGTAACTGTAATTACTAATGCCTAAAAGTGATAATACATTGTACTTAAAGTTGTAACTTAGCTGTAATGAGGATACGTTATTGCAGTTCAGTAATTATCAAATGGCTTGTTCGCCGGTACCATCTTGGGAAGAAAAAAATATTAAATACCTAGATTTTTGACAGTTATGTTGCATACATATGCTTGAGGATGTGTGGGCGTGGTGCTCTTATATTTACCATTCTCCCTGTGTGCATGTGGTCACAAAAGTATTACTTATACCGGAAGTAAACAATATGCTAGTCGTTTGAAAATTCGCGGGAAATATGAACAATATTATTTCACTTCTTCCAGAGATTTATACTATTTAAATCTCTGCTTCTTCGTACCAAATATGTTTTTATTATATTACGCTGTGTACTAAATTTTGGGAGAGTCAACAAAGACACCTTTTGGCTTTATAATTAGGTAACATTATACACAGGCGTAAGTCGAACAACTGACCCACCAAATTCGATGACGTGTAACCCAATGTCCTACTTTCGCTTTGAGACCGGAAGTTATCGAAGGGAAATAACTCGTGGTGTATCACAACTTCTTATGACGTTTCTCACTACTTTCGCTTTAGATACCGGAACAGCAAACGAATTTTGTGTTCGATTGCTGATCTCACCTTACCTGTGTCATGTGTGTATAACATACCCGTGCGCTTCCCCTATTCGTAAGTATTGGCCTTTAAGTATCAATACTCTGACATTGGAGTAACCTTAATTACAGGAAACTATTTTTTACTTGTTCGTATAAGACAGGCACTTGAACGTGAAGTTTTGGCAATTAAGTTAATTAGTCGATATGATATATAGATCTACATATAGAAATATTATATTAAGTTAATATGTAACGTGTGCATGTTATCAGTAATCTTTCTGATTCATTGTCAGAACCTCAAGCTCATATGATCTGACAATTCCTAGACTATATGCCTGTATCAGTCTTCTCAATGTCCTTACAGAACTCTCATGATCTATAGCATATATTAAAATACAATTGACTTTGTACCTAGCAAAATTTGATTAAATTATTCACTTGTTTGTCCAATATGGATAATAACAAATCTGATAATTGGGTTGTATAATGAAGGGTTGTTGTCAATTAGGCATAATTAGATCAACAGAAGCTTTTATGAAATCAAAATTTTTGTACTGATAAATGATAACTGTTTTTCCCACAAATGTATTATGATCTAGGCGATCGAATCAGATACATGATATGGGTATACTACAGCATCAAATATACACATTCAATATTTTATGTACAACATGTTATAAATGTGTTTAGAAGAATGGGGGAAATACACATATGATTCCTGTCGAGTGACTGTGAGCTGACCATGAATCGAACCCAGGTCTCCGGTGTGAAAATCTACGGCTCTACCGAATGAGCCAAAGAAGCATGCTCCATCAGTTGAGTGACAGAGACCGTATTTAACACTATCCTGTATAAACCACACATGCAGTCCCACTCCTTATATATATATATAAATATATATATATGTACTACCCCCTGTTTTCTTGGGATTTCCTAAATCTCAACCTGAGACTCTTTTACCGACTTCCATGTGTTATTTAGTTGAGTGCCAAAGTAGAAAAATAGGAAAAATACACATATGATTCCTGTCCTGACCACTCAATCTGTCAGCTGAGTGACAGACCATACACACTCATAACCAGCAGGCTCCGAGCTAAAGTCACGGTGATTGGTGACTACAGTTTGTGTCAGTGCACAAAAGTAGTGCTTCTGTTACCAGCCCTACCCATGACCTTCTTACCTGGTACATGTATGTCATGAGGTAGCTGGTGGTCGTGAGCCGATGTCCTTAGTCAATAGGTATGTACCAATTAACATATAGCTAAGATAGGTGAAGCTCTAACCTCGACAGCAATCCTTTTATTGGTCTTGTTGCTTGGTATGAAACTGATCAAGGCAAGACTTATTCAGCCATTTCTATCTTTCAGTGCCAATATCTACTACCTAGGTGATGTAAACAGCTTGATGGTCAGTACTAAAATGTGAACAATCCTTGTTTTGATTGTTGGGTGCTTATATATAGTCAAGATTTAGGTTAAAACCTCAACTCGAGACTATTTCCCTCCTCCTGGCAAAAATTACAAGATGTTCAACTTCTTGAAAGTCGACTATCGTCAAAATGATCGTGTGTTATTTTGCTTCAAAGAGGTGTACAAGATGCACACTAGGTGAAAGATAATTACCAAAGTAACAATTTGTTGTATTCTGAAATTTAGTTTGCCCTTTTGCCAGCCATTTCAAAGTCTTGGGCCCAGATCCCAAAACAGACCAGTGTAAACAAAAACTTGTGTGTATGTTATACTTTATGAATAATAAAATCACTTATTCTTGAAAAATAATATTAATTTTTTCCATACATTTTCTTTTCAGATCAATTCCTGACTTGTTTTGTCATGCATGAGAAATATGCATTGATATTAAAGGAGAAAAGTTGACAGGAAAGAAAGAGACAAAATAAAAAAGAAATTTGTTAAATAATTCTAAAATGGATGATGTTGACAGAGGAAAACTGACTTCAAACAGAAGTTTTATGGTGAAAAATATCACTAAGACGATGACTGTGGTAGACAAACTGATGGATGAGCGTATCATAACAGATGGAATGAAACAGGACATCGAGGTTTGTATATTGTTTACATTCAAACATCAACCTGCATTTATTTAGTAATATCAGTGGACATGGTAATGTTTTCTTAATTGTACAGTTTCTACTTATATATTTCAGAAAAAATATATTATGCATTTGTCATTGTATGTAGGGAAAGCAATAATTTGATATGACTGTACAAGAACATTGATTCAATATGTTCATTTATCACATAACTGGCTCATCGAGCCATGTCATAAGGCCATGTCATAAGTATTGTAAGACACATGTGTAATAACACTATTATGACATCACATGTAGTTTTGACATCATAATATATACATGATGTCGCATGATTGTTTCAGTATTGACAGAAAACGTCGCATTCCAGTCGGATTTCTACTGTTTTATATAGAGATGAAATTTTAGTTTTGCTTATATTTCTTTTAATATAAGTTATGTGATGAAAATTTTTTTTTGGATAATCTGAAATATCATATCTGTTTCAAACATCAAAATTTGTAACTATGGTTAGATACATTATAACATTGTTTTATGAAGACTTGATATCACATTTATTCTGCAGGCTGAGCGTACCCCTGATGACAAAAACAGGAAACTGCTAGATATTATTCCAAGACGAGGACCTAAGGCATTTCAAGCATTCCTGAAAGCTTTGGTAGAAACTGATCACGACTTTGTGGCAGATAGGTTAAGTCCTGGTGCAGGAGACAAATACAGACCGGTGCAAACCTCCAGTGAAAAGGGCATGGTTTCTCCTGTGGAAGATAACTATTCAATTCATGAGCCTGAAATTGTCCTCCCAAAGAGTAAGATTGAATACTGATAGTTTTTCTGTTGTATTTAGTAATTTAATTAAGTCAGGTCTTTGAAACCATATTCAGAACTGGTCATTTGAGCTGACAAACATTCAGATTTGTACAAAGATTAAAATGAAAAAATAAAGGGACTCCCATAACTGTCTAGCATTGAATACATCTAACCCCTGTGACCTTCAAAGTTAAAGGGACAATTCAGTCTAAGAGAACATTAAAATTTGTACATATATCCGAAAAACCCCACTCTAATGGAAATTAGACCAGTTGGTTTTTCTGTGATATGCCAGAAAAGCCCATGGTGGTGAAATGCGTGTGTAATGTTCAAACTCGCTCGCTGTCTGCCATTACACATTGTGGTCGAACATCTTGTATGCCGAACCCTGTCCCTTGCTCGTAGAGTAATGCTACTTTTGTCTAGAACTGCTCAAATCGCTCTGACAGTAGTGTGTTTACCTTATTAGGTGAATTGTCTTGTCTAAAAAATCATTTTATCACCTCCACAGTGGTTATGTAGTTCATTTGTTTAATATGTTAATGTACATATTGTACCTGCTTAATCGTATTGATCAACGATTTATAATTACAACGATATTAATTAAAATACAAAATAATGGAATTTGTCAATATTTTATGTTATATGTTTCATAAGAAATGTACAAACTTCTTTAATTTGAATTTGATGATGGCAGTTTACTTTATTTTAGAATGGCCGACTGAAAAAGATTGTGTTACTGACTTTGAAGTAAAAAAATGTGGTCGCAATGCTGAGGAAATGTGGCGGAAGGAAAGTAATGATGTAAGTTAGAATAGTTAGCCATGCAGAGTAAACATTGGGGGATTTTTTTTTAATTTTTAGGTCATCTGAGACAAAGTATATTCTAATCACCTTTTGTCCATTGTCGTCCCTCTTATGGCGATAAACAATTTACATTTTTGACTTCTTCAAAACTGTTGAACCAAATTTCTTGAAATTTTGCAGAAACCTTTCATAGCCAAAGGTCGACCAAAATATTGAATTATATGGTCCCAGCCCCTCAGGGGCCTAAGGGGTTGGGCCAAAAAGGGGCAAATAGGCTAAAACTTCAAAAATCTCCTTCTGAAATTCCAGAAATGGTAGAATCAAATACTCTTCATAGATGGAAAGGTCATAAGGTCCTATACAAAAATTGTGAATTATATGACCCTGGGATATCACGTTTCTCTCAAGAGAGAGGGTCATGTTTACTATAGTTTATAGGAAAATTACATTTTTGAGTGTTATTTGGTCATTTGTAATCGGAAATGAGTCAAATGTTGTCAGAATTATCAGTATGAATGGCCATTGAATCCTAGCTATTAACATTTTTTTCACGACTGACCCTCAGGGGCCTGAGGTGTGGGGCCAAAAGGGGTCAAATAGGCTAAAACTTCAAAAATCTTCTTCTGAAATCTTTATAGATGGAGAGGTTTTAACATCCTTTATAAAAATTGTGAATTTTATGACCCTGGGGTCTCAAGTTTCCCCTGGGAAAGGGGTCAAGTTTACCATAGTTTATATAGGGAAAACATATTTATGAGCATTATTTGCTCAATTTTCATAAGAAACTTTGTTAGAATTATTAAAGATGCTCCACCGCCGACAGACCATAAATGATATTCATCATTTGAACAATAATTGGTGTTTAATCGTGTATATGTATGTCTAATTAACACAAAACATAATATAAAATAATTTGTTTTGCTTTTGGTGCATGCGCAATCAGTAATTCATTCCATATAGGATATAGTGCCAGGGAATTTTTTCGGGATGCAATTAATTATTTTTTATATTTTAAACTTTAAGTAAAATTAGAAGCTCAAACTTTTCAATGGTGGTAATGGTGTGAAGTAAGTAACTTTTGTAACTGAAGAAAAATACCAAATCGTCTGCTCCTGTTTTTGATAGTGAATAAATACCATTTGTCAGCGGTGGAGCATCTTTAACCTGAGATAGTATTTTAACATCATACAATATTTGTACTGGCCAACCTCCAGGGACCAGTGGAACAGGGCCAAAAGAGGTCAAAATGACTAAAATTTCAAAAATTCTTCTTTTAAATTCACTGATTTGATGGGACCAAATACTGTTTCTAGATTAAAAAGTCAAATTTATAAAATCACAGACAAATTTTAAAGGCCTGATGGGCCAATATTTATATATGTCTTTGTTTCATTCTGTATCTGTGTTTCATTCTTTATCCGAACTAATGGTGACCGCTAAGGCCCATATGGGCATCTTGTTATATTTGAATTATATATAATTTACATGCACTATAAGCTGTATTACTAATTGGTGCTAATTAATGAGAATTTGCTGTTATGGGTACAACTTTGCATAATTTAAGGATATGGATTTTAAAAATATTTGGGACATTTTGAAATCTAACATGTTATTGAATAATATACTGTAAAGATGGGGTTTTTGTGGGTCAAACATTTTGTTATTTTGACATCAAAATGATAAACTATTATTTAATGAATCATCTTTTTATGATATACAATGTAGCTATAAGTGTACATATAAAAACAGAGTTTATTTATGAAGTTGTTTTACTTATTTTGTTTTGACTGAATTTTCATCAGCATTCCAAAGTCCAAGGCAATTACAAAAAGGTCTCCACAAAAATCTCCTGCTCTATACTATTTACTTCATGTGATGTTGTTCTGAATTGTAATAAGGAATTAATTATGTTTTCAGTTCTATAAAATGAGAAGTAAGCCCCGGGGACGAGCCTTGATTTTTAACAACTTCGTGACAATAGACTACAGAGAAAAGGATGCGAATTCCAAGGAATGGAAAACCAAGCTTCAGATGAGAGAGGGAACAGACAGGGATGAACAGTGCCTTCGAACACTATTTGAACAGCTACATTTTGATGTAGAGGTCAGAAAAGACAGAACTGTAGAGGTGAATTTCAAATAGTTTCTGATCTTTTAGTTCTCTACAATTTTGAATTTATCAAATAAGTTAGTTATTTAATGTGCCATATGCCTCCAGACTGGAGACAATGGTACAACAAATTTTGGAACACTTTTAATAAATCTTATATTAAATACACACAAATTCTATTCATCAGATAACTGGTATTAATGGAAATAAAGATTAAAAGTAAAAACATAGAATTTATTAAATTTCTGTAAGGTGAATTCCTGCATGTCACATATCGATTATGACATCACGATTTTTTGCTTAATTACAGAATTTTCTCCTCCTACGTGTAGATGTTGTTTGTCACATCATCTTTTTAGGTCATCTGACCCAAAGGATCATGATGAACTATTCCGAATTTGCATATTACAGAGTACTTGCGGGTAGGTATTGATTGTGAGGTCATGTGTTTGCGAGCGTAACGTCATACTTTTCGGAGAAAACAATGTGAATTGCGCTTACAAAATAATGACGTAACAATCGATACCTACCCGCAAGGGAGCTAACTCTGTAATATGCAAAGACGGAATAGTCACTGTGCTCTGTAGTAAACTTTTCACATTTGAAACTTCTTCTCAAGTTCTACGAGAGGGATTGAGCTGAAACTTTCCTAATATGATACTGTCATGGTCTTGACCAAATGCTGTTAACTTCAGGTCAATCTGAAATCCAAGAAATTTAAACACAGCCGCCATTTTGAAAATACATTTTGAACTTCTTCTCAAGTTCTATCAGAGCTATTTAGTTAAACTTACCTGAAATGATTCTGACATGGTCCCTGGAACCAATTTTTAGGTCACCTGAGACGAAGTCTCAAGTGACCTATTCTAATCGCCTTTTGTCCGTCGTCGTGCGTCGTGCGTCGTCCGTCGTATGTCCGTAAACAATTTACATTTTCGACTTCTTCTCCAAAACTGCTGAAGCAATTTCAATGAAATTTTGCACAAACCTTCTAAGGCATAAGGCCAATCAAAATTGTGAATTATATGGTCCCCACCCCCCAGGGGGCTGTGGGAGGGGCCAAAAGGGGTAAAATTGAGTAAAATTTCAAAAATCTTCTTCTCTACTCACAGATGTGGTAGAATCAAATACTCTTCATAGATAGAAAGGTCTTAAGGTCCTTTACAAAAATTGTGAATTATATGACCCTGGGGTCTCTAGTTTCCCCCTGGGGAGGGGGTTAAGTTTACTATACTTTATATTGAGAAAACACATTTTTGCGCATTATTTGGTCATTTGTAATAGGAAATGAGTCAAATGTTGTCAGAATTATCAGTATGAGATGGCCATTTAATCCTATTAACAAATTTTCTATGACTGACCCCCAGGGGCCTTAGGGGCGGGGTCAAAAGGGGTCAAATAGGCTAAAACTTCAAAAATCTTCTTCTGAAATTCTGGAAATGGTAGAATCAAATACTTTTCATAAATAGAAAGGTCTTAAGGTCCTTTACAAAAATTGTGAATTATATGACCCTGGGGTCTCACGTTTCCCCCTGGGGAGGGGGTCAAGTTTACTATAGTTTATATAGGGAAAACACATTTATGAGCATTTTTTGCTCAATTTTCATTGGAAACGAGTCAAACTTGGTTAGAATTATTAGCCTGAGATAGCATTTTAATATCATATCCATATTGGTCCAGGCCGACCCCCTGGGGGCAGAGGGGCGGGGCCAAAAAAGGTCAAATAGGCTAAAACTTCAAAAATATTCTTTTAAAATTCTGGAAATGGTATAATCAAATACACTTTATAGATGAAAAGGTCTTAAAGTTTGTTTATAAAAATTGTAAATTATATGACCCTGGGGTCTCCTGTTTCCCCTTGGGGAGGGGGTCAAGTTTACTATAGTTTATATAGGAAAAACACATTAATGAGCATTTTTTGCTCAATTTTCATAGGAAATGAGTCAAACTTGGTTAGAATTATTAGCCTGAGATAGCATTTTAATATCATATCCACATTGGTCCTGGCCGACCCCCTGGGGGCAGAGGGGCGGGGCTAAAAAAGGGTCAAATAGGCTAAAACTTCAAAAATCTTCTAAAATTCTGGATATAGTAGAATCAAATAATTATAGATGGAAAGGTCTTCAGGTGTTTTATAAAAACTGTGAATTATATGACCTTGGGGTCTCACGTTACCCCCTGGGGAGGGGTCAAGTTTACTTTAGTTTATATAGGAAAAACATTTGTGAACATTATTTGCCCAATTTTCGTAGGAAATTAGTCAAACTTGATTAGAATTATTAGCCTAAGATATAGCATTTTAACATCCATATCCGTCCTCGATGACCCCCTGGGGGACCAGAGGGGCAGGACCAAACAGGGTCAAATTGATTAAAATTTCAAAAAATACCTCTAAGCTCACAGGTTTGATGGAAGCAAATACTCTTCATAGTCTAAAAAGGTCAAATTTATAAATCACTGACCAACTTCAAGACCCAGCATATAGTGTTTTTATGTCTTTAATTTGTTTTATTATTTGTTTCATTATATATTCTAACTCAGGTGACCGTTAAGGCCCATGGGCCTCTTGTTAATATTTTTCGCATTATCCGAAATCCAAGACGGTCTCAATTAATGCATCACACCATATCTACATTTATTTGTAATTCCACGGTTTCCAAGGTGGTCAAGTGACCGTTAAGGCCCTTAGGCCTCTTGTGATCATAACATCATATTTTTTAGAGAGCATTAACTTCAGCGCACAAACTTATGACCCACAAGAACAGATAACTCTGTATTAACCACAGATAGGATATGTGACATCACATAAGTGGTATCACACATGTTTCTTTGCTTCAATCAAAGGAAACACATTTTGATCTAAGATTACATGAATGATTAACAAAGAAAGATTGAATCATTTCAGCCCAATGACAATGATAATGCTGTACAGTAATCAGTTAATCATTTTATAATGATTTTTTGTTCTATTTTTAGTTCATCTTTTTAGTAAATATTGATACTTGAACTAAAACATATACCAGTAATTCAATGATGAACAACTAAAACATATACCAGTAATTCAATGATGAACAACTAAAATATATACCAGTAATTCAATGATGAACAACTAAAACATATACTAGTAATTCAATGATGAACAACTAAAACATATACCAGTAATTCAATGATGAACAACTAAAACATATCATTCAACTATGTTAACTAAGAACTCTTTTGCAGCCCTTCAATCGTTACATAATGAGATAAGTGTAACAGAAGAGGAGAAAATGTAGAGTCCAGACCGGGATTCGAACTCGGACCCACCAAACACTAGCCGAGTGCTCTACCGACTGAGCTACCTCTCACCGATGATCGACCCAGTTCAATCCCGCTACACCTCCTCCCTCCTTTCTCAAAGTCTTCATCCTCAAAGATATACAAGACCATTCCAAACACCGCCACCATGGGTTATTTATTTGGGCACCAATTCTGTAACAGGAGAAGAGAAAATGTAGCGGCCAGACCGAGATTCGCACCCAGGACCCTTCGATCATTATACCGAGTGCTCTTCCAACTGAGCTACCTTGGCACCGATGATCGACCCAGTCCGGTCCGGCTACATAAGATTTAATAATCATGTACATTTTGAAATTTCTTATTAAATTTTCAGTCAATCTGAACTTATTTATCAATTTTAGAAAATGAAAGAAGACATAGAGGAAGAAAAGAAACAACCATTACACAAGGCAGCTGACTGTTTCATTGTGGTATTTCTTAGTCACGGGTCAGCGGACGGCATCTATGGGATTGATGGCAAAGTTCTCACCACAGCTGAAGTCAAGAGAAGCTTTAATAATAAAAACTTCAGCAGCATGACAAACAAACCAAAACTGATTTTTATACAAGCCTGTCGGGGAGGTAATACGTCACATCACAAGAAAACTTCTGTAATGTTTACAAAATAGTATCATTACGTTACAAAATCATCAAACACATCATCAGCATTGCACTCGGGAGTATGCCAAGTTGAAAAGAGTTGAACAGCTTTTCTATTTTCGTTTCAATACTACATTTCTGCCAAAAGATTTAGCATATTATACTGAAATAAATAAGTGTTCATTTCATGTAAGATTACATGTACATGTTTATTTGTCACATTATTCATTGCTATACTCAATCTGATTAAAATACGAATATCGATACGCAAACAGACTGTATATCGCTGTATCGTTCTAACAACCCAACCTACGTTTTTCATTATAGAAAAAGGAAATTCAAACAAAATTTATTCTGAAATATAGCATTCAAGTAAGAGCATTTCAATCAAAAGGAAGTGTTTAAAGCATCTGTGTCACCTTGATGGATTAGAAATATTGTTTCATGACAAAGAATAGCTAGGATTTGACAGAAATTAATCAACACAGATGGTGAACGAAATAAAATGTTTGGTTGTTTTTGCCAGGTTATAGAATGCTTTATCAAAATTGTCTTTTATTGTCACAATATTTAAAACACAATGGTCAACTGAATTTGAAAAAAGAGGTCCAGTATATCGTCAATACGTCTCGTGTATTGTTTCAGTATATTGTCAATATGTATTGTATAGTTTTAGACCTTCCAATAGCCAGACTTAGTCATAATGTTTGCAATATCTAAATGAGTGATACAGACCTTCTTGGCTTTTCTGGTTAACTATACATTTGTATTTGGGGGATTGGAGGTGAGAGCCTTTATTAGAACCCTTTATATATTTCACAAATACTTCATCCTTGTTTTAATGTCATTCCCAGATAAATCCATACCTGTCTATCTGTGAAGGAATCAAATGAAGACTACATGTGACTAATCGGAAAATTATATATACTCTTTTTCAATAGAAAATGTTGTGATTTATTACAGGGACCTATGATTTGGGAGCTAATGTGACGGACAGTTATGATGCGGATCTGGCCGATGCAAGGAAATCGATGGGTGCCATGAATCTCAATATACCACAGCCTGAGCGGCTGGACGAAGCAGATAGTAAGGTGGAAAAGTCTCCATCTTATGCCGACATGTTTATAGCTAATGCTACAACACAGGGTGAGTAGAGGAAGCTATACTGCTGACAGGGTATGTGCCTGTAGAGTAAATGTCAAATATAAGCTTGATTTTGTAAGGGGTTCAAGAAGACAAAAGTGATAAACCATTGATTATATATGTTTGTTTCATTCAAAAGACCACTATAACCATAGGGATCAGTGTACTTATATTGGGCCAGCAGCTTTGTTCAAATAAATGACCTTGACCTTCATTCAATGTAGTTATATGTGCTATATTTTTCATACTCACAAATCAAGATAAGTTTATACCCTATATTGGGTGTGCTGGGTTGACGGGCCTCATAAGCTTACTAAAATGAGTGAACTTGACTTTCTTCACAGTGGACAAATATATCAGACACTTACATCATACTGAAGAGTTTCTATTATACAACAGTAACAACACCTTAATTATTAGTCGGTTTATTTAGAGTACACTCAGATTTTTGTGTTATATCTCCATAACATCAAAAATCTATTCAAGTTAATCCTTAATTAACTTTGCTACTACTAGTTCATATGACCGTTAGGGCCCTTGGGCTTCTTGCTCAATTTTACTGACCTGAGCAAATTCAATACCTATTGCTTCTGAAGATTTAAGTACAAGTATTGTTATTTCTTATTCACACTATTTTTCCTGGATTTTTTGCAGTGTTCATATATATAACTGTAAACCAGCTTTCATAGCCAGCTACTAAATTTTGCAATATCCTTCCAAAACATGTTCAAGAAGATTAACATTCACAAATATCAAAAAACTGAATCTGAATTCCTATCAATAAAAGTGATGTATATATTAATTGGCAATTTTTTTTCAAAATTTCACTTGAACTGCAAAATCTGTGCAAAAAAAGTTTGTTTACACTATACATTTCATTTACAAATTATATCATCAAAATTGTGGTTTGCAGGGGAAATTAAAGACAGTGCCCCCTGAAAATACTACGCATTGCTATGCGTAGTAAACGAATCCCATTCATAAATCACACTTTCCATTGATCAATTTGCGTACAAATCACGTGCATGACTACAAGGGGAATAACGCGCACATGAATTTTGTCTGTTCCATATATGGTAATTCAGTCGACCTGATACAGTTGATAAATTTATTCAAAAGAATTTATTTAAACAGAGAAAATATGTTGAATCATTATATGGTAATATAACCGATAGAACATTGATTTCATACATTTTAATGTTTATATCTTTACAGATCATGTCTCCTTTAGAAATAGGAAGTATGGATCTTGGTTCATCCAGGCCCTTGTGTATATATTCCGTAACTATGCCTGTCAGGCACATCTTCTGGATATGTTTACACTGGTAAATTATTTTACATCCAATCTCTTTTATATCAGGCAATGAAGCTATGGATGCAGACATATTGTATTCAATGTGTGGAAAAATACAATGTTTACGTTGTCTGATTCAAAACGTATTTTACATTTAAATGACAAAATCTTTGTTAAGCATTGACCCTTTCGGTTTATTTTCAGATGTTTAAATACTATTTATACATTCCTGTAGTTCAAGGAAATTTCATCAGCAATACGTATCAGAAATTTGAGGAGCAGTTATAAAGTTGAAAACCAACTCTTAACTTTGAATGAGGTTAACATCAGTAGAATTCTTTGTAGCCAATGGCCCGTGTTTACTGAATGATTTCCAAAGAAACTTTAGGTTTATAAAGTGCTTTCTTCTACTTTAGTGTAGTAAAAGCAAATTCATATAATGCTTTGAAAAATGTTACAAAAAGCAATTATCCTTTACAGGTTAATAGACTGGTATCAGAAGGCCGCGCCCTAGACAATGAGAGCAACATCGCAGTGGCTATTTCAGAGTTTACACCAACTCTCAGACATAAGTTGTTCTTCTTCCCTGGTTTGACAGAGGTGATGACTCATTCACCTGAGAACTAACTAAAGTACCCATTCTTGGTAGCAGGGAGACTTACTAAAAGCACACTGTTTCTGACCTGATATGATAAATGGTTGTATATCATTAATTGTTTCTCCAATCATTCATGGATATGTCACCAGCTTTAGCTGTGAGTGATTTCTCTGTCAACCTCTAGGGTAAACAGATTATGCATCGCTAACATTCATCAATTTTAACATGCGGTCAACAGATACATTGAAAATGCTTCTTTTAAGGCTAACATTCCTTGCTTTCTTTTGTATGTGGGCGAAAATAATCATTTCCTACCTTTGAAGTTGGACAACGAAAAACTCCATTCTTGAGGGGAATTTATGAATGTCTGACCCCTGGCAAGCTTTGGGGTGGACCCCCTGCATTGTGACTTTGTTTGATCATCTATCACTGCTTGGTAATAGTCATAAAGAAATATTTAGACATAAGATATGGCCAGTAATACCTGGAAAACAAGTGAATTATCTATTGTACTTTAGAATTTAAACATTCTTTCAGGATCAAGTCAAATAATGAGCTGGTAGCTTGAGCTAGTTTGTACTACAAAGATCAAGGGGAATTTCTGCTCGTCTGAGCTTCATAATTTTAGTTTATCTTTCTAGATTAATAAAAGGCAGAATTTTTACTAACTTGACCTTGTAAAGTTGTCATACTTGGAACGATATGATTTCTACAAACTAAATATTAGCTGTGAGGCTAGCACCTTGACTTACTTTTATTTCTATATAATTTCAGAATGTGAAATGGTATATAATATGTACATGACTTGTATAAAATGTACAGGACTTGTATAAAATGTACAGGACTTGTACAAGACTTGTATAAAATGTACAGGACTTGTATAGTACAGGACTTGTATAAAATGTACAGGACTTGTATAAAATGTACAGGACTTGTACAGGACTTGTACAGGACTTGTATAAAATGTACAGGACTTGTACAGGACTTGTATAAAATGTACAGGACTTGTATAAAATGATACTTTCTCTGTAGAGAGTCTTAATTTATACCTTTTGTTAACATCGATAGAATTGACTTGTTACCATACCTCTTCTAAAGATTTACTGAGGTAAACACAATAGCTCAAAATCAGTGGTATGTATTCATTATATATGTATATAAGGAAAAGATACTTTTTATTATAGTATTTACATTATGTATATGATATATTGTTTAGAATACGTACATCATGATATGCAATGTTATACATCTATCTAAAGTATCAGCAATTTAAAATTCTTCCTGTTTTAATGGTAGATATTGTTATGAAATGTTAAAGCAGATCAGTTTTCTATGACTGGCTAAAACAAAAAACAAATGTGAGATTGTCTAAAGCTCTACAAAAATACTGTATAGAAGTGTATGTGTGCAAAGATGTAAAATTTGCTTTTTATGATAAATACATGTCAAAACATACCTTTGAATTTATTTTATTTATTATACCTAGAACAAAGATCAGGATATCATACTGGATTCAGGTTTTCTCCCATACTTCTCAGGGATATCCTGCGGTTGCTAGCTAGGGAAAAGATATCTCTATCTTACACAGGGACAATTAGTCAATAACATGACGTCATCAATACATGGGGCATAACTGCATGCGGCGCGCATTGTAGATGATGTCATCAATTTTGACGCATAACGACGTTCCTGCGATAATGTTGCGATGAAAAAGCTGGAAAACAAGTGGAATTTTGTCATTTTTTCTACTAAGTATGGGAGAAAAAGAATCTTACATGGGTCTGTGAAGTGGACAGAGATATCTCAACCTTCATGTAAGATTTTGACCGTCAACCCTCAGCAAGCCTCAGGTTGACAGGCTAAAATCTTTCACTCGGGTTGAGATGACCACTTCACAGATTTATATCAGATTCTATTAGTCTCTCTGTCCGTCTGCAGACACAACGATCAACAGACTACTCCTAAACTAGACTGGCCACCAGACCCTAAGTTGCTGATAAGACTTTCTTAGCAGAGTTCTTTACTAGATTATCTCCCCTTAGTTTAAAACTTAGAATCAGGCATGTAGTAGAGATAAAGATAATCAAGCCAATTTTTAGTGATTTGTTTAATATTCTAGAGACTGGTAGCCAGTCTACTCTTAAACTAATGGAGGGGTTTCAACAGGACTTGGTGGCAAAACTCCTTATAAAGTGTACATGTACATGTAGGAGTGAGATACTAATTCCACCTTTTCCAGAGATAATCCCCTTCATTACAAAACAAATAAACAGCTACTCCTCCTAAACTACTGTAGGGATTTTAATGACACTTGTTGACAATAATACAGTTAAGATGTGTGTAATTTATATTGGAACAAGTCACCTCCTTTCTAATAAGCTTCTGCTTCATCCTTGTAATTGTATGGTCTATGATTTGCTCTCTTTTTATCATAGGAAAAACATTTAAAGTGTATGTACTACATAGTTTTCTCTACCTCTCTACAATTCAAATTTATCATATTTACTGACTTTTGTAAAGTACTATTCACAAAGCTATTATATAGATGTTGAATTTCCTCATGTACACGTTTCAAATAGTTTATCTGTGTTTATCTTTATAAATTGCATGTTATTTCTTCCCTCGATTTGAATGGTATGTTGATACTTTTATAGATCTGCGGGCATCATATATTTGTATCCGTATTCAAGCATTGTATGTTTTACAAACAAGAGGCCCAAGGGCCTTAACGGTCATCTGACTATCTTGGCAATAGCTGTATAGGAAAATAATTAGATATGGTGTCATGGTAGCCATCTTCAATCTGTGATCAACCAGAGATATAACAACACTTTGACAAGATCATATCAGTCGCATTTCATGTTTCAAGTTTCAGTTAAATTGCACTGGTAGCACTTGAGAAGAAGTTCAAATGTGTTTTCAAGATTGCATCTGTGGCAGCCATCTTGGATTTTGGATCGACATAAAATATAACAACACTTGTTCGGGACCATGTCAGGATCATTTTATGCAGGTTTCAGCTTAATCACACTGATAGAACTTGAGAAGAAGTTCAAAATTCAAGATTTTGGAATATTTGACTCTCGTGACCTTGATAGTAGGTCAAGGTTATTCATTTCCACAACTTTGATAGCCCTTTATCTCAGCATGCTATTGACTAAATATGAATACCCTGGACCTTTTGGCTAATTAAAAGGTGTAGTTAAAAGATTTTAGCTTAATTGACCCCTGTGACCTTGAAAGAAGGTCAAGGTCATTCATTTTTATAACTATGGTCACCCTTCATCCCAGCATGCCACCAGCAAAATATGAGTATCCTGGACTTTTGAGTTAGTTAACAAAAATCATTCAAAGATTTTAGCCTATTTGACCCCTGTGACCTTCAAAGTAGGCCAAGGTCATTCATTTTCACAACTTTGGTAGCCCTTCATCCCAGCATGCTATAGGCCAAATATGAGTAACCTGGATCTTTTGGTTAGTTAAAAGAAGTCGTTCAAAGATTTTAGCCTACTTGACCTCCGGTAACCTTGACAATACGTCAAGGTCATTAAGTTTCACAACTTTTGTAGCCCTTCATCCCAGCATGCTACATTCCAAATATGAGTACCCTGGACCTTTTGGCTAGTTAGAAGAAGTTGTTCAAATATTTTAGCCTATTTGACCCCCGGTGACCTTGACAATACGTCAAGGTCATTAATTTTTACAACTTTTGTAGCCCTTCATCCCAGCATTCTATTGGCTAAATATGAGTACCCTGGACCTTTTGGTTAGTTAGAAGAAGTCGTTCAAAGATTTTAGCCTATTTGACCCCTGTGACCTTGAAAGAAGGTCAAGGTCATTTATTTTCACAACTTTGATAGCCCTTCATCCAACAGGCCAAATATGAGTACTTTGGGCCTTACGGTTATTGAGAAGAAGTTGTTTGAATGAAAAGTTTACGCACGGCGGACGGCGCACGGCGGACGACGACGGACGGTGCATGATGACTATAGGTCATCCTGACCCTTTGGGTCAGATGACCTAATAACAAAAGTTTGTTAGATTGAAAATTACATGAAATATAACTTTAAGTATAGGAGACAAATGACTATTAACATTCGGCAGTTTAAGCCTCAACTGGACCAGCCAAACCCTACATTTGGGTTAGATAATCTAAATCCGCTACCAAGTCCATAGACTGCAAAAACAAAAAGGAAATAAAAGACAAAAAAACTTTTGTAATGCTTTCCTATGGAGAATTTTAAGTTTAAGGAATTCCTTAAAGTTAAGGAATGTTCATGAAACTAGGCCCAGAGATAATTAGAATCCTACAAAAGAGTTTAGAAATCGCAGGGAATGGTACAATGTATGTTTTGAGAGAAAAAAAATAATTATAATTATAAACTTATTGTCAATGTGTAAAATGACCACCTTATAGACCACCCTCGATACTTCGGGGGTTCCGGTCACTATAGATCGTATGTGATGAGAACCCCTGGAGTATCGAGGATGTTTATTGACACGGTGGTTGCAACTTTAGAAATCGAGGCGGGTAGGGTAAAAAAGATTTCCCGTCCTCTGCGGTTTTGCATTTTTTTTAATGACATTGAGGACGAAACCCACTTCATTTTAGATATTCCGTTAACTCTACAGTGTGAACAATCATTAACCATCATCTAAGAGATTTAAAAAAAATTGATACTACTCTTGTCCTCTAATGATATAAGGCCTCTAGGGGATTTATATATATATAAGTAAAAAAGAACCGTACTATGACGTCATGTTTTACAAATAAAAGAATTCAAACCCCTGAAGACCGGCATGAGCCGAGAAAGCGCTAGGGAGGAAAAAACTGTTTTATAGTTGTGTTTTCTTTTTATGTATATATTTGTATGGATGTAAGAAAGCAATTTAATTAATTGAATTGTAAAATGCGGTTGTATAAAGAGGAGAACCTTATAGCATTTGAACTAAATCGTTGTAAATATGTTCAATAGCTACATGTATAGACCTACACTAAATTCTCAAAAATATCTTTTTAAAATACATTTTTATAAAATAGTTGTCTACAAACTAACTACATGTAGTTCTCAAATGCATGGTATTACAGTTGGTATTAGCAAGGTAAATATATTACTTGGCCTAATAGCGACGCGTACATTTTTTTAAATAATGTTGGGCGTGCAACAGGGTAGTATCTTGTTACAGCTAATGTTCAACCTTCTTTCGATTTTTTATATCAAAGTCATATTCGAATGATATGCAACACTAAATGGAGGGGAAATAGGTCTTGTAGGAATTTATGTTAATTTGTGACACTTCAGTGTCTTAATTCTTTGACTAGGCCTAGTAAAAGGCCTACATCACCTGGTATTAGCTTAGGAGTCTTTTTACAAGGATGCTAGGCCTATCGGATAAATATATTCTAAAATTAACTTAATTTTATTAGTACATGTATAGGGGAATTTAAATAGTGTCTCTCTGGTATATACATGTATTTTATATCAAAATTTTGCATTTCAAACGGAGAATAAGCCATCTGTAAGATTACAGCAACATTGCAATATTCATTCCCTCAAGAAAGGTGTGTCCCCCCAAATACAAAATCATAAAGAAAAAATAGATTTTAAATCGTTTAAAAATATTTCACTGATTCATTTCAAAGATATTCAAAATAAATACAGTAAAATATAAGCAATAAACACTGTATAGGTAAATCGTATCAAATACAGTAGCTCATGGAAGATAAATCAGTGGAGAAAACCGCAAAAATGGAAGCCGGTTTCTTCAGCTTTTTATTATATTTTATGACGTCATAATTCCAATAGATTTAGAGTTGCCGCCCTTGCTTGTAACGGAACCCCGGATGTTCTCCATTGTGTTTACCTGTCAACTGGAAGTTCTAGAAATTACGTCGGTATAACATACATAGAGTGTACTTGTTGAAACTCTACTTTAATTTAACAAAATGCTTGGTGGGTCCTTGTTTAGGTCAATGGAAGAAGATCCATTTTTCGCGTAAGTAGCATTCTTTTGAAATCAAGTTCGATGACAGCTGGACATTTCGCATTTTCGGCTCCTCGCCAAGACACATGTTGACATTTTCTTGCCAAAGGGCAAAGCTAGGTGTCACGAAAGTGTGATACAGACATGTTTAGCTGTAATAAAATATGGGATTTGTTTAAAATCTTGTTGTAATACATACATCATTTCCACCTACAACGTTACTCCCCCCTCCCCCATTTGCTTTTTAAAATATA
The DNA here is from genome assembly GCA_004382745.1 of Argopecten irradians irradians. Taxonomy (NCBI): domain Eukaryota; kingdom Metazoa; phylum Mollusca; class Bivalvia; order Pectinida; family Pectinidae; genus Argopecten; species Argopecten irradians. The sequence goes on from SAYR01001813.1 coordinate 114,664, forward strand.
TATATACGTACTGTATGGAAAAAAGATGTGTACTGTAAATATGATCAGCGATATATTTCTGTATCAGTATGTTTCTACTATCCGTTACATTTGCACTCATCGTAAAGCAAGATTATACAATTCTTATTTTAGTGTCTGCATGCATGTATGTATGTGATAAAATGTACTAGTAATATAAATCGTCTGTATTGCTTTTCATCTCCAGAGTAGGTATATAATGAGACAGTTGCAACGTTACATCGTTTTGTCATTTTTGATAGATATTTCCCTGTTTGATGCAATGATTAATCCATTTACTACAGAAATTCCTGTAATTCTAAATTGTGTTCGAATCTGAAACTCTAAATTTTGATCTGACATGGCTATAGTTATTGTTAAACCACAGATTCAAACCGCAGATTCTTTGATTTAATAAGTATCAATTAACAGTTAGTTATATCATTATCTTCCCAAAGATGTATCATCTATGAATAGTAATGATTGATTATATAAAAGGGTGATAACTCGACAGATGGTCATGAATTTTAAATATAAACCTGTACATGTCATTATTATACTCTATGCATATACATGTACTTCATTTTTTTATACTTTTGAATTACATTAATCACGAAAACTACAGACTTAAATATATATAATCTTTTCTGTACAGTGGGCACATGGCACACATGAGAAGGATGGATTCCTTGTTCGCTGATCCTTTTGGCATGATGCGGTCCCAGCCAGGCCAAAGACAGCTTGAAGGACCAAGAAATAGAGGCCGGGCCACAGGACATCAAAATGCCATGGTCCCCCATGGCTTCATGGACCCCATGGATATGTTTGGAGGCATCGATAGCATGTTTAGTAACATGAGGAAGAACATGCAGATGATGGGACAACAGTTTGTAAGCTTATTTTAAAGGCATTTTGAAAGTCTGATATTTTTAACTGATTGGCATTGCATTAGTATTAAATGAGACTAAATTTTGCTTCCTCCTGTTTTTACTTTCATCCATAGTAAGTGGGTTTTTTAAAAAAATAATCAAATAAAAATCTAATCTAATATGTGTATTTATGAATAAGTTCATGTTGTAAGTTCTGTATCAGTTAATATTGCTATGACTATGAAATCCACTATCGATAATTAAGTACATTTTACCAGGTTAGTGATCAGCTATCAATTACAACAAATTCCATGAGAAGTTTTGTGAGGTCCAGTTTTATTATATTTATTTTGTGTTACAGGGTAACATGCAGGCCGACCCCAATTCCCACAGCTTTAGCCAGACTTCATTCATGTCCTACTCCAATGTACCAGGTCAGGGACAGCCTAAAATGTACCAAGCTTCATCATCCACACGCACAGCTCCTGGTGGGGTAAGTCTACTCTATCCAGATATAAATAGCTAGGGCTGCCTTGATACGGCAGAAGCGTACCACAATATATTGTGATCCACAATGCAACAACTGTATTGTGGTATGTATTGCGATGTTTTGACCTTAACATAAATGGTGTTTATTTTATATATGTTCCATAATAAAAACCCTCTTTACATCATACAAACATACAATGCTATGTTATGTAGTTGAGTAACAAAAATACTCCAATGTAAGGTTCTTGTTTACGAATCTGTTTGAGAAAAATCTAGGCTACAGACGATCACAACCTAATACAATAACTTAACATGATTTGTCTGCAAATATTTACACATCAATTTTGAACCTAAATAACAAACAAATTTACATACATTTATCCTGGCAAAATAAGCTTACAATCGTGATTAAACTTCAAAGGGCTGATTATTGGCTTGCAGTGTTGTTTTGACACGTGATGAAGCCTGAAATAGCTGGCAAAAACTCTACCGCCTGTAGCCATATACATTCACTGGGCCTTAAATAATTGAACCATAAGTTAACTAGTAAATGTTATTGGTGAGTGAATCATGTGTCCCATAAGTTACAGAAGACCATACAGGTGAGGTTTTCTAGGCGGCTCCAATTTGTTCTACAAGAAGATATCTTGTGGCCATGGTTGAGTCATCAAGTTCCCTCAAATGTGATTCTGGCTTTTTCATCTAAGTTGTTATGCAATATGAATGATGTAAATTAAAAGTTTTGCTATTATAACTTGCATTTAAGGTTGTAACTTCAAACATGTATCATCACATGTACAATAGTGTAACAAATGCTGTGTCTACATGTAACTTTTTGCATCTTTAGGTGAGAGAAGTACAAAAAACTATGAGAGATTCTGAAAGGGGCATAGAGAAGATGGCTATTGGTCACCACATAAATGAAAGAGGTCATGTGATTGAGCAGTCTCGTAACCACAAAACTGGCCAACACGATCGCAATGAAGATCTCATCAATCTCGACGATGGTAGGAACAATTTACACGTATTGGTCTGATATTTGGGATATGACTAATTAGACTGTTGTGGGTAATATCTGTTGATTTCTTATAATCAGCATTATAGACAAGAATCACTACTATATTTATCTCTGAATTGATATGACAAGAGTTGTTGCTGCATTAGCTTAACACATGTTTACAATGAACACATTTACATTAAATTTATGGTTAAACTTATAACAGTCTTTTTCATTCACCATTAAAGTTCTTATTAGGTATTTTTAGTGTGTGTGTATATAGCAAACTATTGCCTATAAAATTAATTTTGTGTGTCCCTAGAGGTTCATTATAAACATGTTTTAACGTATATCTCTAAATTGATAGGACAAGTGTTGCTGCTATATCTCTAAATTACTTCGTGTTTTCTGAAGTACATGGTTGATATATTTATGCAGATTCCAAACATGCATTCAATGAAGAATGGCAGGGAAAAATGAGAAAACAGAGAGTGGATAGAAGCCGTCTAGACTATGCGAGACGAGGAGAGCGCTCAAATGACCACCGACAGGAGCGATCAGAGCGCCATGGGAATGGACGTCAGCTCGCCATCGAAAGTCCCAGGGACCATGCCCAGCGAGACACTAGGAGGCCTGAACGTCGATATCGGGACAGAGAATAAACTACGTCATGTGTGATTGGTTTATACGGTAAGTGATTCGAACATTAGGTTTAGAGTCTTGGTGTATACGGTAAGCGATTGGAACATTAGGTTTAGATTCCTGGTTTATACGGTAAGTGATGGGAACATTAGGTTTAGATTCCTGGTTTATACGGTAAGCGATTGGAACATTAGGTTTAGATTCCTGGTTTATACGGTAAGCGATTGGAACATAAGATTTAGGTCCCTGGTTTATACGGTAAGCGATTGGAACATTAGGTTTAGATTCCTGGTTTATACGGTAAATGATTGGAACATTAGGTTTAGATTCCTGGTTTATACGGTAAGTGATAGGAACATTAGATTTAGATTCCTGGTTTATACGGTAAACGATTGGATCATTAGGTTTAGATTCCTGGTTTATACGGTAAGCGATTGGAACATTAGGTTTAGATTCCTGGTTTATACGGTAAGTGATAGGAACATTAGGTTTAGATTTCTGGTTTATACGGTAAACGATTGGAACATTAGGTTTAGATTCCTGGTTAATACAGTAAGCGATTGGAACATTAGGTTTAGATTCCTGGTTTATACGGTAAGTGATTGGAACATTAGGTTTAGATTCCTGGTTTATACGGTAAGCGATGGGAACATTAGGTTTAGATTCCTGGTTTATACGGTAAGTGATTGGAACATTAGGTTTAGATTCCTGGTTTATACGGTAAGCGATTGGAACATTAGGTTTAGATTCCTGGTTTATATGGTAAGGGATTGGAACATTAGGTTTAGATTCCTGGTTTATACGGTAAGCGATTGGAACATTAGGTTTAGATTCCTGGTTTATACGGTAAGCGATGGGAACATTAGGTTTAGAGTCTTGGTGTATACGGTAAGTGATTGGAACATTAGGTTTAGATTCCTGGTTTATATGGTAAGCGATTGGAACATTAGGTTTAGATTCCTGGTTTATACGGTAAGCGATTGGAACATTAGGTTTAGATTCCTGGTTTATACGGTAAGCGATTGGAACATTAGGTTTAGATTCCTGGTTTATACGGTAAGCGATTGGAACATTAGGTTTAGATTCCTGGTTTATACGGTAAGCGATTGGAACATTAGGTTTAGATTCCTGGTTTATACGGTAAGCGATTGGAACATTAGGTTTAGATTCCTGGTTTATACGGTAAGCGATTGGAACATTAGGTTTAGATTCCTGGTTTATACGGTAAGCGATTGGAACATTAGGTTTAGATTCCTGGTTTATACGGTAAGCGATTGGAACATTAGGTTTAGATTCCTGGTTTATACGGTAAGCGATTGGAACATTAGGTTTAGATTCCTGGTTTATACGGTAAGCGATTGGAACATTAGGTTTAGATTCCTGGTTTATACGGTAAGCGATTGGAACATTAGGTTTAGATTCCTGGTTTATACGGTAAGCGATTGGAACATTAGGTTTAGATTCCTGGTTTATACGGTAAGCGATTGGAACATTAGGTTTAGATTCCTGGTTTATACGGTAAGCGATTGGAACATTAGGTTTAGATTCCTGGTTTATACGGTAAGCGATTGGAACATTAGGTTTAGATTCCTGGTTTATACGGTAAGCGATTGGAACATTAGGTTTAGATTCCTGGTTTATACGGTAAGCGATTGGAACATTAGGTTTAGATTCCTGGTTTATACGGTAAGCGATTGGAACATTAGGTTTAGATTCCTGGTTTATACGGTAAGCGATTGGAACATTAGGTTTAGATTCCTGGTTTATACGGTAAGCGATTGGAACATTAGGTTTAGATTCCTGGTTTATACGGTAAGCGATTGGAACATTAGGTTTAGATTCCTGGTTTATACGGTAAGCGATTGGAACATTAGGTTTAGATTCCTGGTTTATACGGTAAGCGATTGGAACATTAGGTTTAGATTCCTGGTTTATACGGTAAGCGATTGGAACATTAGGTTTAGATTCCTGGTTTATACGGTAAGCGATTGGAACATTAGGTTTAGATTCCTGGTTTATACGGTAAGCGATTGGAACATTAGGTTTAGATTCCTGGTTTATACGGTAAGCGATTGGAACATTAGGTTTAGATTCCTGGTTTATACGGTAAGCGATTGGAACATTAGGTTTAGATTCCTGGTTTATACGGTAAGCGATTGGAACATTAGGTTTAGATTCCTGGTTTATACGGTAAGCGATTGGAACATTAGGTTTAGATTCCTGGTTTATACGGTAAGCGATTGGAACATTAGGTTTAGATTCCTGGTTTATACGGTAAGCGATTGGAACATTAGGTTTAGATTCCTGGTTTATACGGTAAGCGATTGGAACATTAGGTTTAGATTCCTGGTTTATACGGTAAGCGATTGGAACATTAGGTTTAGATTCCTGGTTTATACGGTAAGCGATTGGAACATTAGGTTTAGATTCCTGGTTTATACGGTAAGCGATTGGAACATTAGGTTTAGATTCCTGGTTTATACGGTAAGCGATTGGAACATTAGGTTTAGATTCCTGGTTTATACGGTAAGCGATTGGAACATTAGGTTTAGATTCCTGGTTTATACGGTAAGCGATTGGAACATTAGGTTTAGATTCCTGGTTTATACGGTAAGCGATTGGAACATTAGGTTTAGATTCCTGGTTTATACGGTAAGCGATTGGAACATTAGGTTTAGATTCCTGGTTTATACGGTAAGCGATTGGAACATTAGGTTTAGATTCCTGGTTTATACGGTAAGCGATTGGAACATTAGGTTTAGATTCCTGGTTTATACGGTAAGCGATTGGAACATTAGGTTTAGATTCCTGGTTTATACGGTAAGCGATTGGAACATTAGGTTTAGATTCCTGGTTTATACGGTAAGCGATTGGAACATTAGGTTTAGATTCCTGGTTTATACGGTAAGCGATTGGAACATTAGGTTTAGATTCCTGGTTTATACGGTAAGCGATTGGAACATTAGGTTTAGATTCCTGGTTTATACGGTAAGCGATTGGAACATTAGGTTTAGATTCCTGGTTTATACGGTAAGCGATTGGAACATTAGGTTTAGATTCCTGGTTTATACGGTAAGCGATTGGAACATTAGGTTTAGATTCCTGGTTTATACGGTAAGCGATTGGAACATTAGGTTTAGATTCCTGGTTTATACGGTAAGCGATTGGAACATTAGGTTTAGATTCCTGGTTTATACGGTAAGCGATTGGAACATTAGGTTTAGATTCCTGGTTTATACGGTAAGCGATTGGAACATTAGGTTTAGATTCCTGGTTTATACGGTAAGCGATTGGAACATTAGGTTTAGATTCCTGGTTTATACGGTAAGCGATTGGAACATTAGGTTTAGATTCCTGGTTTATACGGTAAGCGATTGGAACATTAGGTTTAGATTCCTGGTTTATACGGTAAGCGATTGGAACATTAGGTTTAGATTCCTGGTTTATACGGTAAGCGATTGGAACATTAGGTTTAGATTCCTGGTTTATACGGTAAGCGATTGGAACATTAGGTTTAGATTCCTGGTTTATACGGTAAGCGATTGGAACATTAGGTTTAGATTCCTGGTTTATATGGTAAGCGATTGGAACATTAGGTTTAGATTCCTGGTTTATACGGTAAGCGATTGGAACATTAGGTTTAGATTCCTGGTTTATACGGTAAGTGATTGGAACATTAGATTTAGGTCCCTGGTTTATACGGAAAGCGATGGGAACATTAGGTTTAGACTCCTGGTTTATACGGTAAGCGATTGGAACATTAGGTTTAGACTCCTGGTTTATACGGTAAGTGATTGGAACATTAGGTTTAGATTCCAGGTTTATACAGTAAGTGATTGGAACATTAGGTTTAGATTCCTGGTTTATACAGTAAGCGATTGGAACATTAGGTTTAGATTCCTGGTTTATACGGTAAGCGATTGGAACATTAGATTTAGGTCCCTGGTTTATACGGAAGGCGATTGGAACATTAGGTTTAGATTCCTGGTTTATACGGTAAGCGATTGGAACATTAGGTTTAGATTCCTGGTTTATATGGTAAGTGATTGGAACATTAGGTTTAGATTCCTGGTTTATACGATAAGTGATTGAACATTAGATTTAGATTCCTGGTTTATATGGTAAGCGATGGGAACATTAGGTTTAGATTCCTGGTTTATATGGTAAGCGATGGGAACATTAGGTTTAGATTCCTGGTTTATACGATAAGTGATTGGAACATTAGATTTAGATTCCTGGTTTATATGGTAAGTGATTGGAACATTAGGTTTAGATTCCTGGTTTATACTATAAGTGATTGGAACATTAGGTTTAGATTCCTGGTTTATATGGTAAGCGATTGGAACATTAGGTTTAGATTCCTGGTTTATACGGTAAACGATTGGAACATTAGGTTTAGATTCCTGGTTTATGCGGTAAGCGATGGGAACATTAGATTTAGATTCCTGGTTTATACGGTAAACGATTGGAACATTAGGTTTAGATTCCTGGTTTATACGGTAAGCGATTGGAACATTAGATTTAGGTCCCTGGTTTATACGGTAAGTGATTGGAACATTAGGTTTAGATTCCTTTTCATCTACATTTAATTGATACAGAAATTTAACTTAGAAGATGATGAAATGATCCAAACCAATTACAATATTAAAGTGGTTTGTATAGTATTTCTTATGCTAAACATTCATATGTAATAACCTGCTTCTAACTTGTATCTGTTTGTATCTTTGGATCTCCATTTTATTTTTTGTATGTTTTATTATGCCTACTAGGTAACATGCTGTAATTTCATTGGTTTTACAGATGATAGTAAGAAGAAAGTAGAATGAAAGCCAGCCCCACCGACGGAATCTTGTGATACAGACTAAAGGAAAGCAGGACTCTCCTGTGTATCCTCCCTAACAGCCATAGTCAGCTAGTAACATGTCTATCCACTTAACTGTAGAACAGATAGTGAAATTATAATTTTTGTAAAATGTATTCTTGAACTGTTCTGTTTTATTAAAATGGTAAGTTGAAAAATGTTGACATCTTTTATTGGTGATGGCATGTTTTTATTTTTCCCCACTAAAGAATAATTTTAAATTGGCAGCCATTTTGTGGGTTTAATGATTAATGTATGTGTCATCTGGCCTTACATGTTAGGACGACCTATACTCAATGTACTTTAGTCTCGGCTGTCATGTTTATGGCAATGCATTTAACTTTTAATATTTAAACTAACTTAAATATTTAATTGTGTGGTTATCAACATTCGGCTACCAGATACCTGACCAAAAAATTTGGGGTCTGACCAAAATCAAGGCCAATCCTGCCTCCATATATATAAACTATTTTTTCCCAGTTTTATTGGTATCATTTAGCAAAAAATGTTTGCAGTTATTTTAAGAAAGAAAGTATGTGTTATACGTTGTATGATGTATTTAGGAAGTCGGATGACTGATGAAAATTTTGGGCCAGTTAATTCATTATTTATCTCCTGAATATATTAACATGAAATTTCAGTAAGCGTTTTTCAACTTTCCAGCATTATATTTTGGGATATTTCCTGTGGATAATTTATTGTTTTATTTCTTTATTTCCAATAAACTAAAACATGGGAGTCTCATCAAGGAAGTTGAATTTGTCACACATTACCTCCCTTTGTTTGAAGTTTGATGCAAACCTTTCTTAATGTTATGCAATCAGAAATCCTAATGGCAAAGTTCGTGAATATTTTCGAATTATTTAATATGTAGATGTGTCTGTATAGTGTCAGCACTATAACATATTTATGTTGTTGTATTTTACTTTCCATTTAGTATATATTATGTGTTTTGTTAAATGTAGGGTGTGATCTCTGAAGGTACCTTATAATTAGCCAACACAATTAAAATGATGATGATCATGGTGATGAAAGTTTGGAAACCTACGGACATAGTTGTCAACAATAATCTATTTGACATTTTCCGAGACAGAGTCAGGGTATCCCTGTGTTTATTAAATTTAACTGCTCTCAGTACACTAAAGTGGCCAGAAATCCACAACTGTACTCACTATTATTACACTGTATCATGTTGTTTGATCTCTATCATTATAAATGGACCCATTCACTGCTATGAAGTATGCAGTACTATAATTATTGTTTTCACTGTCTTTAACTTAAAACTTTTACTGGGTTTATCTGCCATGGTTAATTTGAGCAACTTTTGTTGCTACTTTTTGTGCCATTTTTACTGTGTTTCATGAATGCTGATTATTTTTTTATGCTGTATTATCAGCTGTTTCACCAATGAAAGAGCAATTTAGATATGATCAAGCTCAGAAGTAGGCTTGCAATTTGATTACATCCTCATATTACATGTATTTTCATGGGTTATCCTATATTGGTAGTATATTGGTATTACATGTAGAATTATCATTGTTGTATTTGGAGGTCATAGGGGATATTGTATTTAGGTCCTGAATTTGTAATTTAGGTAAACCCTGTTTAATGTTGTAAAATACTAGAACATTCGAGAAATATGAGCTTGAATTATGGCATATTGGTATCTTTTCATAAATTTATTAAAAAATTCTATTTGATATTACCAAATTCCTTTTATAGCATTTTAAGGTAGTTTAACTTGAAATTGACATTGAATATTAAATGTAAATAATAAGTGAAGAGAAACAAAATAGAAATCTGACAAATAATTTGCAGACAGTTCATTCTGCTCATTTTTTTCATATATTTTGTATGTGTTGTGAAAGTAGCATGTAAGATGGTGAATATTCTTTATTTTGATCTCAGGTTTTGGTGATATTTGGAAAAAAATATACATATACTGGTATATTTCAGCCCTTAAGTCCATTAATAGGTCATGGGATTGCTATTGATTATAGAACTAAGAAAAGAAAAGGAGAAAAGAAAGTTAAGATTTTCTATTGCAAATTATCTGCCAAGACAACGAACCCAAAAAATTTACTCAGAACAGATCAGCTTGCCAGTTCTTTCCAAGGAAAACAAATCAGATTGATTTTTCACCCTCAGTAATCTTTTCACTTTATTTAGAATTTCACCCATGTTTACCTTTTGTACAGTGGTATGTGGTTTGAAGTTGGCTTCAATCATGACTTCATTAAAGTATTATAACTACATTGATGTAGAAAACCTTTAAACTGATCTAAAAAAACTAATTTAGAAGGAACACTTGCATTAATTAATACACTAGCTTCTACTAATGGTAAATCGTCGATTATGGTGGTGTGAGACACGCTGAAGTTCCTGTTAGACTGCTCGGAGACAAAACGTAATTATATACAGAGCCGAATTAGTGTTCCTGTTAGACTGCTCGGAGACGTAATGATATACCTCAACATTAGCGTACCACAAACAAGATAGTGTCAATCTTATAAAGCCTTGCCATTATTACAACTATACACCTACAGTAACTGGAGTATAGCTTGTATATAAATATCTGCACTTCTTTTCAGGTTTAAATGGATCAAGTGGGAATTTTTAACTTACCATATTTCCTTGTGAACAAAATGCCTTGTGTATTTAAGGTAAATAAAATAAATTTCTGTTGATATCAAATATTTTTAATTAACAAGTTGAGATATTCATATTTGAAGACGAATATCCTATGTAAATCAAATGTACAAATATCTGGCATATACCATTTTAAAATGTTTGTAGTTTTATATTCCAGTGTATAGGCAACATGGTACCCAAGATCACAGTTAATATTATTATGTTTGTATTGACTTCCACTGATGAACATTCCTTTTATACTCTTGTAATGTGGAATCGGTTTTTTCAGTCACCTGGATATTTATTTTTGTCATGAATTTAAAATCTGAATATTTATTTAATAATTTCTCGCTGTGATGATAAAACTTTCACAGAAGTATGAAACACCTGTAGTTGTTTATGTAAGGAAGGTATTTCGATCGCCTATAAATGACTACTGTAATGGAAGACCATTGACAATGATGAGAAATGTTGTGGTAACACTGTTGTGGTTACATGTATTCCACACATTAATATCCCTATAGTATTCAGGTATGAAGGAATGTTGTTGTTGATTTGGATTTGAAGAGTGAGTTTTTCTTACATTTACACTGATATGATAGATGTGATATTGTATATAGTGGTTTGTAATGATCAATAAACACTTCTTTGTATTCCATATACCCTGGTTTGTTAACTTCTTATCCCTGGTTATACCTCTGAAATAAAGATGAGGTGTTTACTGGAATTCCGGCCTATAGTACACCTGTAATGAAGATGAGGGGTTTGGAATCCCGGCCTATAGTACACCTGTAATGAAGGTAAGAGGTTTACTGGGATCCTGGCCTTAAGTCATCCTCGATACTCCAGGGATTGCCATAACTGACGTTATATCCACCCCTGGACTATCTCATAGTAAAACTGAAGGCAGTTCAGAAGAAAATTTCTGACCAATCGCAGACCTGCAAAAAATTTCCTTTGAAGACTACAGAGAGAGCAACGTCCAACTTCAAAGCCACACAGTCAACCACAGTGTATCGTTATACGGCTCTTTTGATGTACATCAAAGGACTAAATTACCTGTTCTGTCCGGTTGCCTCCAGTTTTGCTATGAGATAGTCCAGGGGTGTAGAGATCGTATGTGATCGGAACCCCTGGAGTATCGAGGATGGCCTTAAGTACACCTGTAATAAAGGTGAGGGGTTTACTGGATTCCTGGCCTATAGTACAACTGTAGTGAAGGTGTAAGGTTTACTGGAATCTTGGTCTCTAGTACACCTGTAGTGAAGGTGAGTGGTTTGGAATCCCGGTCTATTGTACACCTGTAATCAAGGTGAGGGGTTTACTGGAATCTTGGTCTCTAGTACACCTGTAGTGAAGGTGTAAGGTTTACTGGAATCCTAGCTAAACTACACCAGATCAGCAAACTGAGACGGGAGCTGAGATGTTTAAGGAATCGGTTCAGAACTAGGTCGAACAACACGGTGAGGATCGATTTGCAACAGTTGCGAGACGACCTCAGGAAACAACTGAGTTCCCTTCGGAACGTGGAGAACACCAGGAGAAAGATGCGAGAGGCAGTGAAGAAGAGGACAGCATGTTTAAGGAATCGGTTCAGAACTAGGTCGAACAACACGGTGAGGATCGATTTGCAACAGTTGCGAGACGACCTCAGGAAACAACTGAGTTCCCTTCGGAACGTGGAGAACACTAGGAGAAATATGCGAGAGGCAGTGAAGAAGAGGACAGCATTTGTAGGAACCGCTACAAATTCTCGTCGGGACTTCATGGTGGAGAGAGATCGGGGAAGCTAGAGGCCAATAGACAAGAGATTTAAGAACACCTGCAAGTGACACACTCTGATGCAGATAGGAACACACCGCTCGGAGAGTGTTCCAGAATATCTTTTTTCTGAAGAACCATCAATTCCACTCGATACGAAGGAGCCAACTTGGAAGGAGATCACAGAAGTGGTCAGGAAGGCACGGATGGCATCAGCACCGGGACCTAGCGACATACCATACGAGGTCTACAAGATATGTCCGAAACTCCTGAAAAGGCTGTGGAGGCTTTTAAAGGTCGTATGGAGGAAAGGCAAGATACCGGATAGTTGGCAAAAATCCGAGGGATTATTTGTTCAGATAGAGAAGGAATATAAGAACATCACACATTTCAGGACGATTTCTTTACTCAGTGTGGAGGGGAAGATCTTCTTTGCCATACTCGCCAGACGGATGACAACATACAAGACGGCAAATGAATACATTGTTTCATCTGTTCAGAAAGGAGGGATCCCAGGATTCCCGGGGCGTGTTGAACACACGAGTGCCATCCCCCAGCTCACCAGGGAAGCTAGGATCAAGCACGGAGACCTCACTGTTATCTTGCCAATGCCTATGGATCAATACCACACCAATTGATCCATGATGCGTTGCAGCACTACCACATCCCGGACCACGTCAAGGGGGTAATCAGAAACTATTTCAGCAACATCAAGCTCCGATTCACAGTGGGAGATATGACCACAGCTTGGAAGGGGATCGTCACTAGCTTCACCATTTCGATGATCCTGATCGTTATGGGGATGAACCTGATTATCAAGGCAGCAGACAGAGAAAAAAGAGGCCCGAAGACGTCATCGGGGATTCGGCTACCACCCAACAGAGGCTTCATGGATAATCTGACATTGACTACAACAACACATGTCCAGGCCCGATGGATACTAACTGCACTGGAGGAGACTGTGGAATGGGCAGAAATGAAATTCATACCCAGGAAGTCACAGAGCTTAATCATCACGAGAGGCAGGGTCACGGAGAAGTTCTCGATGCTTATCCATGGCGAAGAGATTCCCTTGGTAGTCAACAACCCGATCAAGTGTCTGGGAAAATGGTTTGATGCTAGCCTAAATGACTCTAACAACATCAGGCGGCTGCAAGGACAGGTAAAAGAAGGACTCAGAGCGACCGACAAGAAGGACTTCCAGGGAAATTCAAGCCGTGGCTCTACCAGTACGGACTTCTACCTCGTCTGACGTGGCCGCTAACATTGTATGAAGTTACCACAACGACAGTAGAGGCACTGGAAAGAACCATCAGCAAGTTCCTGCGAAGATGGCTAGAAGTACCTGTAGAGCTCATCAGTCAAACTTCAGCTCCCAATTTCATCACTGGTTGAGGAGTTCAAGGTGGCTAACGCAAGACAGGTGATGACTGTGAGGGACGATCAGATCAGACTCGCGGGCATAGGAACGAGAACGGGGAGGAAATTGACTGCAAGCAACGCAGTAGAAGCAGCTGAGAGCCGGCCGCCTGATACATCAAAACATCGTTGGTACAACGTGCGTAGGACGCAACGGACTTGGTTCAAGTCATGTGCAGCGCTGTGGGACATCAGTTAAAGCCGGCAAGAGGAAGATGGTACAGGACAACATCAGGAAAATGGAGGAGGAAATCAGGAAGACCAAAGTGGTGGAGATGGGAGCCCAGGGAGCATGGACGAGGTGGGTAACTACAGACAGAAAACTATCATGGTCGGACATCTGGCGTTTATAACCTTGCCAAATCCAGTTCTTGATGAGGTCAGTTTACGACCTGCTTCCCTCGCCTAATAACCTCCATAGATGGGGCTTGACTAAGACTCCAGACTGCCAATTGTGCAACCGACCAGGGAACCTTGCGCATGTTCTATCAGGATGCAATGTCGCTCTTACGCAAGGACGCTACAGATAGCGCCATGACAAGGTGCTAAAATAATTGGCTGACATCCTGGAGAGGGAGAGGACTAAGAAGCGGAAGCTTGTGAAGGGTTGTACATTCATAAACTTTGTACGAGGCGGGGAGGGAGAACACTTCTTCAACTGTTCACCAGGGGGATCCTTGACGGCGCACAGAACTGGGAGATGAGGGTCGATCTAGACAGGAGACTGGTATTCCCCTACATCATCCAGACCAATATGCATCCAAATATCCTCATATAGTCAACGCAGGGAAAGAAGATGGTCCTGGTGGAATTGACAGTTCCATGGGAAGAAAGATGTGAGGAGGCATTTGAGCGAAAGAAGGGGGAAGTATGAATAATTGGCAGGAAATATCAGGCCCCTAGGGTGGAGTGTTTGGGTCTTCCCAGTGGAGATCGGATGCAGAGGATTTCCTGCACATTCAACATGGAGAATCTTTGCAGCACTGGGTGTGAAGGACAGAGACAGGAAAGCAGCAGTGGACTGACTGTCAAGAACAGCAGAGAAGTCGTCCATCTGGCTGTGGTGGAGACAACAAGACATAAGCTGGAAGCCATCTACAGACGGGCAGTGATTTGGCCAATCACTGTTGATTGCCATCTTGAGGACGTTCCAGGTTAGGAGTCGAGACATTGTGGGAGAGGTGGACCTGGCTGATGACGTCTGTGGAGCTGCAATCCAGGGATTGTATTTAGGTAACACCTGTAATGAAAGTGAGGGGTTTACTGGAATCAACCCGCATAGCTACCCGTAGTATAGGCAAGTGCTGCATTGTCCATAAATCTTAAATTGTCATCCAGCTTTGGTGGAATTTTACAGAAATGATCAGGACCTTGTTTACATGAAGATTGGCAAGAATGCTGATTCATGAACAAAACATTGTTGCCATAGTAACCAGGTCACTACCATTTATATTGTCTAAGTGATTTGCTAGCGTGACAGTTATGGGTACAGATCGACAGCTGTGTAAAACAATGACATTAAATATCACTAATGCCATGAATCATTTTTTTTACAATCTTGGAAGCCATTTGTCCTAGTACGTCACAAACTCAATACTAGTATTGTATCTATCGAGCTATTTAGGTTTTGCAGAGTAGCATATATACAAATATGTTTTTTGTCAGCATCGCAACTTTCAATAAAAGCCAAGGTAATTCATGCTATATGGTATTTAGGCGTCTTGGGTCAGACGTAGATGCCACTTTCTTATATCACTAATAAATCCTTGATATTGAGAAGAAGTCTTACACGGTTTTTTAGTGTCCTTAAATAAAGGCCAGGGTAGTTCATTTATTTGAACAAACTTCGAAAACATTTCGTAGTTTCAGCATGTTGTACATGCCTATCCTGAAATAGCGAAATCTTTACTAAAAAGTAAGAAGCTACTCTTTTCCTAGGGTGAAGTGCTATAATTTTAATGTCAGAACTGAGAGGGACACAACTTGTGTTAACTTTTTCGTTTGTGCTGGTGTTAATTTTGGGGGAAAATAGAGAAACCTGTTGAGATGATTGGGTGATTCCTATGTTTTCGCTTTGTAAGTCGAGAAATAGTCTGTAGCCAAAACAGAATGTCCATAAAAATCAAAGTAGTGAAAGTACTGCTGGATATTCTTTTGTGTTTAACAGTGCTTTATGTAATGAACTTCTAATTCAAAGCTTTGTGTAGTACTAAATAGTAACAGTAACTTGACAACAATGACTTTGCTCATACATTTTATTGTGAACAAATTTGCGTTCAAAATTATTACTAATATTATATATTTAAATATACATGTAAATAAATAAATAAATAAATAGATAAATAAATTAAAAATAAATAAATACATTTATTTGAATTTTATTCAAAACATATCAAAATTTTGGCTTCACTGACCTGTCAAGAGTTCAACGTGAAATAACATAAGATGGTGTCAATTTATGATTAACTGAACTAACAAATGGTATGTAAGTTTGTTACAACACATCTACTATGTATAACATAACTGTGGTAATGGAATACCTATGTACAGTACCTGGATGTGTATTCTGTATCGTATCGGTCACTGTGACTTAAATCCTCCAGGTCGGACTGAGATTTAAACTGATAAGCACCTATCTTGTTAAACACGGAACTACATAACTTATCAACCAATGTTACCTCACTGTACGCCATCTTTAAACGCCATCCTCTGGCTACTTCTGAGGAATTAGCTTTGAACACATTGTAACCCGTTCTAATGCTGTCTTGATCTTTTGGTGCCACTTCCTTGTCGACTTTTGAAGGTCGAGTTCCTAAAAGGTCCATTGTACCTGTTTCTGAAAGCGTTTCCTTTTCAGTTGTGTGGTTATTTTCCCCCTCATCACCCTTCGTCGATATAACATTCCCCTGTGTATACGCATTGACCCATGCTTCTGTTCGTGATATAAATGGAAGTGATAAATCCTTGTATATTTTACGTAAAACTTCAGCGGGTCTTTCCGTAAGACATTCGTACCGCAATGGGAAGACACGCCCAGGGTATGAATCCAGTATTTCGGCGGATTCTTTAATGTCACGGGATATTCTGTTGCACAGTTGTTTCGTAAATGGGATAAAACCGTCTTTGTTAATTTCTCCAATGTCTTTCCTAGATTGCAAGATTGCTCTCGGATCACGAATGAGATGAATTATTTTCAAATCCTTGATCTTTTCCAGGATACCCTTTGCCAGTTGCAATGATATACGAATTGACTTCACAACCCGTTGTTTGGAAGTTAGACATTTGTTTTCCAGGTATTCAATGCATTTTGCTCTGGTTTTGGCCGTACGCTCTAGGGTTTTTTGTTTGATGTTTGCTTTTTTGCGTTTCTTCGGTATTGGGAAGCATCTTTCAAGCCGTCGATGATCCGCAAGCTGTTCAAATTTTGTAAATGTGTGAAGAACTTCTTCAGGTAATGAGTCTAGTTTACATTCATAGAGATCTTTGAGGATTGAAATTGCAGTCTCCGGCAACTGAAGCGCATCTCCTATCATGCTGCAATAGAAATAATAATAACAAATGTTAATCCGATTATTAAAGGAAACAAAACCAATACGTTAACAAATTCGTGTGTTCGCAAAAACGAAATAATGATACGAAGTAAATGTTACAAACGCAATGAAATTTCACATGAATTTTCCACTTTGCCATGAAATTGCATCTTGGTATGGTACAGGGGTTTGTGCATGTATCGTATTGACATGTACATCGATATGAGCAGGAAAATACACTACTACATATTTAACTTAGGGAGACAAAATCGTTCATTTTTTTCAACATCCTTAAGTCTTTTATGGAATTGGCTGGATTGTGTCCCCTCGTTTTCTACCATGTTAACATATTACTGATATACATACCTACATCTGTTGGTCCTGTAACACATTTTGTCCGGTGTAATGTACCCCTTTTTATAGATCTCCCAGAAAGGCTCGAAGCTGTAAAAGGTATGGTTGTATCCCTGTTGTAGTGACTCGGCCACAAAGGAAGACCCGCTTCTCATGTACGTCAAGATCAAAATCTTACTTACTTCCGAGGATTTATATTCTAAAATTAACGAAAACATGGCATTTTCATCACAGTAAAAAGGAAAATCTGCTTCTCATGTACGTCAAGATCAATATCTTACTTACTTCCGAGGATTTATATTCTAAAATTAACGAAAACATGGCATTTTCATCACAGTAAAAAGGAAAATCTGCTTCTCATGTACGTCAAGATCAAAGTCTTACTTACTTCGGAGGATTTATATTCTAAAATTCACGAAAGCATGGCTTCTTTATATCACAGTAAATATTTTGTCGATTATCCGGCTAACCGAGGTTGATAATATTGGATCAGCTTGAACATAAAACACTGTATGGTAGGTATGCAAGGATATATATATATATATTTTTTTTAGAAAAAATGGAAAATGAATAATTATGGAAATGCTTGCATTTTACCATATTTTCAGAAATTATTTTTAATAACCACACTTGGTAGGGTTTTTTTTGTAAAGAGCCAAAAAACTTCAAATATGTACTTGCTTGTCTTGTTAACTTTAGGTTGGTCATCGTAAAAACTGTCAGATTCCTGATCATCAGATGGCCGTTCCATATCATCCGTCGAATTCGATGGACGATGATTAAGTGAAATTATACCTGCTGGTCAAAATGTTATAAAATCTAAACGATGGATGTATAGAGTTCCCAATTATAGTCAAAGTTGAATATAACGAGAAAATCAGGATTAGTATAACGGAGAGGCGGTTTCATTGGTGTATTTGATATGTTTACTTTCAACGTTGGTGTACAGCAAGGTGAACATTTGTCATCTTTCTTATTCTTCTTAATGATATTGAAATATTTTTGAAGAGAGCACTGTGTCAATTGTTTGAAGAATCTAGGAGTATTGATGAATTATAATTGAAGTTTTCATAATAAGAAATTGAAACTGCTGGAACAGTCCAGAAAAGCTATGTTTGCTGTTTACAAGAAAATAAGAAACATTCCTCTCTCTATCGACCTCCAGTTAAAAGTGTTTAATTCCCTTATTTTACCAATATTATTGTACTCAGTAGAAGAATGGGGTCACGAAAATATTACAGTTGTAGAAAAGCTTCATTTACAGTTTTGTAAACGTGTATTCGGTGTTAGGAAAAGTACGTGTGAATGACATGATATATTGTGAATTAGGGAGATACCCTCACTATATAGACGTTAAAACAGGAATATTATGTTTTGGCACAAATTGATTATAACTGATAATCTTTCAAGTAATATATATATAAGTTGATGTTAAACTCTCAAACAAAAAATATTATAGAATTCAAATGGTTGCATTATGTAAGAAATATTTTTGATGAAATTGGTTTGAATATCATATGGGACTTCTAGAATGTATGTAATGTAAATAGAGAATATTTAAAATTTATCGTAAAACAAAGATTACAAGATCAATTTGTATAAAAATGGTGTAATGATATAGAGAATTCATCAAGAGGTCGTACTTATTCTACTTTTAAAAGTAATTTTGAATTTGAAAAATGTCTTGTGAAATTAAAGCCAACAGATAGGCAAATCATCATAAAATTCAGAACCTCGAACACGAACTTACCTATAGAAACTGGAAGATGGATTGGGACCATTGAAGTAATTAAAACTTGTAACCTATGTTTTACTGATATTGGAAACGAATACCATTATTTTTTTTCAATGCAGTAATGAAATGGTGAAACGTTACCAAGAAATATACCAAGTTACTATTATAGAAATCATAATGTTATCAAAATAAAAGGCCTATTTTCTATATGTAACATAATTATTTTGACAAATATATTTATGTAAATTTTTGAAGAAAAAAAACCCTATTGATTGAGCTTGTACATCACTAATACATATTGTAATGCAGTGTCAAGCTATGTGCACTATGCATGTCTATATTATGTATAGTGACCTCCTGTTACATAAATGTGTGTCTGAGAGTGGAATAAAGTCTGAATCTAAATCCTTTTGTGAAAAAAATGCTGAAATCTTTTACGTATTTTTATCCCCAGCTCAGTGGTATTAACATGTTCTTTTCCCCAACAAACTTGCTAGGTCACCTTGACCTTGCTGTCATACGTGTGGTCACCTTGACACTTCCTTAGTAATGAGTCTCGAAATCGCCACGCCGTTGAAGTGACAAGAAGTTTTTCCCTCATTTTTTTTACTTCGAACTATTTTCCTTATAATATACGGTCTAAAACGATGATCGATGTGTTAAACAGAGTCAGCGGGCGTGTCAGTCTGCGCGACTTAGACTATCCGTTATCGCTCGCAATGATAATTCTAGATTTTATAACAGCATACATGTGCATTTGTACTTACATAATCCAACTGTCGAAAACGCCAGAAAAATCGGATATGTTTTTACGATTGCACAGTTTCTTGAATGTCCTCATCACATATAGTTATCCGTTGTCTCTATGAATATTTTTCAATGAAAGTACCATTAGCTGAAGAACGCGATGTTTGTACGTATTCATGAGCGCGATAGAGTCGGGAGTTGATAACGCTAATCTTATCAACACTCTGATGGTGATAACATTGACACAGTATGTACACACATAGATTTACAGACACGTGAAGGTTACAGTGAGACAAATCAATCAACATATCTCAGATAAGTATCGATGTATTGCATGAATTATAACAAGGCAACATTTCTTCATATGAATCTCACGTGAAATTCCACGTGAATTCCAATGAAAATTTCACGTGAAGGCTCTTTCATGTGAATTTAACATGGATGTTTCACGTGAAATTTACGTGGAGAAATACGGGCTGTACAGGTTGTACCCATCAGCGATTATTAGACATGTTATCAATTTGAATTTAACACATGTAGGTATCAAAATTTGTTGGTAAATTTTCAATACATGTACATATTTTGTTTTTATTTCCCAAAACTTTGACCTATCAAACTAATGCATGTATAATTATCCGTATTTCGTAATACAATCATCATAACAATTTATGTTAGTGCGGCAATCCTTC
>SAYR01001813.1:135409-156127 GCA_004382745.1 Argopecten irradians irradians
ATATCTAGAGGAAAGGAATTAAATAGAATAGTTCAGGAAACGACCATTGTATTGATTTATTGAAAAGAAAACTTGATCCGCCGTCAAGTATTTTAAAAGAATGAATATTGTACTCTGATTGTTAAATAATAACTGATTATGTTATGAATATTGTTTACATTCAATTTACGTTAGGATTGAGATTTGTTAGTTTTGGGCCGCGTTGGCTCAGAGTGGTTAAGATAGTCCCGACATATACCACAAACCCCTCCAGCTCTGGATGCCGGGTTGCGAATCCCAGTAAGGCAATGCAGTACTGACTGCTGCAGTGGGCATATTCTCCGGGGTACTCCGGCTTTCCTCCAACAACAAACCTGCACGTCCTTACATGACCCTGGCTGTATTATAGACGTTAAACTAATAAAACCCAAAACCCCCGTTTATCAAACCGACCATTAAGCTGATATCGGAATACCCAAATTTTCCTTATAGCATTTCTATATTACATTTTGTTATTTGACTGTTATCACATTATAAAATCAAATCCTCAAACCTGAACTGCCTTCCCATAAGTATAACCTCTTGCAGAAATCCTAAATGGTTTATATTAGGAGTTACGTCCCTGGTAACAAAATATTTTATATGAATGTTCAGTTTGTTGGATAGAGTGACCAGAATAATGGTACGAGTTTTGTGTATTGAGCAATAGTTAATCAATTCTAAACATTACAATTGCCACAACATTCTGAAAATATTATTACGAATTTAGGAAAATAAACCTCATTGGGTTTATGCACATTAAGCATACGACAATAGCAATTGAAAACAGACACTTAAATTACAAAAATAAATTTAATAACATTGCATATCAAATCAAAATTACCATTACATAAAATTCAGAAAATTAAATTCGAAAATAAAAATAAACTCAAAAATAGATCATAAAAAATAATATATATCCTTACAATTCAAACTTCAATGCTGCATGACAGTTTCAGATAAGAAACATGTTCTAAAAATCTTTTGATCTAAAAGTTTTCATTCCAATACCCTCTCTTGCCATTAAAATTCTCGGAAAATATTTGTTAGCCTTGACTAGACAACTTTCGTGAAATTTTATAAAACGAAAATTCATACAACTTATAACATTACCGTGAAATGTGGTTAATTTAAAAAAAGAAAATGCCTTGCCACGGTCATTTATGACGTCAACATTCCTAATCTTAAAGGGTTACTATCATTTTATAAAACCGGAAGTTAAGTTTTCCCCGAGAGTACCCGGATGTATGTCATGAGCCACAATCGACAAAAAGAATATTATAAATACATATTATTAACAAAGCATTACATTGACAAAGATTGTTAAACCATTGAATTATTATTGGCAATTATGAAATTCCCTCAGATAGATTATGTAAAATCCATGTAATAACAACAAAATGTTTCCATGATAATAAGAGTGTGTGAATATGCTTGATAATGAAAAAAGATAACATGCATGAATTTTAAATGCGCAATTCATATGAATTAGACAAAATAGTGGTATCCATGGACCATAAAATATACTATTATAATTACAAATTGCATCTCGAATAAAAACTTTTATTAATAATTAAACAGACCTGAATATACATAAACAAAGAAAAAAATATAATCAAAATGTAAAATATGACAGACAAATTTTCAGAGAATACAACACAAATGATAACAATAATAAAATGCAAGTTGCTATTAGAGCAGTATTGCCTAGAACACCGTATAAGAGGAAACTTCACACATGTGATCGGGTTTGAATATCAAGACCCTTATACTTCAAATGAAGGAGCACCGAAGTGAACTCACTGTTTAAAAAATTTGAGGACAAAGAACGTTGAAAGTCTAACACAATACATGAATATTGCATAAGTCCAAATGTCTAAGCTTCGTTTCAAATCACTATAGTATTTCTTGTTCGAATCTTAGATTTCATTCCTATTGAAGAGACTATACAGGTCACATCGAATGAGTCTGACTGTTAACAACCTTTCTTCCCAGTGCTTCTTCTGTAGGTTCGCATTGACGAGCATGAAGGATCACTTTCTGTATTCTCTCGATTGACTCTTCGTCCCTTAGCATGATTTAGTACTGACTAATAGCTTTTTCAAACGAAGCCCATTTCCTCTTTCCGATTCGTGTGTAATTTTAATAACGGATCACTCTATTCACAAGACGTCTTCGTCGGCCACAAAGCAACTGCCCTCTTCTGGCATATTCACGAAGCGTTTTCATCTTTTGACCGTTGAATATATATACAATGTTTCATCAGTGGAACCCAACAACGAATGACTTCATACGAGGATTACATCGAATTATGATATAATAGTAGCATATGAAGAGACTCTTCCCGAGAGAATTTTACGTCCATATACTCTGGGTATATATAAATTTACATACCGCCTTACTGAGTTACATCGAGTAACATCCTAGTCTAGTCATCCGTAAGAAATTGAACCAGCTTAATACAGTTAGAACGCCTCGTCCACGAGTAGAGAGTTGCTTTCAGCACATCGTTTCCGACTTTACCAGGATCTCCTTGGATTATTTCCATCTGATGTAAGGTCACAGCCAATACCAGTCTGCCCGTCCAGTGAACCTGAGAATCACTGAGTGAGCCCCCTGCGATCCTAATCCCCCTCCACACCGGGATACGATAGCTACACATGGCGCATAACAAACAGCGCAATATTTTACCCGAAACTTTATCGTGACATGCTTTTATAATCCAGGCAGAAATGTATAGGTGACAAGTCCCCGGATGATGGTCTGTTGGCCTCCCCTAATAACGACAGAGTTGAACAAATAAAGAGTCAGTTCACTCAAAAGTGTTGCATACTTAATACAATGAATCATTTGTAAATTTATGTGTCGCTGAGCCGGGGTCCATCTCAGCCACATTGCTTATCGAAAATTCGAGAAATCACACCAATGGAAAACTGGTAAAAAACTGCTCTGTCCGTATATTGTCGTACCCACAATTAGCTGCTCCTGCTATATTAAGCGAATTCGCCATTCTTAGGCCATTGAGTTTACAGCTGGAGATTGCTCATAACGATCAGACGACTGTTAGGTTCCATGCGCTGGAGAGAACTTGGTCTTTCTGTTCCTCGGATCTTAGAACCTCAGGTTTATGACTGCTAGTAACGGACGGCCTGTGAACGGGTCTTATTCTCCCTATAGAAACTCTATTATCTATTCAGCTCTGTCTCCTTTGTAAGAATGCAGCTGTGGTAGACGCAGCCTATAATCTACCGTTCACAAACATTAGTTTTGTAAAGAAAATACTTTCTCGTATACGAAGCAAAATTTTTCAACAGCATATATACTAAAATTTTACTCATTCGTTCCCAACGAAAACTTATAATGAATCTCCGTATTAAAGGTAATGGCACTTTAAGATGCCGATCGTAGTGTTAATCCCACATAGAACTTGTGAGAAAATCGACATTGATGAATTCAAGGAATCGCATAGTGAATTCGATGTTCTCCTCTTTGGTCAGGATTTCAGCCAATGTGGAGCCGCATACCAGATTAATGCCGCACTCCACAGGACCATGGCCACCTTTCCATCCACTCTAATATACAACCGCGGTTCCTAGCACGGATCGCCTCACCTTGAGAGTCTATAAGTAAGGACATGTAGTTAGGTAGAAGGTCGGAAGCCAGTATCCCTACTATTTACTTTCTTTTTGACAACTAGTGTAAGGCCCAGAAACGCCCTACGTGCGTTCCATTTGATCGAAGTAAACCTCCGCTGGCTCAATGAGAAACACAGGGATTATTAGTATGCCAGTGAAAGAGCGAAGCAATCCATATCCACTGTGATGGCTGTCGGTTTTTGAATACATCGTTCGATTATAAGAACTTGGACTATAATGGAGAATTTTCCAAGATTGTTCTACTATACCCTCAATGCGTAGCCCTGCTTTGTTCTCCCTAGGTGATCAAGATGTGTGATAACAACCCCACCCTTACGCGACAGTCATGATATCATGCTGCGGCAAGAGTTCAAGGAATCTCTATTTACCTTCTGTAGCTGCGACTCCACCCAAGATGAAAATATTACCTTACGACCTAGGAGAAAGACTCTCTGTATAGGTCTCTTCTACTGGATCCAAAGTCCATCATCTAATAATCTTTCCTGACGCTGCGATACTCAAGACGTATACCCCTTCTGACTGGCTACACAAAAGATAATGGAGACTGACCTTCTGCGCACGTGGGGATCCAAGATATGCCCTTTCTGACAGGTGTTTCAAGAATAATACCTTCTGATGGGATTAGGAGATATTTTATATTACCTTCTTGGCCCGACTGGACTCAAGATATAAACGCCGTTCTTGACTTAGACTCGGTTCTGAACTCAAGTCTATGCCTTCTGACTGGACTCACATATAACCTTCTGGCTGGACCCCCATACATATATTACAGCACCATTGTCTGACTGGAGCTCAAAGATATACCTTTACTGTACTAGGATCCAAGATATCCTTCTGACTAGGCTCAAGATATACCTTTCTGACCCTGGAACCTTCACAGCCCATATACCTTTCCTGCACTCTTGCGCTGTGTATCGAAAGAATTAATGCTCTTCTGACAGCTCAAGATATACCTTCACTGCACCTGGACCGCAGAATAAACCTTCTGACTGGACTCTATAGAGCTATACATTCCTTCTGACTGGAACTCAACAATATACATACTCTTCCTGCGCCGATGCAATTCTTGCAATTTTCTATTAGGTTTATTCTACACTTTCACTTGCATGTGCCTCACACACAAAGTAAATTTCCTCTGAACACTGAGATGCACTGACTCCACATCTGTAGAACACATGACACGAGTTTCAGAGGTGCGTGTGCCTGATTTTAGAATCCGTATTCACACTATCAGCTTGATGTTCCAGCGCGATTGAGTCCTTGTGAATCGGACTTTTTGAATATACTGTGGAATTAGAATGCTCAGCGCTTATTGCGACTGGTTTCTAACCGGCGTTAAGTGTTTAGCTGTACTCTATCTGGAGTACCGGTAGTTTAACCAATTCCAACATTTAAAATTAGCGAAGAAACATGACAAACCCGAGTAGCAACCAATATTGGTTCTTAGAGAGAGATATCTTAGTTTTCAGATCGATTGCACTCTACATTGGTAGACTTCTTAGATAAACCGATTAATTAATCAGCTCATTTATTCTGAATAAAAACGAAGACTGAATGGATAGTTTCTCAACCAATCACTATGTTTTGACAAAATTAACATACAATGTAGCTTCAGCATATAGAATTCGATTGAAAAAACATGTAGTTGTGCATGTTATGGTCAACCACTTATGAAATTTTAAAAGATACTCCCTTTTCCTTTTTCTTTTAAAGATAGTTTCCTCACCACTGGTGATACCAATTTATAATGGGTAATAACTTAATTAACATAATTGTCTCAGCCTACACAAGGATGCAGTTAACTTAGCTCATGGAATGAATAAAGAATAATATAATCAATCAAATTAATTAATTAAACCATATAAAGTAGGTTACGAAATGAATCAAATGATTTTAGAATCGATTATGAGGATTAAACATATGCTCTTTACATACTATTAACCATTTATTTTTCCAAGATTTCAGGTGTTATATGGACAACATAAAGTGTTTTTTTAATATTCATTTCTACCTCAGTGTAAGCACCAACATCCAAATGTATGATCTAATAATATACATCTAAGATAATCTAGGAAAAGCCCATAAATATACAAGTATCCGTGACTCTCATATCCTCAACTTATACAAGTAGTATAACAGGTATAAATTGTGTATGTCAGTTAGTAGAATTTCACTTAAGGTGCATATATTTCGAGAAATTGATTGGTTCCCACATGGATTATCTTATCAGGTAACAATACTACCTCGTATATAGAATCAGTATAATAAAGCCATAATGTTGATTTGTATTAAACTATTATCTGACTATGCAAATCACAAATTAATGACAACAAACTCTATGTAGATTACTAATATACCTACAATTAATTCAATATCAATAAACATCTCAATATACCGAAAATTAAACGAATTATAATTACCATCCAAAACCCAGCAAATCATGCCAATCACTTCAATAGAACTACAACAATAAATCAATATTACCAAAGAGGAACTCATAAAGAACAAACCCGTAGATAAACAATTTTGTTTCGTGACACCTGGTTTGTACATGCATTCCGTCATCGTTATGTCGAACGTAAACATCAATTCCACTCGTAGCTTACTCTGAAGAGTTATTTTTTAGTATCATATTAAATTACAAGAGACCAATATATAATTTCTGTAAATATACAGCGATTTGCGTTAAGATTATTAAAGAATTATTTAGAAATTATCCTTGATCAATTTCACGAGTATAATTTGGCCCATTTCCACTCGATCTTACTAGACCAAGTGCATAGGTGTCCCAGAGGCACTAAAGAATTTAAATGCATAAGAACCTCTGTTATAATTCCTATCCTTTATTCCCAAAGAGGATGTTTCTATATGGTAGCCACAATATAAAGCTCTAGCAAGTTAAACAATACACTTGCAGAACATCCTCCAAATTGAGCCAGCTATTACTATATCAATTAAGTATAGCGATAACATTATAAAAATATAATTTATTTCCTTTGAGATACCACATCTCGTAAGTGTCACTCTAATTTTGGACGCGCCTTGTATACCTCTCAACATATGTATTGCCACAGAGTGATAGAGATAATCTTTAATTTATAATAACAAACAGTCCTTCTAATTTTCTGACTCCAACGCATGTTCTAATTTACGAATTTAAAAATATGTTTAGAGTTTTAATATATTCACCAATGTAATATTTCACAGTAGGCTGAGGATATTTAAAAGAATTTTATGTATCTTCACCACCCATAAATAGTCGGATTCCATTCATTCCCTTATCTATATGAGACCCATTTTAAGAGAGTTTTATCACCCTAGTTAACGCTATCCATAATCTTGTTTACTGTAACCACTCACTGATTAGAGATCATACCCAACAAATGACGAAAAATCAAGATAGTGTAAGCACGAAATCCATCTATTACTAAAACACCAATGAATTGTATTGAGACGTCATATGATTATGAAACCACAAATAGATAACTGCGATAGTTAACTATCTCTTAGCACATCCAAGTCTAGGCCTTAAGCGTATTAGAAAACTGACGCCCCTAAATAAAAATTCATAAAAATATGAATGTTAGATCGACCAGATATGTGCCAAAAATAAGGATAGAGTGGAGCACAAGGCATCCGAGCTTTTCCCATTCAAAAAAAATACTGATATATAGAACACGACGCGATAGTTGCATATAACAAAAACTTAAAGGACCATAGAGGTTGGAGCCAAGCGAGTTGTCCCAGTCTATTGTACTTAACAAAAACACTTAATATAGTACTAGTATGATATTTAGAAACTACATAATACGCTATCAGATAAGAATAACAGACCGTGTTATATATGTGCACACTATGTATCAATACATATTTAGACATTGAAAATCAACTACCAAAAGGACGTTTCAGTTCCTGTGAGTTAATACTGGGGAATATCAAGTTAATGATTGCAGGAGTTATTTAATAACCACCCAAAAATGTAGTTTAAAAGATAGTTCCCAAGCAGCAAATTAAATGTGGAGATCCAGTCTACAATTTTACTTAACCAACTACGAATAGTCATATTTGTAAACAAATTAGTAAGATAAGGAATACAGGCTACAATCAATACTACATCTATTTACTTCGGAAAAACTTATCGAATAGATCATCATTAACAAATATTAAGGATATTTAGCACATCCAGTTACTATTTTACTTAAAACTGACCCGATTGGTTCATATTAAACAGACAATAAGAGTACCACATCACAGACGCGTACCATTGTCTGTGTGGATTAGTTTGGTGTTGTGAAGCTGCGTATAAGGCGTAAGGTCATTGCCTTGGGTCTATACTTGCTTGCTCTGTACTGAGTCATGTTGAGGCTCCGGAAGTGGTGAATGTCATAACTGATTCAGCCCTAGATATATACTATTTGGGTGGTAAAATTCCTGTGTCAGATCTACCCAACCAGCATACAATGCGGCGTCACAAACAGAGGACTCATATTTTCATTCTTCATGGATACCTGCTGTTCTCGATAATCAAAACATGTTTAAAATATCATCTCAGTGTTCCTGGATTATCTTGTCTTCCTAAAAAATTTTCCGTTCTTTCACTTGAATACAAAGAAAGTTTGATTTTATCTCTGGTAGTGGGTGATTGTGTGGGTCCATAGTATATAGCATAAAAAGATAACCAATCGTGTTATTTGAAAAAGTATTTTTTCATTAGTATGTATTTATAATCGATACTAGTCAAAACATAGAAAAATCACAAGACTATGAATTCAGACAAACAACACAAATCCATCTGAGCCTCAGGTGAATCATAGACTATATGTACGAATCTGGCAGTGACTATAACCCTATAACTGTGAGATGTATAAACCCAAGTAGGATGTTCATTAATTTACTTCGAGTTAATATATCACTTTATGGTGACCAAGTTATTTATAATCATCATTAAAATAGTACCCATAAGTAGATTCAAGCTCAAAGCTACAAATTTTATACACTGTGTTTATCCCAATACTCTCTATACTTCGCGGTAATGCTTTATAAGAGGTCCCTCTAACAAAAGTTTTTACCTTTCTACAACATTAATCCAGTCATTTTTATAAATAGGTTTTGTTTCCTCAAAATTATGTAACTGAGGATTTGTATATTTACCATTGCAAAGGATCCCCAAAACGACTATTTTACCCCTTTGCAAACGGCAAAATTATCCAAAATTTGATATATAATAATAACTATTGTTAGTCTCACAATCTACATCTGAGACCAAAAATGCACAATTT
Organism: Argopecten irradians irradians; assembly: GCA_004382745.1. NCBI lineage: Eukaryota > Metazoa > Mollusca > Bivalvia > Pectinida > Pectinidae > Argopecten > Argopecten irradians. Next base: position 144,363 of record SAYR01001813.1, read on the forward strand.
TTCAAAATCCCTCAATTTACTCAAAGAGAACAGTCACTAAATGGAAATTTCCCATTAATAAATCCCAACACCACTGTGAAAAATAAACTAGACATATATAATAACTCCTTAACTTTAAATTCCCCCAGTGAAATATACCAATAAGATGGCATGTATGTGGAATAAAAGAATTCCCGTTACCACTTCGTTTATATGCATTTTTCGCTGATTTTCAAGAACGGGATCTCATTAATATATCTGAAAACCAAGTTAGCTATAAAAATTTGGCGAAAGTATAAAGATTTTCAATATATAAAAGCAACTGAAACGAAATTGTATCTGTTATTTTTGTTTTTTGTATGGGATCAATACCCACCGCAATGTCGTCAAATGATAGGTAATTTTGGTGCATTAAATTAGTTACAAACGCAATTAGTGATCTTGTTAACGCCACATGTCAAAAAAACTTGTCTTCCTATTTGCAATTGAGCGCGCAAATCTGGGTTGATGTCATACTTTGTGCTTTTGCTAAATGTTGTATTACATATTGTTGATTTGGCATCTCGGCCATTGGGAATCAATCATGTAAGCTACCAAAAAGTACTGACCTATTGTACTCTATTGTGCGCTTGCATCGGTAGCAGTAGACAGTTACAGAAATCACAAGGCGTACATTAGTTACAGATTAATAAAATTAACACACTGCAAGAATTTAAACGGATCTATTATTTTCTTATAGACTAAGTCTAAACATATGGTTTAAATGCGTTCGAGCAAACACTGGTAAACAAATAGGAGGGAATAGAGAAATATGTTTTGTATAGAATGGCGCGAACGGCTTGTTGTAGTATTTTGAGGAGACTGTTGTTTATATTAAATACAAACGATTTTAATTGTCAATTGTCGATTGAACTCAAAATCATAACAAGAGTTACTTACCTGTCAGAAAATATAGATTAATATCCAGCGAGAAAACCACGCTCTAAAACAATTCGAGATATGCTTAAAATCTAATATATAATATAAACCAAGTATAATTGAGGTATGAAGCGAAACAAGGGGAATTGAGATGGGCGGTCTTAAATGGGAGTGCGCTGGAAAGGACTCTAGGAGTCTTATGTGTTAACGGGTATATATTAGTATTGTACCACGCGTTGTCTGGGGTGTGGTGAGGGAAATATAACAAACCTGATGGGTCGGGAGAACCAAATATGTTCATAATGGGGCAGGTAATAAAGGGCGAAAGTGAAGAGTTACAGATGACAGGAGTGTATACGATGGTGGTTGAAGAGAAATTTTCATTAAAGAATTGCTCAATTGCATTTCGTTTTGCGTGGATTATATTTCGAGAAAAGATGAAAAGGAACAAAGTACAGATTGTTAAAAAAATATAACCAAATCCAACAAACAGCAACCATGATGTCAGAATTTATTATAAAGATAAATAATAACAATACCAATTAACAATACCGAATAATCTCCACAACATAATCCACGCTGAGATAGTCTTGCTTATCCAACTGCCGAGTTTTCATTTAATTGAAGATCCAAATGTGAAATAACCGGAAATGTAAGAATTATGTTTATAGAGATTATGCACATAGCCCCACCAGTTGTAGACGAAGTTTCATTGTTTCTTTCTTTTGAATTATTGACTGTCTTGACGAAATTGACAGTTAATGCGTGCCGCCTAGAATTATGTGACAATGGTAAAATTAGTTTCACCATCTAATTGAGGAAAATGAAAAAATCTTGCTGAACTGTACTTATTTCATCATAATACAAATTATTAATACCGAACACCTATCCGAATAATAGACCAATGTACTAGTGTTGTGGTTTCAATTTTGGACTAGCTCGGAGGCATTTAAATACCACCTAAGTAGCTTAATGTTTTGGCCCACGCTTAAGCAGCTTAATTTAAATTCTTAGTTGTGGTATTATTTAAGAGTCATTAATGAGAGAACAAGAAAAATAAAGGTTCATGAGAAAGTAATAAGAAAAAAAAGTATATAACGCACAATATATGTTGTTGTATGGTAGGGAAGGTTATATGTATTAGAAAACAAGATCACCCCTCTATTTTCATAATAGGTTTTACCCATAGAGTTAAATTGAGTCTGCCACAGATTATTGGACAGCAAGTAATTCCGTCCCGATTGCTTACTAAGAAAAGTCAACACTTGTCAAAATTGCTGGTCAGTTTATTGAGTAAGGAAATTTTCATTTTATTGTCACGCTGGTTTTCTAATACTTGTGACTTCGCGCACCTACTTTGCCTAGCCCATCAATGAGCCGCCCGTCTTTCTTCCTTCCAAACCGCTGACATCCGGATCAATACAGGTAACATCTATTTTTACATGTCTTGGGTTAGGACGTAGACGAGCCAGCTTTTCTTATAGCTCATTAACCAAATCCTAAATAATTGAAGAAGAAAGTCATTAACACAAGTTATAAAGCATTAATAAAAGTAAAGAGCCAGGGTAGTTCATTATTTGAAACAAAAGCTTCGAAAGACATTTCGTAGTTTCAGCATGTATAGTGTAACATGCCTATCTAAATAGCGAAACATGATACTAAAAAGTAAGAAGACTAACTTCTTTTCCTAAGGTGAAGTGCATAATTTGTAATGTCAGAAAGCTGAAGGAGAGGTACACAACTGCTGTCTATGGAATCAAGAATCTGTTAACTTTTTCTTTTGTGTTTGTGTAATTTTTTGGAGAATAGAGAAACCTGTGAGATGACTTGGCGTGATTACTAAAATGTTTCGCTTGTGTACAAAGTCGAGAAATGAGTCTGTAAGCCAAACAGAATTGTCATAAAAATAAAGTAGTGAAACATACTGCTGAAATTCTTTTGTGATTAACCAGTGGCTTTATGTAACGAACTTCTAGAATTCAAAAAAGCTTGCTGTGTATAGTACTAAATAAAGTAACAGAAAACTTATGACAACATATGTAACTGCTCATACATTTTATTAGTGAATAAATGTTTGCTTTCAAAAGATTTTACATGTAAATAAATAAATAGAAATAGATAAATACAGTCGCAGACTGTCTGTATGTGGACTTCCAAGGACCATAAAAAAAAAAAGTCAAACATAAACAGGGAAGTCACTTAAGTCAGTCCAAAGCATCGATCCGCAGAACATCACTGCTACAAAAAATCTGTCTTTAATTAGTGTCTGTAAAATTCTTCATTATAAATATATTCATATTACCTGATTTTTAAAAAAAATAAATCAAAAATAAATGAATTTAAAAAAAAAAAATGAAAAATTATTAATTTTTTTTTAATTAAAATCATTTAGATCTTATTATAAAATTACAAGCAGAACATACATTAGCTTGGTTTTAAACTTTGTTTCAAGAAAAAAATATCATATCTTGCTGAGGGAGGGATGCCAATGTTTGGTTAAAAAATCTCATTTTTTTGCCCACATTAAAATTATTGTGTGTGCATGCGTTTTTCCGAGGAGCTTGAAAAAAAAAAAAAACTAAAAATCAACACAACTTGTCAGAAACACACCCCAATGCAAATACAATTGCAGATGTGAGAGTGATGAAAATTAAAAACATCAATTTACTACTGTACAGATTAGAGGTACCATTGTTAAAAAAACTCTAGCATTACCTATTTTGCCGAATTTTACAAAATCTACTGAGTACTAAACTGACTACCAAAATAAATGGCCGGGCCCATTTACAGAAGCCCAAGTCTCGTACTGTTGCATTTTGCTTTTACAAGAGACTTTTTGGTGCTTATGAGAAACTTTTGCAAGAAAATATAGATGTGTTTTCTGACTTAATTATGGACGATGACGAGTGGTATATTATGATCTGTTTAAATCATATCAAAGAACAAATTATGTTTGGTCGCTAAATGCATGTACAAAACAAGAGAAGTCACCCAACGCCAAAAGCCATTAAGGATGATACGGTAGGCGAAATAAAAGCATGAGCCCGATTTATTTAATGTGTTCCGTTATAATTGCAATGCTTACCAATTGTTTTAAGTAGGAGAATAATCTGAATAGCTATCTAGCACTTATAATAGTTTAGCAAATTTTCTGGGGAAGAAAACGATCTTTTCATGAACCCGTGCAAAAACTTGGTTTACACAGTAATGGATACTCTATATCGTATGGGCAACAGTCGATGTGTTTAGTTCGAATGCTCCACACCTCTTTATATACTCTATCCATAATTATTGGCCTCAGCACTTGCGAATATGGAAAGTCGCTCAAGATCAATGAACGATTTCTTTATGTTGTTTGAGTTGTAACAAACATTTGGTCGTGCTTTGGTCAACGTCAAGACCGAGAGAGCCAAGTCGGCTGAGAAACAGACCCATCCTATATAGCATAAATACGATCCGGCGGAGGTCAATCTCAAAAATAGTAAGAAATAAAATAACCAAATGTCAATAGATCAGAAGGAGTCGCTACATACAGCCTCCGGGGCCCATCGCTTCAAGTATCACGAGCGTCTCGACGTGTAATTATAATAATCCTATAAAATAAATAAATACATTTATTTGAATTTTATTCAAAACATATCATAAAATTTTGGGCTCATCTGACCTGTCAAGAGTTCAACGTGAAATAACATAGATGGTGTCAATTTATGATTAACTGAAACTAAACAAATGTATGTAAGTTTGTACAACACATCTACAATGTATAACATAACTGTGGTAATGGAATACCTACCTGTACAGACCTGGATGTGTATTCGTCTATCGTATCGTCACTGTGACTTAAATCCTCCAGGTCGGACTGAGATTTAAACTGATAAGCACCTATCTTAGTCATAACACGGAACACATAAATTTCAACCAATGTTACCTCCACTGTAACGCCATCTTTAAACGCCATCTCGGGCAACTTCTGAGGAATTAGCTTTGAACACATTGTAACCAGTTCTAATGCTGTCTTGATCCTTTGGTGCCACTTCCTTGTCGACCTTTGAAGGTCGAGTTCCCAAAATTGTCCATTGTACCTGTTGCTGAAAGCGTTTCCTTTTGCAGTTTGTGTTATGTTTTCCCCCTCATCACCCTTCGTCGAGAATATAACATTCCCCTGTGTGTTACAGCATTGACCCATGCTTCTGTTCGTGAAAATGGAAGTGATAAAACTTGTATATCTAACGTAAACTTACCGTCTTTCCGTAAGACATTCGTACCGCAATATGGCAAGACACGACCAGGTGAATGAATCCAGTAGTTCGGCGGATTTCTATTAATGTCACGGATATTCTGTTGCCACAGTTGTTTCTGAGAATGTGGATTAAAAACCGTCTTTGTTAATTTCTCAATGCCTTTCCTGGATTGCAAGATGCCTCTCGGATCACGAATGAGATGAATTATTTTCAAAATCCTTATCTTTTCCACAGATATCCTTTGCCAGTGTGTCAATGATATACGAATTGACTTCACAACCCGCTGTGGAAGGTTGTTATAGACATTTGTTTTCCAGATATTCAATACATTTTGCTCTGGTTTTGGCCGTACGCTCTAGAGTTTTCTGTTTGATGTTTGCCTTTTTACGTTTCTTCGGTATGGGAAGCATTTTCAAGCCGTCTATGGATCCGCAAGCTGTTCAAATTTTGTAAATGTGTGAAGAACTTCTTCAGGTAATGAGTCTAGTTACATTCATAGAGATCTTTGAGGATTGAAATTGCAGTCTCCGGCAACTGAAGCGCATCTCCTATCATGCTGCAATAGAAATAATAATAACAAATGTTAATCCGATTATTAAAGGAAACGAAAACCAATACCTAACAAATTCGTTATGTTCGCAAAAACGAAATAATGATACGAAGTAAATGTTACAAACGCAATGAAATTTCACATGAAATTTTCCACTTTGCCATGAAATTGCATCTTGGTATGTATGGTAAGGTTTGTGCATGTATCGTATTGACATGTACATCGATATGACAGGAAAATACACTACTAGGATATTTAACTGAGGAGACAAAATCGTTCATATTTTTTCAACATCCTGTAAGTCTTGTATGAATTGACTGGATTGTGTCCCCTCGTTTTCTACGCATGTTAACACATTACTGAGGAAGTTATAGCATACTAACGATCTGCATTGTTCTGCATACCTACATCTGTTGGTTCTGTAACACATTTTGTCCGGTGTAATGTACCCCTTTTTATAGATCTCCCAGAAAGGCTCGAAGCTGTAAAAGGTATGGTTGTATCCCTGTTGTAGTGACTCGGCCACAAAGGAAGACCCGCTTCTCATGTACGTCAAGATCAAAATCTTACTTACTTCGGAGGATTTATATTCTAAAATTAACGAAAACATGGCATTTTCATCACAATAAAAAGGAAAATTTGCTTCTCATGTACGTCAAGATCAAAGTCGTACTTATTTTGGAAGACTTATAAAATCTTATTTACTTCGGAAGATTTATATTCTAAAATTAAAAACATGACATCTTTATCACAGTTAAAAGGAAAATATGTTTCTCATGTACGTCAAGATCAATATCTTATTTACTTCGGAAGATTTATATTCTAAAATTAAAAACATGACATCTTTATCACAGTTAAAAGGAAAATATGTTTCTCATGTACGTCAAGATCAATATCTTACTTACTTCGGAGGATTTATATTCTAAAATTGACGAAAGCATTGCTTCTTTATATCACAGTAAATATTTTGTCGATTATCCGGCTACAGAGGTTGATAATATTGGATCATCTTGGACATAAAACTCTGTGTGATACAAAATGTAGGTATGCAAGGATATGGGTTTTTTTTTTTAAATGGAAAATAAATTATTTTGGAATGAAATAACCATGCTTGCATATTACCATATTTTCAGAAATTATTTTTAATAACCACACTTGGTTTTATTTTTGTAAACAACCAAAAAAATTCAAATATGTACTTGCTTGTCTTGTTAACTTTTGGTTGGTCATCGTAAAAACTGTCAGATTCCTGATCATCATATGGCCGTTCCATATCATCCGTCGAATTCGATGGACGATGATTAAGTGAAATTATACCTGCTGGTCAAAATGTTATAAAATCTAAACAATGGATGTATAGAGTTCCCAATTATAGTCAAAGTTGAATATAACGGGAAAATCAGGAGTAGTATAGCGGAGAGGCGGTTTCATTGGTGTATTTGATATGTTTACTTGCAACGTTGGTGTAAAGTAAGGAGAACATTTGTCATCTTTCTTATTCGTTATTTTTCTTAATGATATTGAAATGTTTTTGAAGAGCACTGTGTCAATTGTTTGAAGAATTTTAAAAGATTTAGGTAATACTATTGGAATGTATATAAAACTATTTGTACTTCTTTATGTAGATGATACAGTTCTAATGGCTGAATCAGCTAACGATCTACAGACAGCCTTAAATAAATTTGAAATGTATTTGAAAATTGAAAACACAAAAGACAAAAATTGTTGTTGTTTTTTTTCAAAAAAGGAAGTCTTGAACTCATCCTCGTTTTACATTATTCAACGAAGAGATAGAAATTGTAGATACGTTATCATATCTAGGAGTATTGATGAATTATAATTGAAGTTTTCATAATAAGAAATTGAAACTGTTGGAACAGTCAAGAAAAGCTATGTTAACTGTTTACAAGAAAATAAGAAACATTCCTCTTTCTATCGACCTCCAGTTAAAAGTGTATAATTCCCTTGTTTTACCTATATTATTATACTCCGTAGAAGTATGGGGTCACGAAAATATTACGGTTATAGAAAAGTTTCATTTACAGTTTTGTAAACGTATATATATATACCCGGTGTTAGGAAAAGTACGTGTAATTACATGATATATTGTGAATTAGGGAGATTCCCTCGCTATATAGAGGTTAAAAACAGGAATATTGTGTTTTGGCACAAATTGATTACTACTGAAAATCTTTCAAGTAATATATATAAGTTGATGTTAAACTTGCAAACAAATAGTATTATAGAAATCAAATGGTTGCATAATGTTAGAAATATTTTTGAAGAAATTGGTTTGAATTATATATGGGACTTCTAGAATGTATGTACATAATATAGAGAATATCTAAAATCTATCGTAAAACAAAGATTACAAGATCAATTTGTATAAAAATGGTTTAATGATATAGAGAATTCATCAAGAGTCGTACTTATTCTACTTTTAAAATTAATTTTGAATTTGAAAAATGTCTTGTGAAATTAAAGCCAACAGATAGGCAAATCATCATAAAATTCAGAACCTCGATCATGAACTTACCTATAGAAACTGGAAGATGGATTGGGACCCTTGAAGTAATTAAAACTTGTAACCTATATTTTACTGATATTGGAAACGAATACCATTATTTTTTTTCAATGCAGTAATGAAATGGTGAAACATTACCAAGAATTATACCAAGTTACTATCATAGAAATCATAATGTTATCAAAATAAAAAGCCTATTTTCTATATGTAACATAATTATTTTGACAAATATATTTATGTAATTTTTTGAAGAAAAAAAACCCCTATTGATTGAGCTTGTACATCACTAATACATATTGTAATGCAGTGTCAAGCTATGTACACTATGCATGTCTACATTATGTATAGTGACCTCCTGTTACATAAATGTATGTCTGAGAGTGGAATAAAGTCTTAATCTAAATCTTTTTGCGAAAAAAAGCTAAAATCTTTTATGTATTTTTATCCCCAGCTCAGTGGTATTACATGTTCTTTGTCCCCAACAAACTTGCCTAGGTCACCTTGACCTTGCTGTCATACGTGTGGTCACCTTGACCTTCCTAGTTATAATGAGTCTCGAAATCGCCACGCCGTTGAAGTGACAAGAAGTTTTTCCCTCATTTTTTTTACTTCGAACTATTTTCCTTATTAATATACGTCTAAAACGATGATCGATGTTTTAAACAGAGTCAGCGGTGTCAGTCTGCGCGACTTAGACTATCCGTTATCGCTCGCAATGATAATTCTAGATTTTATAACAGCATACATGTGCATTTGTACTTACATAATCCAACTGTCGAAAACGCCAGAAAAATCGATATGTTTTTACGATTGCACAGTTTCTTGAATGTCCTCATCACATATAGTTATCCGTTGTCTCTATGAATATTTTTCAATGAAAGTACCATTAGCTGAAGAACGCGATGTTTGTACGTATTCATGAGCGCGATAGAGTCGGGAGTTGATAACGCTATCTTATCAACACTCTTGATGGTATAAACATTGACACAGTATGTATACACACATAGATTTACAGACACGTGAAGGTACAGTGAAACAAATCAATCAACATATCTCAATAAGTATCGATGTATTGCATGAATTATACACAGGCAACATTTCTTCATATGAATCTCACGTGAAATTCCACGTGAATTACATGAAAATTTCACGTGAATGCTCTTTCATGTGAATTTAACATGGATTTTTCACGTGAAATTTACGTGAAGAAATACTGGCTGTACAGGTTGTACCATCAGCGATTATAGACATGTTATCATTTGAATATAACACATGTAGGTATCAAATTTGTTGGTAAATTTCCAATACATGTATATCTTTTGTTTTTATTTCCCAAACTTTGACCTATCAACTAATGCATGTATAATATCCGGTATTTCGTAATACAATCATCATAACAATTTAGTTATCGGCAAGTCCTTCGAGTTCTCTTAATCTCGAGTTTGAATCCTTTACTCTTCGCCCCATTGACAAGTCTAGGCGCACGGTGCAACGACAATACGATCCAATATCTTGCTGCTGAAAGCATTTTAATTCTTGACTAATTGTCATGTATTTCGAAATATGATTTGTTATATTTCTTTGGTGTATCCTTAATTCCAAGAATGGCACCTTTAAATCACTCGTGCATATGTACGTCATATACTCTTACTAGAAGCGGTTAAAACAATAAAGATTGCATGCATGTTATCAGCTATGAAACAATTCCCCTGATTTTCGATTGCGCTTTTGCCTTCGTGCTCACAAAATGAGACATTAGATATTGCGAAAATGTTTTCATTTCCCCCGTTATATCTCTCATGATCATTGCAGGATGCACTAATGTGGCGATTGAGTGTGATTAGGGGATGTTGTAGTATTGCATTTTGGATACTTTTGTATGCTGAATGAACCTGTAGTTTGGGGATACTGTAGTATGCCTAATGAGTGTGGTTTTGGGATGCTGCTGTATGCTGATTCGATTTGGTTTTGGAATGCTGAGGTAAGCAGATTAGGTGTGGTTTTGGGATGTTGCGATATGATGATTGGGTGTGGTTTTGGTATGCTGCGGTATGCTGTTTCGGTTTATTTTTTGGATGCTGCGGTAAGCAGATTGAGTGTGGTTTTGGGATGCTGTGGAATGCTGTTTCGGTTTAGTTTTTGGATGCTGCGGTGAGCAGAATGAGTGTGGTTTTGGGATGCCGTGGTATGCTGTTTCGGTTTAGTTTTTGGATGCTGCGGTAAGCAGATTGAGTGTGGTTTTGGGATGCTGTGGTATGCTGATTCGGTTTAGTTTTTGGATGCCGTGGTTAGCCGCAGATTGAGTGTGGTTTTGCGATGCTGCGGTATGCAAATTGGGTGTGGTTTTGCGATGCTGCGGTATGCAGATTGGATGTGGTTTTGGGATGCTGCGGTATGCTGATTTGGTGTGGTTTTGGATGCTGTGGTAAGCAGATTGAGTGTGGTTTTGGGATGCGGAATGGTGATTCGGTTTAGTTTTTGGATGCTGCGGTAAGCAAATTGAGTGCGGTTTTGGGATGTTGTGGTATGCTGATTCGGTTTGGTTTTGCGATGCTGCGGTATGCAGATTGAGTGTGGTTTTGGGAGGCGGAATACTGATTCGGTTTAGTTTTTGGATGCTGCTCTAAGCAGATTGAGTGTGGTTTTGGGAGGCGGAATGCTGATTCGGTTTACATGTGCAGTTTTTGGATGCTGTGGTAAGCAGATTGGTTGTGGTTTTGGGATGCGGAATGCTGATTCGGTTTAGTACCGTTTGTCACTTTTTGATGCATTGGATATAAGGCGAACATGAGAAATGAGTGATGATCTTTATAAAAATCGTATCACAACTAAATGGGATAAAAATGCTTGGACACACATTTGTAGTCATTCGCTTTTGAATTAATGACAGATCTGGCGATTTCATTATCATTTTCAAACGAACCTAGACAATGCAATCATTCGTATCAAATTCTACAAGTCCGTCATGATTTATACACGAAAGGCTTACAAAAGGTCCAAGGCCGTTTTCGTTTATTCGGAACAACAAATCCTAACGGGCCTGCAGTTTTTGATACAAGCCTTGAGCTCGTCTGAAAACAATATAAAATCACCAGGTCCGTCTATAATTAATAAACATACAACTAGGGCCGTTTTCGTTTATTCGGACACTTTGACCGGTTCGACCGTTTGAGATGCTCCACCGCCGACAGAGCATAAATGATACTCATCATTTGAACAATAATTGGTGTATATATATATGTCTTATTAACCCAAAACATGATATAAAATAATCTATTTTGCCTTTGGTGCATGCGAAATCAGTACTTCATTCCATATAGGATATAGCGGCACGGATTTTTTTCGGGATGCAATTAATCATTTTTTATATTTTTTAACTTGAAGTAAAATTAGATGCTCAAACTTTTCAATGTTGGTAATGGTGTAAAGTAAGTAACTTTTGTAACTGATGACAAATACTAAATCGTCTGCTGCTGTTTTTGATAGTGAAAAAATACCATTTGTCAGCGGTGGAGCATATATCAAGCACAAGGACGTATCACCAGGTTCTACT
>SAYR01001813.1:159349-174404 GCA_004382745.1 Argopecten irradians irradians
GGATACACATTTGTAGTCATTCGCTTTTGAATAATGACAGATCTTGGCGATTCGTTATCATTTTCAGACGAACCTAGACAATGCAATCATTCGTATCAAATCTCTACAAGTCCGTCATGATTTATACATGAAAGGCTTACAAAAGGTTCAAGGCCGTTTTCGTTTATTCGGAACAACAAATCCTAACGGGCCGCAGTTTTGATACAAGCCTTGAAGCTCGTCTGAAAACAATATAAAATCACCAGGTCCGTCTATAATTAATAAAAACATACAACTAGGGCCGTTTTCGTTTATTCGGACACTTGGACCGGTTCGACGTTTGAGATGCTCCACCGCCGACAGAGCATAAATGATACTCATCATTTGAACAATAATTGGTGTATATATATATGTCTTATTAACCCAAAACATGATATAAAATAATCTATTTTGCCTTTGGTGCATGCGAAATCAGTACTCATTCCATATAGGATATTAGCGGCACGGATTTTTTCGGGATGCAATTAATCATTTTTTTATATTTTTTAACTTGAAGTAAAATTAGATGCTCAAACTTTTCAATGTTGGTAATGGTGTAAAGTAAGTAACTTTTGTAACTGATGACAAATACTAAATCGTCTGCTGCTGTTTTTGATAGTGAAAAAATACCATTTGTCAGCGGTGGAGCATATATCAAGCACAAGGACGTATCACCAGGTTCTACTTTAATTCCATCCTCGATATTCCAGTGGTTCCGATCACTTACGATCTCTACACCCCTGGACTATTTCATAGTAAAACTGGAGGCAACAGAATAGAACAGGTAACTTAGTCATTTGATGTACATCAAAAGAGCCGTATAACGGTACACTGTGGTTGACTCTGTGGCTTTGATGTTAGGCGTCGCTCTCTCTGTAGTCTTCAAATGAAATATTTGCTAGCTGTGATTGGTCAAATGTTTCCGCTGAGCTGCCTTCAATTTCACTATGAGATAGTCCAGGGGTGTAGAGATCGTAAGTGATCGGAAGCCCTGGAGTATCGAGGATGCTTTAATTCATAAACGAACAAATCGTTCCATTCAGTCAAACCGTATAATCGAAAACAGCCTATAGCTACTAATATATATATATAAAAAGCCTAATAACATAGGCAGGTTTAGATATATATATTAGGCAAAAAAAGGCCTAATAATATAGGCAGGTTTAGCGGAATATGCTCAAGCTGCATGTAAGTTAAACAGGCCCCTTCTACCTCTTTTCATTAATGAAGCGTCTGTGCGACATGGGCTTCAAGCGTTTACTTGATCATCAACGTTGAAAGGGACGGAGGTAGAACAGAAAAATCCTGTCGGATTGAAAGAGACAGTCAAACGGTTATTTTTCAACATGTTAATTTATCTTATATACTTGTACTTAATTTTGATCATATAAAATATATCCTGTAAAAGACGATTCATAGCGTAGATATATTTCAATTAACTAAACTTAAATTTAAGCACATTGCCAAAGAAAACGGTTAACTTTTTTTTATTTTTTAATTGAACACTTTATGCCTAATTTAAAGAGCATTATATATACAGTTTTGAGTGCATGTTTTATTTCATAACATACTTTCACGAAAAGACATGCACAAATCTACAACAATTTCGCCTCAATACTTTATAATACAATAGCCTAGTTGACAGCAGTTGATTTTATAACTTATCATTCCTGAAACTAGGGTTACCATTCACTGATTGAAGATGGCCGCCCCCATGGAAGGCGAGGGTGACATTGGAGATGATTATTATGCCATTCTTAATGTCGATAGACAGGTAATTTTCCAAAAGGAAACTATCTTGAATTAATGGAACATTGGCTTAGTTTGGAAATTGTAAATTGGTGTAATTTGATACGAATATTCCATTATGATGTAAATCACTGTAATTGTTGCATCAGGAATCGGTCCATGAAATCATCTGGTTACATAAATAATATTAGTTTGCCATTCCATTTTTTAACAATTAGATAAATTAAGATAAGATATGTTATAATGATAAATAAAATGTGTTATGCATTTCCTCAACCAATGCAAAAACACTGGTCCAATGCCCTTGCATTACAATATTTACATGTTTCATTGTTTATTTCTTTATTTGATTCAAAGACATGTTCATGTATTTTAGTTTTGGATGTATAATTTATTTATGGTTTAAGAGCGAATGTTTATGATATAAGCTTATTCATGTAAGAGCTGGGCATGTAAGAAAAAATTCTAAGAAATCTTCTTTGAATAGTAAATAACTGGAAAATGAAACTAGGCCTATATATACAGGTGGCCTATATATACCTGTATATATATATTCGAGGCCCGGATAGGGCACGAGTCAATAAATTGTCATGCTTTGTTAAATTGTGTTTGTTGATATTTTATTTATAATGCATTTATAATGTAGCTATACAGTATATATATATTGCATGTGTAAAAGGAGCGGGTCAATGTGGTTTTTACATATTATTAAACACGGACTTTGTCACTCAGCTGACGGACCATGCTTTTTTGGCTCAGTCGGTAGAGCCGTAGATTTCGACGCTGGAGATCCGGGTTTGATTCCTGATCGGGGCACTGGACAGGAATGTGTATTTTCCCTGTTCTTCTACGCATGTAATTGACATTTTTATCTGCAACTAAATCTTAAGTTTCTGTATTGTTAATTTTGAAAGCTTGAAAGAACAGTTAAATCAGCTAGACAGTCATAAATAAAATCTCTGCATATGTTCTTATTGTCAATACCATGCAGGCACATACATTGTATATGTATCAAAATATTGTCATGTCTCTATTCTCTTCTATATTGATAATAAACCAGAGTAATTAAGTAGCTACACAGAATAAGATATTGCATGATATTGTACCTTAAATGTGTAACGGGAGAGGAGAAAATGTAGCGGCCAGACCGGGATTCAAACCTGGGACCCTCCGAACGCTAGCAGCGTGCTCGACCGACTGCGCTACCTGGTCACTGATAATCGGCCCAGTCCAATCCCGCTACACTCTTCCCTCCTTTCTCGAAGTCTTTGCCCTCGAAGACAAGCGAGATCCTTCCAAATGGCTTATTTAGTTGGGCGCCAATTTTGTAACAGGAGAGGAGAAAATTTAGCGGCCAGACTGGGATTCTACAGACTGATCATGAGCTACCTGGTCACCGATGATCGACCCACTAGTCCAATCCCGCTACAAATGTAATACAAGCACATTTGTATATCCTTGTTGTTGTAGTGTTCTAACGTTGAAATTGATGCTGCCTATCGACGACTGACCAAAATTTACCATCCTGACAGACATGTTGATCCTGTCAAAAAGAAACATGCTGAAAATCTATTTAGCAAACTTAAAAAAGCTCATGATGGTAAGCATGAAATATTTGAGTAATTTTCATCTTAATGTTAAAGTTATAACCATACACTTTCATTCATACACTATGAAATTAAATCTTGAAAGAGTTTTATATGAATAGAGGCCTAGGGTGAACTGAAAGTTTCTTGCATTATAAACATGGTATAATTTTATGTCAAATGTTTGGAAATTTTACAAGTCTTAGAAAATCATTAAGATTCATGTCATGACTATGAATAGTAATGAGCCTTTATTACAAAGCGTTAACTTGTTACACACAACTTTTAAGTTCTTAACAAATTTTATGAAGAGCTTTAAATGGCCTCCACCCATCCTAGGTGAGCTCTATGAGATGGAGGGCTTTTACTTTTATATGTATTATGTGATTCAAAAGTTTTGATTTTCCAGTTCTCTCTGATGCAAACAAGAGACAGATATATGACCGCTTTGGTGTTAAAGGCCTCCAAGTGGAAGGCTTAGAGGTAAGAAATGGCATACACATGTATAGAGGAACTGATTCTAATGATATATTTATAAGTTATGGACACGAATAAGATGTTCATTTTTAGCCCACCATCATCAGATGGAGGGCTATTCAAATCGCCTTTCGTCCGTGGTCCGTCCTTCCGTCAGTTAACAATTTTTCGTGTTACAGCTATTTCTCAGAAAGTACGAAAAGGATCTTATTGAAATTTCATATATTGGATCCCCTAGGGACATATTCATTTTGGGACGGATCGGTCAACAAGATGGCCAACAGGTAGCCATCTTGGATTTTGAAAATTGAAGTTTTTAACTGTGATATATCTCTGAAAGTAAGGATAGGATATTTCTTAAATTTCATATGTAGTATGTAGTAAAAGTTTAAAAAGCAGAGAAAAGCTCCATCTGTCCATTGTCAGACATAGATCATTCTTTGGTGGGCGCCAAGATCCCTCTGGGATCTTTTGTTCTACAAAAAAAACCCCAAGACAACTATAAATACACACATTCCCCGAAAAAACCCAAAACAACAACAAAAAACATTTGTATAAGTACAATATTTCAGTATTAAAAAAAGCAACATAATATTTAATGACTGTACATGTATTCTGGTAGAGTTTGTAAGGCACAAGTTATTCCATTAATTCATAAACAAAAACAAATATATACAGTTATGGCATAACTTACTTGCCCTTCGCCTCTAAGTCAAAAATGTACTTGAATTATTGCCCTACATTTAAGTTTTCTAATTTTTTCACTGTGGTGATGGAGAACATGCCAACAAAATGAAGGAAAATATCTGGATTATCTCCTTATGTTGTGTAAATTGTTTTTGCCAGCTGATGACCAGAACGAGATCCCCTGCGGAGATTATTGCTGAACTGAATCGTTACCAACAGGAACAGGAAGACAGGAAACTACAACAGAGGACCAATCCACATGTATGATGTGTTTCAGTTTTAATATTTCATCATACTATAAAAAAACCATGTTATATGACTTAATACATTAATGTGTCCATATGTTACAACAAAAGACATAGATATGGTCTGCTACAGCTTTATTTGGTGATATGACATAAAGTAATACATATGTACCTACCGCATATGTCCTATACTGACTTGATTCAACAATAATTCATTACTGGTTCAATGCATCACAGGGCTGCCGTGGTCGAGAGCTTAAGATGTCCCAACATAATTCTACACACCTTCCACCTCTAGGTCACAAGTTCAAATCCCATGTGGGGCAGTTGCCAGATATTGACTGCTGGCTGGCAATTTTTCTCTGTCTAGCTTTCCTCCACCATTTCAACTTTGCACATCCTTAACTGTCAATAGGACATTAAACTAATCCTAGAAAATCAATACATCAGCATCAATGTCAAAATCATACAGATTACTCTCGGACTGATACAATTTTCCCCCAGTAATATTTATAGATATTTAGCCTCCATTTCTTCTCTCATAAATTACTTTGTTTACCTACACATAGTGCAATACATTTGATTGTAAAAATATATATATTAAAAGATGCCGTAAATATCTTAAATGTTTTTGCATTTCTTTAGGGCATGGTGACGATGGGCATTAACGCAACAGATGTCTTTGATACAGATCCTGATTTGGACGATGAATTAGAGAGTTATAGGTAATTCTAACACAAGGAAATCATTGTGTCACATATACAATTTGGAAGGAGTTGTGAACATATATTGTGTTGACCATGTTGATTATTCCTTTATTGAACTAAGAAAAGAAAATATGAACCACAAGTTTGTTTTAGGAAGTATTGATATAATTTTACCTTTCGCTTCTATGTCTCAAGTCACAGTAAAAAATAAATTTATGTGTGTTAGCTATCTGCATTTTATTAATAATTCAAATATCATTTGTAATTTTTAATAATATAGAAATAGCAGTTTCTTGAATTAAAAAGAAATTGAATGCATTGAATCACCTTTGACTTGACACATTTTGTTCACAGATCTGGCATACCTAGCATAGAAATTAGTCATATGAGTTTAAACCAGTCTGTCCAGATCCCGATCACAAAGAAAGACACATCAATTATAGCCGGCACTCTGGCTACACGTAACGGCAACGGACAGGGCACATTTACAGCGATCTGGAGAAGACTAACCTCTGATAACGGCTGGGCAGAGGTAAAGTATTCACATCAAAGCTTAGGAGGCAACTCTTATTTTGATTATTATAAGAAGTTCTTGTTGTGATCTGTCTATTGAATTGATAAAAAGTTTTCTTTGAAGAAAAAAAGTCACTATTTCACATCTTTCTTTTTTCTTTCTTTATAAAGGTTTTCTGTCATGAACAAAAATCTTTGTATGAAAATAATATTTATCAAAATGTTTGACTGATATAACCCAAGTTGATCTCCACATTATTTCCTGACAGCTGGAGATGTCGTGTGGTGATCACATAGGAACTAGTCTACGTGGCTTTAGGAAAATCAATCGTCGATGGTGAGTGGCACCAGGATCGGGATTTTCAAATTGATAAGAGTTAAAATCCATTGGAAACAAATATGATCTGTTTTTAGAAAATCATTTAAAAGATGTAAGTAAGCAACACGAAAGAATAATTGATTTGTATACTTCCAAGGAAAATTATTGGTTTCATGTAATATTTACAGAAAATTTTCTTTTATATTTATTTGCATGAACGGGGAGCTTTTGGCAAGTTACTGACCATTTATAACACCATGTTATGTTGTAATTTAGTTTTTTCTTCTCTTTTTACAGTTACTGTACAGCCAATGCTAACATTTCGTACCTCTCTAGTGGAAGCAGAAGAGCTATCGCCTTCACAGGATTTCAGACAAGTAAGACAAAATCTTACTTTCTCTTCTACGTTTGGTTTAATTGTCATGGGAACCAGAAAACAAGATTGACAAATATGTATTGCCCTTTGTATAATTTTGTTATTATTAATCATGGCACAAAATAATGTATTAAATTTAAGATATATTTGTTTGAAATAAAATACCACATAATATAATCAGATGTTATATATAGCGATTTTCGCTATGCTCATAATGGCTACCTATATGTAAAAATATTGTGCAGTAAAAGTTGGCTCCTTTTGTAATACAGTGGGTACATATGTCATTTGTAAGAATAAAATATTTTCTTCCTCAATGTCTGGTGACAAGAACAGATAACTCAGTGTTATGAACATATGGCTATGATTAGATAACCTCACGATTCAGCATTGTACTAAAGTGAGACTTGTGAATTGTCTACCTACAGTGATAGCTTGTCAACTGGATACCCATCTCCAGGGTCGGTTGGTGTGGAACGTCGGGCGACCATCAGCAATGAGGACGCTTATTGTCTATGACAAGGAAACATACACAATAATATTAACAGCTCAGGTACGTTAGTAAAACATGTGGTTTACACTGTGCACATGTATTCCTGTGGAATCCCAGGAAGTCAGAAATCTCGACATGACATCAAAGAATTAAAGCATATCAGGGAAACTAAACACAAATTATTTCTTTGATAAGTGGTTAAGAATGCTGAATGATGAAAAATAACCTTTAGTTTAAGTTTTCGTTTCTGATGTTCAGTATGGTACAATGATTTGACAGGATACTATAGATGTCAGGAGTTCAGTTTGTAAAGAAATGGCTCTGTGCTTATTTGTACATGTTATTTTTTTTTCAGCTGGGCATTCCAAGTAGTTTTCTTCAAAGCATCTTTGTCAAGAAATTTCCAGACAAAAATGCTAAATTGCGTCTTTCAGGGAAGTGAGTACAGATGTAATTATTAGTCTGTCTAAATTAAATATTCTTTTCATAATCACTTGAAGGTACTCTCGACTAATATATTGAAGTTTTGTTCATATCTACATTGATTTATCCAAAATCATTATAGAACTGAAACTTACCAGTAAATATATACATTGTAAAGTCATTTTTGGAAATATTTTTAATGCTTAGGTATATGCCATTTCCATATGTATGTCTCTAAACTTTTTTTCCGGTTGGAAAGAAATGGTATTGGTTTTACAACCAGCGAATGTTTCGTGTGTGACTTTTGATTACTAATACTGAAGGTAACAGTGCACACATTGTACTAGTCAGCGAAAAGTCATGCATGGTAACAAATACTATTACTTTCGAACCACAGGAAATGATTGAATAGAGATTATACATGTATGATATAGCTGACACACTGTCATGATATTCAATCTGACGTAGAGACTCTCTCCTCTAATTAGATTTAAATACAGTTGTTGATAATATGCAACACCTCTCATGTGGTAATCTCTTGTGCTATATTTTGTGGATGCGGTAACATATCTGTGCTATATTAATGCAGGGTGAGCCCTCTAGGTGTTGTGGTGGAGTACGGCTGTGAGAAGAAGGTGTCACAGTTCAGTACCCTCGGTGCCACCATGTCCATAGGAACCGCTGTCGGCGTCTCTCTCAAAATAAAGTAAGATTATCATTCTTCAATCAAATCTTAATGATCAATTCTATAGCTGTAAATGATTTAATGTAAACTTTTCACAAAATTCTGATTGTGTTCATATATTGCTTGAATTATTTATTTTAAAAGTAAGTTATGTGGATTATTGTACTTTTAATACCTACTAGATAGAATATGCATGTCTCAAAATAAAGGTTTTGACAGACTTTTGAGTTTTGAATTTCAATGGTTAAGAAGTCATTGTTGAGTTCCACATTGAACTCATATTAATCGCCAATTGTGGGAGACTGTGTACAGCATGAATCCTATGGTTGTAGGGTAGTGTATTTTTTTCTTTACCGACTTATAATTATATACATGTACCTACACATATTGGACTTTGCATCAAAAACCACTTTCGATTTTAATCCCTAGGTTGATCAGAGGCCAACAAGAGTTCCACTTCCCGATCCATCTGTCGGAGAACATTGTCCCCGAGGCCATAGTATATGGTACATTTATTCCACTTGCTACATATTTCGTTGTAAAGAAGTTGATTGTAGACCCATACTTAAGACGGCAAGAAGAAGAGTAAGTGTTAACAACATAAAATGTCTCCTTGAAATTATGTTGTACAATAGACAAGACTGTTAAAAACGTTATTATAGAAGTTAATTTCCATTCCCTATAAATGAGTGTTGTTCATGTTGATTCTATCTTGTTCATTGTATTTTTCTTTGATACGTATATGGAGGTGAGATATTTATGTCTTTATGGTGTAAATCTCCTGATTAATATATGTTAATTAAAGATAGATGTGGCCAAACCTAATATGATACTTATGTTCTTTCAGATCACAAGAAAAGAAAAAAGAAGATGTAGCTGAGAAAATGGCAGCTAAAAAGGAAGAAGCTTTGGCTACAGTATGTGTTGAGAACATATTACATCCATTAGATATAGTTCACAATAGTCAAGAAAAAAAGAGGATTATAAAGTATTTTTAGGATTTTTATACAAAATCAAAGTATTTTATTGATAATGCATTGAATGTTTAATTGAAATTCAGATATCGTTAGAATAAAATTGTAATTTTAATAATAATACATTTGTTTTTGACTACCCAGAATTGTGCAACTGACCAAGTTATGTCCCTTTAAATAAAGAATTTGATATTTGATTTCTCTATAGGTGGAATTGATGCAGGAATCTGTAGAACGAAGTATTGAAACAGAGGAGAGAAAGCGAGGTTTAGTCATTCTTAAGGCTCTGTATGGCAAATTGATCTCAGACGATGATGGGTAAGTTCATTTATTATTATACAGACCTGTTATGAAATATTTTCTTAAGAAATTGATCTGAATTCAAATGAAGACCTGTGTCTGTGTAGATCTGTATTTGAATTGTTAATGAATTACAAGAGGTAGGGAAGTCTATATGAGGTTATTAACTCTGGGAAGGCTATGAGTGTAGGGAAAACTTTGCTTGAGAAGAAAATTGACCGATCGTTAGGTGTAAAACAGCCACGCCTTGTGCTTACAAACGCACATGTACCTATTCACCGTCGGAGTAAACATTGTAGCATACACAATACAAAATGCAAAGTCACATGCGGTTTGATTGACAACTGGCGATCCATTAATTGAAGCTGGAAAAACTTAATATATATATATATATATACATTGTACCATATTTTTGCGTATATAGTGCACACTTTTTTTCATAAATTATCAAGTGAAAAGTTGGGGTGCGCAAAGTTGGGTGTTGAGAGTTATGATTGAATACTTGGATCTTCAAGTCAATATTCAATGCATATATTCAATATAAAACGAAAAGCTCACTTGAAATGTATATTTATAATTTCTTGAAAGCCCATGTGTTCATGATATAGATTAACCTTTGGAGAAAACAATAACTTGGATGTGTTTGTGTACAGAGAACTACTGGAGGGACAGTGTATAGATGTACTCACGCCAGTACAGGCCTTGGTCCGCGACTCTCAACTCGTCCTTTCAGACACCAAAACAAAGGTAAGCTGGGATAAGTCGCATCCAGTCCATGAGAATGACATTTTTCTCAAATTTTTATTGCTTGAGAATGTTTTAGCCAATATATTGTATTATTGTAAATTATATGATATAGATTTAATTCTGTTATTGTATCAATACAAAACCTTTCAATTCATTATTCAACATTGATTAAAGTCTAGGAAAAAAGGAGTGGTTTGCTCGTGTATAACATGCAGTTATAGGGGTCAGAATTTCGATCTAGAAGAATAATTGACCTTCAGCTAGCAAGCAGTATAGAAGTAGAATATTGAATACATAAAACCATTTGGTGATAATGCCTAGAGATAGCAACTTAATGGTAGAATGTCGGACATCTCTACAAATTTTGTCAGCTCAGTCTAGGTGCAGGAGACTACTAAAAGTGATAGATGCCAGACACATCAACATAGAGCCCTGATCTATGTAGATGGCTAGCAATAGAATGTCAGACAGCATTTTCTACCAATAAGTGGATAATAGTAGAATGTCAGACAGCATTCTCTACCAATAAGTGGATATTAGTAAATGTCAGACAACATTCTCTACCAATAAGTGGATATTAGTAAATGTCAGACAGCATTCTCTACCAATAAGTGGATATTAGTAAATGTCAGACAACATTCTCTAACAACAAGTGGATAGTGGTAGAATGTTGGACAACATTCTCTACCAATAAGTGGATAGTAGTAGAATGTTAGACAGCATTCTCTACCAATAAGTGGATAATAGTAGAATGTCAGACAGCATTCTCTACCAATAAGTGGATAATAGTAGAATGTCAGACAGCATTCTCTACCAATAAGTGGATATTAGTAGAATGTCACACAACATTTTCTACAAGTAAGTGGATAATAGTAGAATGTCAGACAGCTGTCTCTACCAATAAGTGGATAATTGAAGAATGTAACACATAAAGATTTAATCTCCTATTGTTACCCAACACATTGTATTTTCAGGTGGATATTCCCGGTTTTTATGATCCCTGCCCAGGTGAGAAGAAAACACTCTATATACGATACAAATTCAGGAATAAGCTCCACCAGGTCACCATAGCAGACGACGATGCCATACGACTACCCTTACAAAGTAAGTTTATACTGACAAATATCTGAAATTAATTGATACTTTATAGGTAGATACTGTGAAACTTGACTTATCAGGTAGTCACGTTTTTATTTCCTTTTTAATTGACTAAAGTTACATACAGTAGTCAGTTTACTTAAGTTTAATTTTGCTGTTTTCCCTTCTTTTGTTTAGGAAGTCATAACTTTATGGGAAATGTCACTGTCAAATAACATTAAAAAAGCCTAAAGGTTTAAATCGATGTACACCAATGATTCAGTTGTTAATCTGTTGCAAATGCTCCTAGATAAAAAAATTCATGATTTATCTTTGTATTTGATTCAAAGCATTATCTCTAGTTTCTTATTATATAGCTATATGGTTTTTATGATCATACTTTTAAACTTTTTTGGTTTGTTTTTTTGTTCCAGAACATTTATTGAAAGAGGATACCTGAAGCAGGCACTGTGTGATTAGTGATGTCATTAATTTAATATATAACTGTATTTCTTGAAAAGTGCTCTAAATATCAAGGGAGAACTATATTAAAGAATAAAAAGTTTTGTTGTTTCAACACATTCTACTACCAAGACATTGTTGAGAAAAGTGGAGGCAGTTCACAGTGATGGACGCTGTCCAGGATTGGGTCTTAAGACTCTTGACTTGATAAGATTTATAAAACCTTTTCTTGGTGGGGTTTTTAGATTTTTGCAAGTTGTGTGCCAAATATAATTCCAACTACCGTTATCCAGTGGGTGCTTTCGTTGTTGCTGTGAAGAATTTGATGAGAACCAATGAAATTCTGGCTGCTTATTTCAGACTTGATTCTGTCTAGGATTGATAGCTATGTGTCCACATATCTTCTTTTTAACAACATTTAGGAATCCATGTACATGTATAACCTTTTAGCTCTTATGAAAGTTTGACACAAAATAGGATGTTTATTAAATAAACTATGGTACAGTCTTAAAACCAAAAACTTTAAGGGACAAAGATGTGAATTATAGACAATAACAAACTTGGTGTCTTTCTTTGCAGACAGTTTACGACAAAACCAGGCCATAAGTTTGGTGTAGCTTCACAGTTTTCTGTGAATCCATCTTTGCTTAACAATGTGATATGATTTTTTGTTATTTTGTCATGTTTTATGAAACAAGGGGTTAAAAGACCAATATATCTCTGTTACTATATGACAACTTCCCTATAAGCGCCATGTAATTCTATTGGCAATTGGTAATTAAATTACTACTGTCTGTAGATTTGATTGAATGTTATCATAATTGTGTCGGATGGTTTGCAGAATAATTAAGTTCTATGCATGTTATAACAAAATTGTCAGTTTTTCTTCACGTCTAAAGTTGGAGAGGTACAATGTCATTTGAAAGTGACCTATTGTGGAGGCTAGAATAAGGATTGTGCTTCAGGCGGATTGTATCAGTCAGGATATTGGTGTTTTGTACGGTGAACCAACTTGTTTCCATGTGATTAAATTTAGGGTATTCTGCAAGCAACGAGAAATCACAAAAATAAATCCCAGTGAAGATGTTTCAAATACAGATAAAGTAGCAGAAGTTGTGTGTGAAAAGGTAAAACATGTTGCCATGGAAATAAGTTTGTTTTCAGTATAATCCAGAAATGTACAATACACACTGTAATGTCAAAAACTTGTTCACAATTTTTCTTGTGAGCATCTGTCTTAAGGTTAATTTTTTAATGAATAAAAATATTTTATGAAAATATGCACACATTGATTTTTGTCATCAAATTTCACTGTCAAATATGAATAGCTCAATACTCATTTAAAATCCATATTGAAAACAAGAGATCCCAGAGGGATCTTGGCGCCCACCAAAGTATGATCTACGTTTGACAATGGAAAGAGGGATCTTTTCTCTGCTTTTCAAACTTTTTCAAACATACAACATATATGAAATAAGAAACAGATCACTTCATTACTTTTTTAGAAATAGCAGTAACAAACTTTAATTATCAAAATCCAAGATGGGTACCTGTCGGCCATCTTGTTGACCGATCGGTCCTAAAATGCAATATGTACAACTAAGGTCCTAGGGGAACATACATATAAAATTTGAGAGAGATTGCTTCAGTACTTTCTGAGAAATAGCGGTAACAAACTTTAACCATCAAGATCCAAGATGGTGGCCTGGCGGCCATCTTGTTGACCGATTGGTCCCAAAACACAATATGCACAACTAAGGCCCTAGGGAAACCTACAAATGAAATTTGAAAGAGATCCCTTCAGTACTTTCTGAGAAATAGCGGTAACAAACTTTAACTATCAAAATCCCAGATGGCTACCTGTCGGACATCTTGTTGACCGTTCTG
Source organism: Argopecten irradians irradians (assembly GCA_004382745.1). NCBI lineage: Eukaryota > Metazoa > Mollusca > Bivalvia > Pectinida > Pectinidae > Argopecten > Argopecten irradians. The sequence goes on from SAYR01001813.1 coordinate 173,075, forward strand.
TCCCAAAATGCAATATGCACAACTTGGGCCCTAGGGGAACCTACATATAAAATTTGAGAGATTGCTTCAGTACTTTCTGAGAAATAGCGGTAACAAACTTTAACTATCAAAATCCCAGATGGCTACCTGTCAGACATCTTGTTTACCGATCGGTCCCAAAATGTTATATGCACAACTTGGGCCCTAGGGGAACCTACATATGAAAATTGAGAGAGAACGACAAAACCAGGGCCATAAGTTTGGTGTAGCTTCACAGTTTTCTGTGAATCCATCTTTGCTTAACAAATGTGATATATTTTTTGTTATTTTGTCATGTTTTATGAAACAAGGGTAAAAGACCAATATATCTCTGTTACATATGACAACTTCCCTATAAGCGCCATGTAATTCTATTGGCAATTGGTAATTAAATTACTACTGTCTGTAGATTTGATTGAATGTTATCATAATTGGTGTCGGATGGTTTGCAGATAATTAAGTTTCTATGCATGTTAATAAACAAAATTGTCAGTTTTTCTTCACGTCTAAAGTTGGAGAGGTACAATGTCATTTGAAAGTGACCTATTGTGGAGGCTAGAATAAGGATTGTGCTACAGGCCGATTGTATCAGTCAGGATATTGGTGTATTGTACTGTGAACCTACTTATTTTCATGTGATTAAATTTAGGGTATTCTGCAAGCAACAAGAAATCACAAAAATAAATCCCAGTGAAGATGTTTCAAATACAGATAAAGTAGCAGAAGTTGTGTGTGAAAAGGTAAAACATGTTGCCATGGAAATAAGTTTGTTTTCAGTATAATCCAGAAATGTACAATACACACTGTAATGTCAAAAACTTGTTCACAATTTTTCTTGTGAGCATCTGTCTTAAGGTTAATTTTTTAATGAATAAAAATATTTTATGAAAAATAGCACACATTGATTTTTGTCATCAAATTTCACTGTCAAATATGAATAGCTCAATACTCATTTAAAATCCATATTGAAAACAAGAGATCCAGAGGGATCTTGGCGCCCACCAAAGTATGATCTACGTTTGACAATGGAAAGAGGGATCTTTTCTCTGCTTTTCAAACTTTTTCAAACATACAACATATATGAAATAAGAAACAGATCACTTCATTACTTTTTTAGAAATAGCAGTAACAAACTTCAACTATCAAAATCCAAGATGGCTACCTGTCGGCCATCTTGTTGACCGATCGGTCCTAAAATGCAATATGTACAACTAAGGTCCTAGGGGAACATACATATAAAATTTGAAAGAGAATCGCTTCAGTACTTTCTGAGAAATAGCGGTAACAAACTTTAACCATCAAGATCCAATTT
>SAYR01001813.1:174429-207758 GCA_004382745.1 Argopecten irradians irradians
CAAGATGGTGGCCTGGCGGCCATCTTGTTGACCGATTGGTCCCAAAACACAATATGCACAACTAAGGCCCTAGGGAAACCTACAAATGAAATTTGAAAGAGATCCCTTCAGTACTTTCTGAGAAATAGCGGTAACAAATTTTAACTATCAAAATCCCAGATGGCTACCTGTCGGCCATCTTGTTGACCGTTCTGTCCCAAAATGCAATATGCACAACTTGGGCCCTAGGGGAACCTACATATAAAATTTGAGAGAGATTGCTTCAGTACTTTCTGAGAAATAGCGGTAACAAACTTTAACTATCAAAATCCCAGATGGCTACCTGTCAGCCACCTTGTTGACCGATCGGTCCCAAAATGTAATATGCACAACTTGGGCCCTAGGGGAACCTACATATGAAAATTGAGAGAGATTGCTTTAGCACTTTCTGAGAAATAGCGGTAACAAACTTCAATTGTCAAAATCCAAGATGGCTGCCTGGCGGCCATCTTGTTCACCGATCGGTCCCAAAACGCAATATGCACAACTTGGGCCCTAGAGGAACCTACAAAAATGTTAACGGACGGAAGGAGGAACGGAAGGACGGACGACGGACGAAAAACGATTTGAATAGCCCACCATCTGATGATGGTGGGCTAAAAACTTTGTTAAAAAATAATTTAGCTCCTGACCTCTGTGACTGTTTGGGTAGGTGAACAATCACATCCCAATAAAAGCTACTCCATTATTTCTTATATCTATTAATTGTTATGGGTACTTTTTGGTCAACTAAGGTCAACTCGATTTGGACTCTTTCATAATGAGAAGCCTCCTCAGATTATCCAGCCTATAGATGGAAGATCTTTCTAAAGAACTACAAATCAAGTTGTCAGAAGTTCTATTCTGGTATCAGGAGAGGGCACATCGAGTTAGGCTTCATACATTCTATTGACTTGATTGTCTCACAGATTTCTATCAACCCTTTATAAGGCCTGAATATTGTGCTATTTTACAATTTAACAGGTGTGATAAATAATCAGAACACAATTTATCTAGAAAAAGTTTATTTACGCTTGACCTATCATGAGTTTGACCTCTGAGGGTCAAGGAAACATCACAATAACAGTGTTACACAATGTAAAATCTTGTGTAACGTACATCACAGTCAAGAAGTATACACTTAATTCTGGTCCTGCCAGTCTAAATCTGGCCACCAGTTCTAACAAAGGCTCCATTTACCGATTTATATTTCATACCTATCTTAATCTTAAAGGAAAAATATTATTTATAAATAATATATCATCTCTCTATTACAGAAACTTTCACTTAATTAAAAAGGTGTTTTCATATCATGGGGAAGCAATGCATGTATATGCCTTCCTGATATCGGGATGAAAAACAGAACAACATGTCTCCTGCTCATTGATAAATGAAAGTGCAGTCATAACTTGGGAGAACCTCTGCCAGATACATGAATAATGTGATCCCAAAACATGGAGTTTATTTATACAAAATTGTATAAGTAAATTACAGTATAAAAATTTCCTTAATTTTATAAATAGCATATATCATGATCATTTACTTTCACTACATATACAAGGGTTTTGAGACTAAAACACTAAAATTAATTTTGTTTTGTCTTTTTTCTTCCATTTGCAATAACTACAATAATCATTTTGTTGTATTTTTACCAATAGATCATACTATAGAGCGTTGCAGACCCTTAATCTACATTGTTTTAGTTATAATAAAGTAAACAGATGTAGAATATTGCCTACATTTTCAATGATGATGTAAGCAGAGGAGAAACCATCAGGAAGTAGTTGATGTTGAACTACATCTAGGTATTAAAACATAGCAAAATAATAATTAACATTATATCAGTGTAAAAAATGTTAAAGCTTTGAAAAAGATGTGGATGACAATAATTTCAGTTACATTTAAAACACATTACACTCTGTAAAGACATCAATTAGATAGGAATGAACAAGATATATGGACGGACTTCTGCATGTAAAAATCTTTTTCATTCAAAATTCCTTCAGCAAAAATGATATGTAAGATATTTTTGAGATACAAAACTTATAACAATACATATTATGATAAATAGCATCAATAAAGTTTAAATTTCTCGAGGCTGTAGAACGGATGACTCGCAAGATATGGAGGCAAAAGCGTAGTATAATATATGAATTTTATACATTTATATTAAAATATTTAAATTTGTATACGAGTTTTGGAAAGGTTAAAAAAGAGAGTAAAATGAAATGTCATCTGTTATACTTGAACACTTTGTCCTATAATTTTGAGCAACTACGAGGCCATACACACCCTAATAGACAAGTGTTCACAGTCACAAAATTAGAAAGATAAAGTACAAAAATGAAATGAGTTATCTCCCTTACTAAGATTCGGTGTTGAGTCGTCCAAATGTTCAGAATAAGAATTATTCCAATGTGTCAAATAAACAATATCTGTAATGGAAGCAGTAAAATAAAATTACTAATCACAGTTTTAAGTGAAAAAAAAAAAATCAACAGGAAAGCAATTAAGAAAGCTAAATATATTTCTACAATTAATTATTGCTACTTTTACTAACATGCACATGTACATTTAGTCTCACTAACAGTGTATATTCAAAAATATTTTTTGACATAATTCTACAAAACTGTTATGATTATCTACAAATCTGTGGGACTAGTCATTATTTGCAAATATTGAACTTAAGAGTGTAATACTAACTTAAAAGCATTGTAATTAATTTGTATAACATCTTTTTTTTGACCTAATATACAATATACACAGATTTGATTATGTTAGTATATCAAGCTGTCATTTACAACAAATACATATCACATTGGAGTATAATCCAATACATCGTTTATTCTGTCACTGGAGGCAGTATGTTAGTTACTTTCATTCAGCAGTCACTCGAAATTAAGTACATGCAAAAAACTACAAGCAAATACATGTATTACCACATCACATTCTTCCAACAAGTCATAGAATTTCTGGTGAAAATAACTGAGCCTTATCCAGAAAAGTTATTTTAATGTGAAATGGTGACTAAAATTTCCTCAATATTTCCCCGTTCATTGCTTCCTCCCAAGCACTAGTTAATGTTAATAACCCTGTTTTATTACTTTTATGAGGAACTTTTGACAAATCAAATTTTTCCCTGAAAAATTCCTTTCATAAAATTTTGAAAAATATTTACAGAGACAAAGTATATTTAACAGCATCTTTGATACAGTTATTAAGGTTAAAAGTTTAAATATTTATATCAATAATTATTATCGCTTTTCAGTATTTTGATTTTTCTTTATACATCAATAAATTAATACTTTACTTTATATTTATCAGATAAATCTGTCACACCTGTTGCTGTGGTACATGTATATACATCTCTGATCAGATAACTTCTGCTCCTGTAAATCTCAACATTTATTTTTACAATTCACAATGTAAACAACTTAATGTATGACACATTCATGATAATCAACAACTCTCTGGATGGAAAAATCAAGTCATCATACAGGTATTTAAAATATGAGACACTTTGTCCATCGTCTTTCGAATTCATCAGTTCGAAACTTCAAAAAAATTAATGCCAACAGATACCTCAGAATTGTTTTACTTGTTCTCGTATCCACATCACAACCACAAGTCTGTCGAACTTTTCACTGGTACAAGTACATGTACTGTAGTATTAGGAGGTTATCACAGATACAAGATTCCTCACTCACATTCATCTACGCTACAGAAAGTAGTTCCTTCACCAGAACAGAGGCGCACTAATAAGCAGTATTGCAAATGACATTGGTTCTGTCAGCAATAGCACTTCCAGTTAGAACTTAATGTGTCCATTGTAAGTATGTCTTTGTATGCTGTTAGTACTGTTTATATTTTTACTATGCTTTCAAGTCCAATTAACTCTCTGCTATCTCTGCTTGCCTTTCAAGTCCCTGAAAATAAATTTGAAAAAAATTGAATGACTAAATTCTAAATTATTCTAAATTCAAATAGCAAATACAGAAAAATAAAAATTTCAACCTGAGAAGAAAACAAATATTGTGTTATCACTATACATAGAGATACTATCAAGGAAAGCATTTTTTCGATGTTTCTTTTAACAAAATATGCTTAGACATGAAACAGTTTTCAATTAATGAACACTTTCAATAATACCTGGTATATGAAAAAATAATGATTTAATAGATTTACAGAAGGAGGATTCTATCCACATTGTGAAAAATTTAGGTCATTTTAAACTCATGCTTACTTATCAACCAATATGATAGTCTTGGATACTTACCATACTATTTTCCAGCGTAGCTAGTCTATATTCAGTGTCACACAGAGATTTCTCCTTGTCTACTAATTCTGATTTCAGGGTGTGGATCTCATAATTCTTCCTCTTCATCAGATCTTTTTGTTGTCGTTTTTTAGCAACACTCTGTGTTTGAATGACGATGAATTGATGATAACATTATTTTGTTGAAATACATGTACATCAACTTTCAAAGGTCTACAAGAAAATATAAATACTTTTTTTCTCTCCAAATCCTGCATATTTGCTCTGTATACTAGATCATTTATCCTGCAAATGCTTAATTATCTTTTTCAATCGTCAAAAGTACTTATGATGTTTGCTTTCATTTAATATATGAATTAAAGAGCAACATATTGATAGAAATAATTGTGATTTCCGTTTTTATTTTCTTGTTTTTAATTTAAAATTTCAAAACATTTAAACAGCATTTTCAAAGTCCGACTGTTTCATCTTGTTGTCTAATGAATGACAACATAAAGTATAACTATTAATGTGTACTGACCTTGCCCATCATGTCTACACTTCCACATTTATGACTAGAGTAAGATCCGGGTCGTGAACTGGGAATGTGGGCACGCTCATTCTCTAAGTGGAATGTCTACAACACAAACAAATCATGTAAAATATTTCAATACCCCATTAACTGGAATTTGTATTCCTGGAATTCCATTTATTCTTGTAATTGAACCTTTCTGTTACTATATAGCTACCTTTCTCTGCTTTATTGCCGTGTTGAGACGTTTCTCCTGGTCCAGTCGGTCCCGAGTACGATTCAGAGATTCTCGTAAGTACTGAGTTTCTTCTGCCTTTGTTTTTACATCAGACTGTTTCATAAACACAAAGATAACAGAATATCTTAAAAAATATCACTTCTCTTCAGTTTACAATTAAAAAAGTAAGCTTTAAAAATCTTTTAACTTTCAAAGATGATAGGATTTCTTAAACTGATATTGGTTTCATGTAGTATATATAAACTTGATAAAATTAAGACTAAAACTAGACTTAATCATCAGTCTAAAGAATAAATTTAGAAAGGTTTATAAAAGAATGTGATGCTATCCTACATAAGAACCGGTATGTATAATACTCACAACAAGATTTTCAACCTGTGTTGCCTTCCTCTCAGCTAGCTCCTGTGATTGCCTGTGAAAATGGTTCAACAAAATTTTATCATCTTATAAGAAAAATAAGATTCATATATCCTGACAAACACAAATTCAAAATTCAGAGGATCTACAAAATTTACTATGATGGAATTCAACATTACACTCAGCCGTTTTTTTTAGAACAATTTTTGACCTGCAAAAAGTGAAATACGCAAACATTTGTATTTTTTCTATCCATGACCTTCCTTATATCTATATAAACATAAATACCTACCTCATTTTAACCAAATCTCTCTCATATCCCTGTAACAATTCATCTTTCCGTGCCACTCTCTCCTTCAGCACTTTGATACGATTAGCCACAAGTTGACATGAGTTCTCACGTTCCATCATGAGTCTTTCTCTCTCGTCTTTAGGAATGTGACCGATTGGACGGAGTCCATCAACACTTTCTAGATCTAGACAACTGGCTACAGCTCGCAACAGTGTGAGGTACTAAACAAGAAAAAATAAACAATAAATTAAACAAAGATCAGGTACTGTAAGCAGAAAGCAAAATAGGAAGCTTACATGGTGGAAGGGAGGTTATTCCAGACATACTAACATTAACTTGTGTTTTCTAAGGGGGAGGTCATTCAATTCCTAACAAATGACAAGTTATCTTATGTCAGAGTGAATAAACCCACACAGTACACAGAACTAGTTATTCTGATTCAGGGAAATAAACCATTGGTAAGTATTATGTCAGGAGTTCTGAAAAGGGTAGGTAACCCTTACACTAGTTGGGGTATCCCTCTACACGTGACTACTTTTCCTGTACAGTAAGGTAACTAGGGGAGGTAACCCTCAAACGAGTTGGGTATCCCTCTACACGTGACTACTTTTCCTGTACAGTAAGGTAACTTACAGTGTTTTCACTGCTGTCTAGAGCATCCATAGTCTCCCTGTGCGCACTCCTCTCCATGTCTGCCTCAGGGTTGGAGTTACCAAGCAACCCACGCGCTCGACTGACTTCACGGTCTAGTGAACCCAACGCCACCTTATCTTCTGAAAGAGCTTGATTAGCTCTCATTTCGGCGAGCTCTTTCTTGAGCATAATCACCTGTTGTAGAGCATGATCCTGGGTTGGTACTGTTCAAACATCAAACAGGGAGTATTAAATACCAAGAGAATCATTTACAATAGAAATGCACTGTTGAACTTTTATGCTTTGACACGTATGGTAAATTCCTGCTTGATGTGCAAAGACTTTTAAACCAGCAAAACTTTTCCAACACAAAATATTTCTTTCAGCACATTTTTTTCATGAAGGAGTGACGATAACCATAGGAAATTATAAGCTATATGAACTCAAATGATCAAGTTCTTTGTATATGCTAGAAAGCACACTTCGCTAAAACTGAAACAATTGAATCTTAACAACACTAGAACAATGTTTTAAATAGCTAAACACTTCAGACATATGTTTCACTGTGTATAACTTACAGGGTGGTTTGGAGACCTCGAGTGTTTTGATACGAGATCGAAGTTCTGCTAATGCTTCCCTCTGCCTCATTATGACTTGTTCGTGTCTCTCTCCACGACACTGAGCACCAAGGGCAGTCATCTCAGAGGTAATTCGGCCCTAGAAATGGTAAAATAAAGTCACATTTAACACTGAGGACCAAGGGCAGTCATCTCAGAGGTAATTCGGCCCTAGAAGCGGTAAAATAAAGTCACATTTAACACTGAGGACCAAGGGCAGTCATCTCGGAGGTAATTCGGCCCTAGAAATGGTAAAATAAAGTCACATTTAACACTGAGAACCAAGGGTAGTCATTTCAAAGGTAATTTGGCACTAGAAACATTAAATTGAAAATTTATTTTATATAGATAAATCAATACAGTTTAACATGAACCACAAAGCTTGATTTTTTGACGAGGTTTTTTATTTCTAAATCTTGGTATGAATTTTCATTTAAGATCCAGCATTTTGTATTGGCTGCTGGTGATGAATTAAAACAAGTTGTGTAAAGTGTACCTCCTGATCCAGGAGTGAGAGCTGATTCTTCTGTTCCTCTTTCTCCAACTCCAGGGCAGCTTCCAAAGCCCGGATCTTGTCCATGTTCTCTGTCATATTAGACTTGTATTTCTGTGAGAAAGATTTCTCTTTGCTGAAATAGGAAGGAAAAGGCATTGAAAAATACCATGAGGCAATCCAAATAAATAGATTTTAGCATGATCTCACACAAGGTCAGTTACAATGTAGAAATATGAAATTTGTATTGACATTGAAGTTCAACCTAAGAAATCATAGTGCTATCTTACTGGACCATACTCTTGAGACAAGAAAGGTATAACTAGAACTGTAAACCAATGGCTAATATCCCTCACCTCCATGATAACAAATCTATAGTATAACACTGTGAGTTATGCTGAGTTATGCATACCTAAGACTACACTCTAGTGTCTTAAGCTCCTCTTTCTGTTTGTCTATGATCTTGGAAAGTTTAGCTAGCTGCTGTCGAACATCTGTTAATTCTCGTTCTCGCTGGATCAGAAGTTCCTTATTTTTCTCGTTTTCACGTTTTTGAGTTTCACTGAGTTCACCTGTAAACAAAAGAATGTATGTTATATTGTTTTGAGAAGATTTTAACTGGAAAGCTTAGTAATGATTTCTATAAAGAACATTATGATCTCAAAATCTTTGGAAAGATTGATAGGAATTTTCTTCTTTATAACAATAAAACTACTTAAAAAATCTTAAGTTGACACATTACAGTCTAAGTTAATACTACCAAAAACAGATGAAAATCTGGCCTGTGATATCCAACTTACCGGTGATGTCGGACAGTCTGGCGTGAGCCCCAGCTAAGTCTCGTCGTAACCCGAGGATCACGTCCTCCTGGTCCTGTATCTTACTCTTTAACTCTGTCGACTCTTTCCTGTATGGCAAAGACATTTGTCAAGTAAATATGTATGTCTGATTTAATTCGTTGTCCATTTTGTGCATTCAAGTCATGAATTATATGCAGAAAAATAGGTTTTGAATAGACACTATGATTATGTAGTCGGTTATTTACAAAACTCTGATAGACTTTGAGACAAAAAAGCTCCACTATAATGTGATGTGACAATAGGGGTATGTGTACCATAATTATACATATGAACATCCCCTACACGTCATGGCATATTATACATTACCAGGAATTAGAATTTCTGGTGTCAAAGTATTGTCACAGTAATAAGAAAGGTCAATAGGATTTTTTTCTGACCCTTTAAAATGATTCAGAAAATGTTATATGTATACTGACCTTAGTATAACTATAAGGTTCTCCATCGCCACGAAGTCCTCGGATGGTTTCTGAACGATGACCTTAGGTTTAGGTGGCGGTACCGGTTTAGGTGGAGGCTTGCTCTTTATTGCTGTTAATTCACCCCGCAGTTCTGTAAATAAAAAAAATCCATATCTTATTATGATAACTCTATGTAAGGCCAGAGTTATCCACCCTGATTTGTAAAACCTTTCCTTGTTATGACATACTCCTATTTTTCTTACTATTTCATCATAACAGGGTTGTGAGTTTTTGTTTTCATTAAATAACAACTTGATATTAAATTCAGTGAGTTTCAACTTGATCTCTGATATTTGACCTATGACATTTTTTTTTAAACAATGACCTTCTGTAGTGAACCTTTGATATTTGACCCATGACATTTCTTTTTTAAACTATGACCTCTGTTTTCTGTAATGAATCTCTGATATTTGACCTATGACATTTCCTTTTTAAACTATGACCCCTGCATTCTGTAGTGAACCTCTGATATTTGACCTATGACATTTCTTTTTAAACTTATGACCCTTGTTTTCTGGCCTTTCTGATGTGGACCTACCATGGATTGTCTTTTTGTAGGTTGAGACCTCATCCTGATATTCCTTCACTCTCTTTGTCATCTTCACAAGTCTTTCTTCCATAGCACAGATAGTAACTCCATGTTGTTTGTTCTGCTCCTTGTAGGATTGAATGTCTTGTTCATACTTTTTCTCCCACTTATGACTCTCCAATGCCAGATTAGCTTCGTTTTCTGCCCGTTGGGATTCCAGTGCTGTGATCTGTTCCCGTAGCGATGTCTCTAACGTTGAATATTCCTCTAATTTCTCTATCATTTGGCTCGTTTCCTCTGCCTGAGTTCGTACATCACCTTGCTGATTAGTGAATGTTTCCTGTAGCTGTTCCAAGCTCCTTTCAAGCTGTTCCACTCTTTGTCTCTCCTCCCTCACAGCATTGTCGAGTTTCTCTTCCTCGACAGCTCTCACTTCTTCTAATGCCCTATTTAACTTGTCTTCACCTACAAATGTGAAAAATGTCTTTTTAGGACCCTAATTGAAACATACAGCAAATATTGCACAAAACATAATGTCATTTTGAAATACTTCAAATATTTACCTTGAAAAAATTTGCAATGGACTTTAAGACAAAATTTGCTCAGTTTTTGCCTTCACCTCATACCGTTTGGAGTAGGGTAAGTTGGAGTGAAATACAACAATAAATCAATCTGTATGACTTACCCTCAAGTCGTGTTTTCTCAATGGCGTCCCGGACTCTGTTCTCTGCATCCTCCTCGGCCATAGTACGGTTCCGCGAGAGTTCTTCCTTGTATTGCTGTTCCACCTGGGTGATCTGAGCCGTCAGCCTCTCTTTCTCGCTGATAGAAGATTCCCACTTGGCAAACAACAACTGGATATGTTTACCTGGTTCTGAAAACAAAGTCATAGAAAATTTAAATGCAAACAAGAGATATGTTTTCATTATTAACAATTTTTTGCAGTAATTTCTATATTGCACATTTAAAATTTCAGTGTGAAAAGGGAATCTTTGATATAACTTTTCTGAATATTTTGATAATTTGTTTCCCTTACATTTGTTTATTAAAGTAAAATTCACTTTCTGATATTTGCTGACTCTGCAGGACATAAATGTTCTGCTATCATATAGCAAGATGTTGAAGTTTGACGAAGCGGAACAGAACTGATATCAGTAACAAGGTATGCTTTCTATTTCATGGTGAGGCATATATCAGTAATTCTGAAAGTTGAATTATGAAATGGTTTACACAATATTTAGTCTATACATAAATCTTCTGTACTAACCATCATTCGACAACTTGACGTTGACACCACACTGCTCCAACGACGCTTCAATTGCCTGTTCCCATGACAATGTACTTTTAAGGAGGTCAGTCAATGAGTCCTTGACCCAGACAAGTGTATCTGAGGTCACGACAGAGTTCAGTAAATCAAGTTCCTGTTTCAGTGAGGTGGCATTGAATCCATTGGTCTTGAGATGTGTCTACAAAAGGAGATGAAAAAGGCTATCACCATATCTCAATAAAACAAAAATATGACTTTTTTATTTTAGGGTAAAAAAAATTGAAAGGAAAACAATGTCAGGTTTCTTTTTCTTTATCATCACATCCTGAGCAACATAAACATTTGTAGGCAAAATCTGCTGCTTTTGTTTGGAATCAGTTAATTTTTCTGTCTATGAGCATTGTAATGATGCCAAGAAGCCAAGAAGATGTATGTAATTAAGTTTAATGTTTTAATGATTATTTGTGTTTTACTCACGATAATATTGTTGAGTTTATTGCGTAGGTCTGTGACTGTCTTTTTGAAGCTATCCTGAGCAGAGTCTGTAGATTTCAGCTGGATTTCCAAATCTTTCACTTTCTGGAAGAACGATGTTCTCTCGTCAACTATCTTTTTGAGAGTTTCGATGAGTTCATCATCCCCAATTTCTGTCTCTGGAGCCTTGATACCAGGTGTGGAGTAAGTCACCTGAATGACTCGGTTACGGAATCGCTCCAGCTATAAATAGATAGGATAAAGTCAAAGGTCAGACCAGTGATCTGGAAAATTACCTCATATGGAAATAAACTTTATGCATCTTTGCTTCTAAACGTATGAACAAAACTGTCAAGCAATTCTGGAAGATGTTATTACATATACAAGGGTCTTTTTACCACAGTTCTAAGGAATTATCAAAATAATAAAACCAAACACATATCCCCTTATAACAATAAGATTTTCTAAGTCCAGTACAGTATTGGTCAGTAGACTTACCCGTTTAGTGGCCTGCTCTAAATCTACCCTGACCACTCTCTCTGTCCGCTGGACATCCACAAGTTCTGCTTTGGTCTGATCCATTTGGATTTGTGTCTTTTTCTGAATCTGTTTCTCCTCAAATACCGACAGTTTGGTTTTCTCTAGCTCCTCCTTCAGTTTGCTAATCAGATCCTGGTGCTCCTGAATCTTGTTCTCCGTAGACTTAAATTTCTGTAAATTACATGCAACAAAAGTGAGCTTCTGTATGAATTTATATACCAGTGAGTTAATTATCATGTGAACTATTTGAGTGAAATATCACATATCTGACGGTTTGAATTACTATAATAGTGACCTGTACCAACATACACTTCTATTAATGTGGTCTCCAGTGCAAGCTTCAATCACACTTCTAGTCTGTCTTTTTCTATCTAATTTGTCTTTGCATACAGAGTTATCTGCTCCTGTCGGTAGGTATCGATGGTGACATCATTATGTTGTGAGCAAACTTTATGCTATTTTGTCACAACTATAGTATCTACCTGAAGGGGCAGATAATTGAATAAAGAGCTTCAATGTGAAATGCTAGATTTCTTTTTGTCAGCTCTTAGTCTTATACTAATATTTAAATAATTCTGAACCGGCCATTAATGTTATAATCTTTACTAGGGTAGCAAGTGATTTCATTGATATCAGTAGTTTTTATGAAAATTTACAGATAACAACCACACAATCTAAACACTCTACCTGTCTAAGACTGATAAGTTCCTTTTCCCGAGCGTCTCGCTCCTCTGTTGATTTTCCTGTATCCTTCATCTTATTGACCTTGGCGGTCATTGTGCTGACGTAGCCTTCTTTTTCCCTCAGCTCCTTCTTCAACATCTCAATTTCTCGTGTTAGTTTACTTATGGTAGAATCCTATAAAATGCACAGCAGAAATATTTAGGTGCAGTCAGCTAATGTTAAATTTCCACTTTTTTTCTTTTTCTAAATTTTTATCTGTAGATTGCAGTAAATGCAGAGATAATTTGCTTTTTGAAGTAAAAGAAAAATAACACGTGACTAATAAGAAGTTTACTGCTGTAAACAGTGAAAATTTTCCAATATTATAATATTTATCTCACTATTCAATTTACAATATAGTGATAGTTTTAGTTTTCAACACGTATGCCATATACAACATCAAACATTTCTACAATCAAATGACAAGAAAAAATAAATAACAAAAGACTACATAAATAGACTATTTCTAGCTAGATAAAGTTGGGAAGATGTAAATATACTTTTACAGCATGTTTAAAAGATAAAAGAAGACTTAAAAATGTATTATTTTCCCTCTAATATTAAAGCAAATTCCAGAGACAGCATGTGTATGGTTACCAATTCTGTATATTTTACTGCATTTTCTTTTTGTACAGTTCTACTTATATAAAAAGTAAGTACAAGGTATACATTGTATTCATAAAATGATAGATTATATTTTTTTAGTATTAGTTTAAACAGGCGACAGATTATGTCCATATATTTTCCTGTAAATATTAAACACTTAATATTGCACTTAATGGTTGAGCATGTTTTTGCAGCAATAAATTGCTTCTAATATTATAATAATATATAATGAAAAACAACATCAAGTAAACAACAAGTGCAGGTGAGTGCATTTAACAAAGAACCATGCAGTGCAGGCGTGCATCATCTGAGTCAACCAGGAGCTTGAAACTAAAGGATGATCAAACATTATAATTAGCATGATCAAGTAATACAGCTTAATCTGTTAGATTGCAAATCAAAAATAAAACATTCAAATAAATCACAAAGATGAAATCATTTTCAGAATCATGATGATAGTATTAACACAGAACAGAATTCCAAGTAATGCATTAAAAGTATAAAATATGTTGAATAGAGTAACACCTTATTCACATGGATTTATGGATAAAATAGTTTCTTGAGTATTAAGAAAAAGGTTGAAGGATTAGTTAGTTTATTCAAACACCCCTAGCGTCATCTTTCCCAATTCTTTAAGAAGGAATTGTTGAAGGAAATATCGGTTTTGAAGGATCAAGAAACAGGAGAAAACTTAGTTCGGCATAAAAAACAATAAACACATGCATATTTCAATTCCAAATAAACAGACAAAAAAAAACAACAACAAAAAAACAACCCAAAAACAACAATAAACCTTAATAAATACAGAATTTACATGCCTACAGAATCATATACATGTATTTGAGAGAAAATTAAAAATGAAAGACTTGAACATTTGTAACCAGGGTCCAGATGCAGTGAAATATATGTGCACAAAGATGTAAAGCAGACGTGCTGTTCAGAAAGGTGAAAGTCCAGAGGGTAGATGCTATTTATGGATTCTATTGGTACATACAGCTACAAGGTTTGACGGGAAAATAAGGTGCTGGTTCTGTCTGTCCTAATACCAGTTGATTTAAAGATGTACATAATATGTATTCGGTAGCTAGTACACAATGTTACTCAATATAAGCAGAATTATCTCCCTTTAAATCACAAATTCTAAAATTACAGTATATAAAATACCGGGGTAAGAATTTCCACATCAGGAATTTTTTCCTTCTTAAAATCTTTTCTATTAGTTGCAAATAAAAGGAATGAATTAAAAGTGTATGAATTTTCAAAAATTATTCATCAAATTTATATCTTTAAATGATTGGAAAATTTAAAGAAATTTTTATCTGGTTGTGAAATGTTATATCATTAAATAAACAATCTTGCATCTGGCATGTAAAATGATGTTTGGTAATTAAGTTAGATTATGTATATGGACAGACAGTACACCAATCTCTAAAGGTCAAAGGTCATGCAGGTAGTGTTAGAGTGATTAGAGACCAAACCAACGTCAGCCAGTCTTTACCAGCGGGAACTTACTTTACTCGACAAGTCTCGCTGCATTTGTGTAACGAGCCCCGATGTGATACCCTTGTCCTTCTTAACTCTCTCCAACTCATTTTTCACATTATTTAATTCTTTAAGTTTGAGAGAGAGTTCATCGGTCATAAGAGGTGGACTAGAGGAGCGGTCTAACTGGGCATTGGTCAACTGTGATAAGTGAAATAAGACCATGCTTATAAATGTGAGCAGCTCTGTGAAATATACCAAACTGCTTTGCATTAAAACAAAATATAAAAAGATTGAGCAGACAGAAAATCAGAACTTTATGGTGTAAATAAAAGAAAGTACATGTAATTATATAATGATCAAAATTAATTACTGGACATACATAATTAGAACAACGAAAAGAAAAAATAACTATTTCAAAGATATCTCAAAGAAAATACAAAACAACAATTTTGCATGGATTTTGTATCATTAAACATGATTTTTTTAAAATTAGAAATCAAAACAAATACTTCTTTCTTTAATCTAAAGAAGGACTTTTATGTATGGGTTGAATTTTGACTTATTTTTATACATATATTGCATCTTTGCAGCTTATACTCAGGTGTGACTTATAATCCAGAAAATATATATACCTAAATTTATGTGTATGTAACTTTAATGCTAGTGTTTTATCTAATGCATGCATGGAAAAATTAGCTAAAAATATTTTATCATTATAATTTTCCTCTTAATTTTGACACTTCCAATTTAAAAAAAAAATTAATGAATGAAAATTAAACAAGGAAAAACATTTATAATAACATTTAGAACAAAATCAAAGTCAGGAATGTAAATCTGTGGATAGTGAAAATAATTCTGCATTTGTCAATAATTTTGTAAAAAGATAAAAACAAATGATTTTGCTGAAATTAAAAAAAATGTCAGGAAAAAAATATTTATGTGAACATGTTTTCTGTGATAGGGATGTTTGTGATTTTGGTCTGAGGAAATAACAATTGATTTGTGCTACATTCAGTGGGATTTTGTTTTAAATTGTTTACCTGTATTGCATGAAACTGGGATAAAGGAAAATTAATTCTCATAGATAAAAACCAGCAATGGTGTATAAAATATTCATACATTTTTCACAAGCTCCGTTAGTTTAAAAATCACCGTTTGAATAAGAGGTTTGAGTTAATTTGATTGAATTAAGTCAAATGATGATATGTAACTTAAAGATGCCCTATTGCTGATAAATGGCATTTTTTCACTATCAAAAACAGGAGCAGATGATTTAGTATTTTTCCTCGGTAACAAAAGATACTTTCTTTACACTATCACCACTATTGAAAAGTTTGAGCTTCTAATTTTACTTCAAGACAAAAATATTGAAAATAATTGCATCCTGAAAAAACAACTGTGCACTATGTCCTATATATAGAATGAAGTATTGATTGCGCATGCACCAAAAGCAAAATAAATTATTTCATAACATTTTTTTGTGTTTCGATTAAACACCAATTATTATTAAATTGATGAATATCGTTTATGATCTGTCGGCGGTGGAGCGTCTTTAAATTCTTAATCCATATTCATTTGTTTCCAATAAGATAGCTCATGTAAGTGTTGAAAAATGGACAAAAATACACAAAGTACGAGACATTTACGGTATTGCAAAATGTTTTAAAAAGTTAAGTATAACAGAAATTAAGGTAATGATAATGCTAAAACAGGTTACCATAATATAAGGTCATATTGCTAGGCTAAGGCTACAGGTATCTATTGGACCTGGGTAAATCTACGTAAGTAACAAATCTCATGCAAATGTGTACGTGTCGAGTTCCTATAGCTTACTGCCTAATCACGGAGAAGTTATACAATATAGGCACTATAACATTGACACAAGCACAAAACTAACACCAATAACGAAATAACCTATAATTTAGATCCACCAAATCGTCACTTAATTTTTTTTTTTTTTTTTTTTAACAAAAGTGGTTGTTTTACATTAATTAAAAGAAAAGGGTTACTAAACAACTGATAGAATCTATACCAACAACATCACATAGATAAGATATGGTAACCCCATATTAGCCTACACAGCACTGCGCTATATACAATATTAGACAATGGCACCTTTTATTCAGCTAGTTCTACATCTAAGTGTACACAGACCATACCCCTTTGATATTCCAGTCACAGATTATGGTGAAATACACTGATCAAAGGCACAGTTACGGTACAACAGTACAGACGGGTCCCTTTCTCTACTTCACGAGAAATAAGG
The DNA here is from genome assembly GCA_004382745.1 of Argopecten irradians irradians. Lineage (NCBI taxonomy): Eukaryota > Metazoa > Mollusca > Bivalvia > Pectinida > Pectinidae > Argopecten > Argopecten irradians. The sequence continues at coordinate 191,073 of SAYR01001813.1, forward strand.
GACCTCAAACCACTTCTACACTGTGGTAATATGGCCATGCAGTGATTATTTAACAATAAAAACCCCACACTTTTAAACAATTTCGAGAGGCTTGAATTAATTGTCAGTTCTGAAAGATGTGGAGGGTGATGAAATAAATCAATAAATCACAAAGTCAGAACTTATATAATAACTTAGGAATTTTAAAGTTATTAACTTTTTCATACCATTCAGTAACTGGAACATTTCTACCCATAATAACAAACAAACTTTGGCCATTAACAAATATTAATTACCTTTAATTAACAAGACGAAATTCATATTTTGCTAAAACTACTGTAGATATTCATCAAACAGTAAAATCAGAGACATAACCATACCTGTTCCCTCATGGCGATAATTTCCTGGTTTTTAGAAGTAAGTTCCGTTTCCAGGGCGACAACACGCTGTGACAGGTCGGTGTCGGAGCCCATGATAAGTGGTCCCTGTGTAGTAAGACGATGCTGAAGCTCCGAAATCTGTTGCTGCATTTGTTGTAACATCTGGTCTTTACGTTGGGAGTTGGCCTCCACATTACGTAGACTAGACACTTCCTCCATCAGAGATATTATCTTTTGTTCCTGAAATGTACAATATGGTTGGCAATAGACGAAAAGTCAGGTAAGCCCTTTAACATGGAAAAGAAAACTTGAAGGGGAATCTTAAGGAGGATTTACATAAGAAGTATTTTGAAGAATTATTATTGTAGCGATTTAGTCAAGAAAATCAAGAGACACACAAGAAAAAAAATTCAGCTCTTGGTGTCACAATGGCTGTCAATACTATTCATTTTAATTTGCTTTAATATTGATAGGGGGTGAAGTGTGATAATTGCTTTTCAGTTTTTGTATTTGTGACTCTCTACCTTTTCTTGTAGTGTGTTGCCTACTATGGGAACTGCTACTGGTGGTCGTCTGTCTAGTCCGTTAGTCCAGCCTCCCGATACACCTTAAAGGATAAGAGTAAATGATAACAAATACAGGCATCAAGATGTAGGAAATATTTAACTAAGATGGACACACAATGACTGTAAATCTTAACTTGATGTAAATGGCATCTCTCCCTACTCTGGTCTTTGTCAGACCTTTTTCAGAACTTCCTCAGAACTTCCTCTGGCCTTTCTCTGGCCTTTCTCAAGGCTAATCCTCAGGCCTTTCTCTGGTCTTTCTCAGGCCTTTCTCTGGCTTTTCTCAGGACTTTTTCAGGACTTCCTAAGGCCTTTCTCTGGCCTTTCTCTGCACTTCCTTAGGCCTTTCTCTGGCTTTTCTCATAAGTTTCTCAGGACTTCCTCAGGCCTTTCTCAGGACTTTCTCAGGGCTTCCTCAGGCCTTTCTCTGGCTTTTCTCAGGACTTCCTCAGGCCTTTCTCTGGCTTTTCTCTGGACTTCCTCAGGCCTTTCTCTGGCCTTTCTCAGGGCTTCCTTAGGCCTTTCTCTGGCCTTTCTCAGGACTTCCTCAGGCCTTTCTCTGGCCTTTCTCGCCTTTCTCTAGCCAATCTCAGGCCTTTCTCAGTACCCCAATGTACCGACAGATTCCTGTGACATTTCTAATGAACAGATCACTATGACATTAAACTGTACTTACCGACAGATCGCTGTGACATTGCTGGTGACTGTATTGGTGAAGTTAAGTTCTGTACCCCACCAAATGCTCCGTTAACCCTTCGGGCAGAGCTTGCTGCTGATCCCGCACTAAGGGGCCTAGCTGACCCTGCACTGAGGGGTCGTGCCCTTAATGAAACTGGAGGGCGAGGGACTGGCTGATTTGTTGGCGTCCACACCGCGGATGGGATGGTGATAGTGGCCGGGCCTGTGGATAAGTAAGGAAGGTTCATAGCTCCCGGGTTTATAGACGGTGGAGCGTCTGCCTGTACATAGTTCATAGTATCAGAGAGCAAGGTCAGGGGCTGGCTCCAGGCTGGCCGCTGTTGGACAGGAGGGTACGCTATCTGTAAACATAAACAACATAAAGTGTAATATTATTCTTATAATAATGAAAATACCTTATATGAAATTAGAAGACAAAAATGACCATAAAATGATAGCTTAAATTCAACATAATTACATAAACATAATCACAACTTATTTCAAGAAAGACAAAGGAGAACTGTGAAGATGACGATTGAATTATACACATCATAGTCACCCCGCCCAACATCCATTCTATTGAATTCAGCTGGATGTTATCAATATAGTAAGCATTTTTTTAAATCACAGATTAGTAAATTACACTACCTGAAATTCATTCAAAGATCGTAATGCTTTCAAATTCATTATACATGTATAATATGTACATTGTCGACTATGACTACATACCAAGATGTGCACAGCCTACATTTAGTCATAACTAAGTTTTCAATCTATCATTTTAAAAATTTGTTTGTAAGCAGCATGATCAAGAATACCCTAGCATTTCTTAAAATCAGTTCAAAATGACATGATTCTTGGACCTAGTTGTTGTAAATTTCGATATGCTGCAATAATATATGTCATGTTATTCAAGTATAAGTACACGGAGCATAAAAAAACTGATCATTTTCAACAAAATGTTTGCATGCATAAAGAACATAATCCAGATGATTAAGTTTCAAAAGGATTCAGGGTTTAAAGTATAACAAAACCTGAAACTCAATTATCTCTTTTTCCTTTCACATAATTTTATAAACGAGTTGCATACCTTACAGACACAAAACAGGACTTATAATAAGGCCGTATCGAAAATTGATTTACAATTTATCACCCAGAATAGGACAGACCCTTAAGCTCAATTTAAAATGGGTAGATCCTTTGGGGTTTAGGCTATCTTTTTGACCTTTTTGTTGTATCCAGGTAGATTACAGGTGTAATCCGTCTCGACATTAATACACACCTCACCATGGCTCTGGGATAGAGGCCGACCGCTTGGAGGCCGCGGGTGTCTTGTCATTTTTTGTTTACACTTTTTTCCATTTATTTTTTTATCATTATGCTAAGTTTTCAACTCATGTCAGTGTTTGTATCATAACTTTTAAGCTGTTCTCTTGTCTAAGCGAGAAAAACCTTCAAATGTCCCAGATGATAATTTTTCTTCTACTTTAGAACACTTTGTGGATTTACAAAAAAATTTTTTTTTTATTTTCTGAAATTTTTTAATCCTCAGCTTTTAAAACACTGACGTCCTTTTAATCCAGCAGAAATGTTTGTAGTCCACACACATTTCTTTCTCCAGATCTATATTTGATGTTTTGTATTTGCTGGTCACTGCCTTCTGTAATTTTAATTCCTCATGTTAGTTCCAACTCTGTTGACAATAGGAGATCAATTTCACACAATAAACACCATTCTCGTAACCACTGACATATGCTGTTTCCTGGCACTGGGTTTTAATGGAAGAGTTAACAAACATACTGATTGCTTAACACTGTTTCTTTTAATGCAAAATAAATACTCTCCAAAATTTCTGAACGCTTTTTGTCTTTAACGATATTTTGAATCAACAGTTATTTAGTGTTGGTCCACTACTTGTGACAGTTGGTATCCCTCTTGTAGATCATCGTCCTGGTCCAAGGACAAATTTAGCAAGGCTTGGTACCATACCAGGTCAACAATGTAATTATATCTGTGTAAAATCACAGGGTCCGTGTTGACTTTTTATCCATCCACGTAGAAATCAATAACAATCGGAAAAGTAAGCAGACAACTACGTGACCAGGTACCAATGGTTGTAGCTGTACTTTACTGTGTGTATACATTGACAATCACTAAGGGCAGTACAGGACTCGGGTATCAGTGACCAAAAAACCAAGGCTGGCAACTCATTATATATTAATATTGCTAACTCATTAATCATGATCATTATATAATTCCTGATACAATTAACTCCCAACAGATCGGTGAACAATATATCCGGCAGTAGACCCATACTGACAGTTGTTCAGCCCACGGATGTCTCTATGATAGACTCGCCGCAGTCTGTACACTTATAACAATAGGTTTCCTACGCTCGATCACCGAACTTCAGTTCTTGATAAATCGGCCAAATTATTGATAGGAAGCTATTGAAATTGGACATACGACTACAATCTTCACACACTGATATTAAATATCTGATAGCCTTCGGAATATGTTGGTCGAGCTGGTGATATCTCAATCTGTGACATGTTATACTGTATCAAGTTATACTCCAGTCTTTATGTGGGAAAATTATGTAAGCTTATTCCACTCTTCAAAATCTATGCTTTTATCCAAGAATACAAAATCAAATTTTCGTAAAAAGATAAAATCACAAATAAAAACAGGTACATGTAATAATATTTGTTTTTCATGCAGTAATTGGTTTATAAAGTTACATTTGTTATCAGAGTCATGGAGAATCATTTAATTGGTAAATACTATGTTAAATATCTAAACACTTAATGCATAATTTAAAATATATTAATACGGGTGAAATTGCATTTTTACTTCTATATAGATCTATGATATATATAATAGTATAGTGCTTCATGTGAATTGCAAAACATTAAATATATAGTCTGTACAACAAAGTACAAAGTAACATGCAATTAATGTAATTTGTTTCTGGTACACATCTCTCTAGGTTGAGATACTATATAAACGAGTATACAATAAAAGCCCTGAGAGTATTTTAAACATTAGTCCTTGTTATGTGGGGGTTAAACCAATACAAACTTCAACATTCATACGATTCATAAAGAAAAAAAACCTACAGATTACAATAGGAATTTGGAATAGAACCGACAATGTTTACGTCCAATACACAGTCGATTAAGACTTTAGCTACCATTCCAACAATAGAGCCACTAGGGCCAATACTGAGTACTATTTAACCTGTAATTGTTGACAGTGTAATTTAAAAAGCCTACAAGTTTTAATGCTCAAGTACAGATATAGAAATGTACAGATTGTGGCAAATTTTCCCAAACAGGTTTACGAATGTTAAAAGGATCTCATTAAGTTTTAATTAGGACTAGAGATATGAATGAGAGTGAATCTGACGAGAGATGACAGGTATGGACATGTTGGTATTGGTAAAACAGTAGGTAGGCAGGCTTGGTAGCCGAGGAACCTCGACAGCCGTGTATAATGTCGGCAATTCCTTTACCAATATACATTTATACCTGTGTGTGATCAGGACGACCTTATGGCTACACAAAATACTTCCCATGGGCGTTTCTACTCCCTACATATTTTGTAACAGACAACCCATTGAAATATTAAATCTTTTGATATGCTGTTCCAAGGGCAATTTTCATCCATGACTTGTAAAACATAGCAAAGACACATACTTAAACGGGATCTCAGTAAAGCAATCATTTCTCTGTTGATTTGATTCTATTAAGTACACATAATGCTGTATGAAATAACACTATATAAGGAAGTTGTCAGAAAAATAAATAAATTCATAGATTATTTTAAAAATTGAAATGTGATGCATTATAAGAAAATTATTCCTTACCCCATATTTATCGCTGTAATAATCACTCTTGGACAACTCCATATCAAAATGTGTGATTGATGTTTATAAACATAAATTAGGAATGCTTGTGTAGCTCAGATCTAGATTGGGTCTTCCATTAACCGCATTAATATATGTAATACACACAATCCCCTTAGACTTAATTGATTCCACAGAAGAAAAGATTATCCTCATATATTGCACATGTCGCCTAAAAGTCACATAAATCCATCCATTCAAATATCTCCATTATCATTAACGTAGCACAATTATACTCCAATAGACAAGTACAGTGTTTAAAACACTCAATTCACATTGGAATACTCCATTTAAAAGTGACTATATGTTTTTAATTCCATGAACATAAATAATTTCAAAAATGTTTGTCAAAAGCTCCATTTTCCGAAACACCAGGAGTAAGACGGACACAGCATACAAAATCAGCCAACATTTCACCTGTGAAAGTCTACAAGCTGTCTGCTGTTGATCATCGTAACTATGACTGAAAACCTATAAATACAAGTGTTTGACACAGGACACCCTCAGATAGTTCAATTCTTTGAGACATGCACAACAAACAAAACTTCAGATTTTCACAGCTCCTCATGCACCAGAGTTCGGGTGCTTTAGACTCCGGCATATCTATGTGACTAGGAAAGACTTCTATTAGCTAGTCGAGTATAGATCCAAGAGTAAACACTCGTATGGACAAAATGGATCGTTCTGCAGTTTGTGTTGGAAACTATCTCTGTGTACCTACGGTAGATATCCGTAATTACAACACAAACATAACTTTAAACGACAAACTTTCCAATTTATAAATCATTAAGATATTAGTTACCTGTAACGGTAAAAGCTATTGTTCCCAAGAAGCATACATTGATATTGGCAGAAACAATTCTACTAACCAAATCAAATATACCGGTGGTATATAGAGTTTACCTGTAAAGAATTTAAAATGACTTTTTACCTTTTATGGCAACACTGTCTTTGAAGAAACATTTAACTTAAATGAAATTATGCTATTTGAAATTCTCCAAAGTCAATGTCCTTTACCACATCGATTGAAATCAGGAACATTTTTGAGTAGGTGTTGTTTTGTAATCTTAGGTACGGAGAGGGGCTATATGATTAAGTAGAGTACAAATAAACCTGTTGGCAGATAAGTTTGAATTTTCTGGGGCGCCCTGTATACATTTATCACTTTGTTTTTAATAATGACTCTTTGTATCGATTGTTGATTTTACCTAAGTCTAGATAGCTTTGAACACGAGGAACAAAATGCATTTTTAATGTTTTAATCACTTGAAAATTAGACATTTAAGTATTATTGTCTTGTTGGGCTTTACACACATTGTGCATGTCATTACACAATGGTTAGCCCTTTATAGGTATTCAGTATTGTATATGTGTTATCTTATATAGGTACAAAGTGAAGACAATTGTTAGACTTATAATAGTTTGGTATGTTCAAACTTACAGGAGGAATCTTTTGTTTCTAAATAAAGAAATTTAAAAAGACAGCATTACAGATACCTAAGGAGGTCATATTCATAAGTTTTCTTTATTCATGATTTTTAGTTATGAAAATCCTTTCATTACTTTTAAACTATACAACATAATTAGAAAGTTTACAAAAGCTTTCCCTTAAATTCTTTTCTCATATAGCTCAGAGATATCAAAGATATTTTTTTTCTTTAAGCCTTAATCATATCAAAATCAATTCTTACAGATAAACAATTAGAAAATCCAATATTTTTCTTCAAATATTAATTGAATTTAACTAATGCAATATTTCTTTCTCCTCCCAGTGAATTAGATAGACTGACATACAGCACTGAATCAGTCAATGATCTTCCACCCAACCCCCCAACCCATCTGAAAATCAAGAAATGTTTTCAAAGGGATTGAGACACAGAGACAGTGTTTAAAGGGTCTTCAGAAGAAAAGATGATAAAAGAGAACTTTATAAAAAGTAACAAAGGAAAAATTAAGATAAAAGGAAGAGTATAGAAAATATGGTATACAATAACATTTGATTGGATCACAAAGATAAACTAATAGGTACACATACAATATACATGTACATCTAAAAAAGTGTCTACAACATCTCTATAATCCAGGAACTAGTCTACAACATCTCTATAATCCAGGAACTATAAATATACATATGTCATAAACAAATATGGTCAAAACAAATTGATAATTTTTTCAAGCCATTTTTAAAATGAGACACTGGGTAAGGATTTTTTTAAAATCTTTTAGAAGTAATTATTATAAATTATCCAAACTAGTTAATTACTGGTAGTAACTTTGTGAATAACACTTTTAAAAATGACATTTCACCAATTCTGTTCCAATATGTTAAAATCTACAGTTTATCGTAATACAGTTAAAGGGAGACAACAACAAATCTACTTTATATCATTTGGTTGAGGAAGGAAATGATAGACAATAATAATGAGAAGCAAAAGGTCAAAACATTTGACCTTGATAAATTAGGTTAAAGGTTAAAGATGATAATACCTGCTGGAATCCTGTGGGCCTTTCTGGTCGAGCCTGGGAGGAAACAGTCATGGTACGGTGAGAAATGAATGGGAGAGGGTCATGACACATGAAAAATGTCGACTCTAATTGTACATTATGTGTTAATTCTAAAATAATTACTAAACAATCTATAATAATATTCATGATTTCTGAAGAGAAAAGTATCACAGTGGTTTATCGATGTTTGAAATTACCAACTACATGTATGAATAACAAAACAGTATAAGCTACACATTTAAATAAGATTGGTTAAATTATCTGAATTGTATTAGTAGGTAGAAATTCATATTAGCTGAAGATTTCACTCTGAATATTTCAAAAACTGTGTTATTTTTATATTTAATTCTGTCAAATGTGTATCATAATATATGTATGTTAGTGATAAATAGAAATTATTGATATACATCTACATATCACCACAAACACTCGCTAAATTAAAATCAAACATCTCGTCAGCTAACACCGCAAATTTAAATCTACAACATTCAATCAATTGGCTTCTCATTTTTTTTTCATTTCTTCTTATCAAATAAGATTTCAAAATATTATCCTTATTGAAGCATCGAAGTATTCATAATTTACTTTTCAAATTATAAACTGATACAACTAAGAGAATAATTTTTAGTAGATTATCATAAGTAAAATCTAAACAAAAACATTTTTCTTACAGTATGGAACACAGAGTAACCAGTAATCTTATATCATTTCTTTCTAATACTTTTTCAGTTGAGCATGAAAAATAATCCTAAAATTATAACCACTTTAAAATTTCGATGAAAATTTTTGATCAACAAAAGAGAAACCAAATTGAATTGAATGATTCCCTCATAATAATATAAGTTTATAAAGTACTTACGGGAGGTGGGTTTTCTATATTTAGCTCGAAAGGGACACCACCGTATCCAAATTTGATGATGTCCCCTGGAGCAAGCCTCACTATGGCATTTTGGACACGACAGTCGTTTACGTAGGTTCCCTGTGCGGTGTTGAGGTCCTGGAGGACGTAGCAGTCTTCTTGTTCATGGTATTCAATCACCGCATGTTGCTGGTCAATACCAGGGGTCTGAAATAAAAACAGGTCTGTCGATGAAAGATGTGTCACATCTAGGCGTCATACAAAATACTTACCAGTATACGTATTGGCCATTTTCTACCCATATACAAAGTTTGAACGGAACAGATGTAGATAATAATATCACATTTTCTAAAACTCAAAGTTGTTTTTTATAATGTGAACATGGTGAGCAAAATTATCTAAGTGATAGAAACATTCTAAATGAAATCATAACTTAGACATGGTGTTTTGAATGTGCTGAACTCTTTTGTGAGAAAGGTGCATTTATCTGTTGTTAGCAGACATCTAAAAAGTAAAAAGCTCAAACTATTTTTTAAATGTACATTAACAACCATTCTTATTTGTCCTTTTTCTTAAAAAGAGGAAAAAAAATAATCTCATTTTTCTTCTCTTTTTTTTTCTTTAGTTCTTTTTTGCCTTTTTTAGACATTGATCATTTCTTATCTCAAATAACAGAATAGGAAACAAATGCAAATTATTTGTATTAATTTCCTGTACTTTGTATCAGAAATAACTTTAATTTTACCTTAATATAAGTATCATTGAAAGATACTTTTTTAGGATGTACTAATCCATTATTCTTTGTTGTCTTACGTAAAATACTACAGTTCATGATGTAATATAGGTATATTCTGTAATATTTTGAACGCTGGCCATCAAACAAAAACAAATCAAATGCCTCCTTTTTGTGGGATCATACTGCATGTCTTCAGCACTAGTGATTTGTATTTAGCAATTACATATTTTTAGTAAAAGATATTTTTATGTAGTATATAAAATCATGAAAATGAAGACTAAAATCACAACAAAAAATCACTTGATATTTTCCTCTGAAATTACACAAATTGAAGAGCAAGAGAAACACTCATCCAGTCGTCTTAAATGCAATGATAATTAAGACATAATGAATTAGTCTCCACTAAAATCCATTAACAAATGAACCATCGTCTAAATCAGCTGTAAACTGATCACCCTGGAGTCTTAGTGATTTATATTTTATATAAACACAGGACAAAATAAAAGGCCTCGATCACACTGGAGTCTACGTCTGATTTATGCAGGACAAAATAACAGGCCTCACATCGAGTCTATGTCTGATTTATAAAAACACAGGACAAAACAAACGGCTATCTCTGAATCTGGGACGCTAACTTTACTGATACAGGAGACTTCACCACCAAAATATACCCCACATCAATTATAGATATATCCCCTAAAACAACAAAAGCTATTCTACCAATGCACCTTATTACACTGTACATGTAAATTACATAATGAGGATTATTGATCGTTATCTGCAGGGAAAGTGACAGAGGATGAAAGGATGTGGATTATGGATTTCCAATAATTGGATTGTCCATCCAATATTAGTACTGTTCTTTGTCTATATGACATGTGTCCACTCCGCGGGCCAGTAAGGTCACCAAAACAATACCTGGTCATTATAAAGAATTTGGTCATTATGTCCCTAATATTAATTCCGGGAGAGAAACATCACAGTGAAGTTAGAGACCGTCATAAAAGTGCACCCAGTTTAAGTTATTATCATTATAGGTGAGGTGACCAAAATAGAAAGATGACCATTATATACAGGGGTGACCATTATATACAGGTGTGACCATCATAAAGGGTTGACCATCATACAGAGGTGACCATTATACAGGGTGACCATTATACAGGGGTGACCATGATACAGGGTGACCATGATACAGGGTGACCATTATACAGGGTGACCATTATACAGGGGTGACCATTATACAGGGTGACCATTATACAGGGGTGACCATTATACAGGGTAACCATGATACAGGGTGACCATGATACAGGGGTGACCATTATACAGGGGTGACCATTATACAGGGTGACCATTATACAGGGTGACCATTATACAGGGTGACCATGATACAGGGTGACCATTATACAGGGGTGACCATTATACAGGGTGACCATTATACAGGGGTGACCATCATACAGGGGTGACCATGATACAGGGTGACCATTATACAGGGGTGACCATTATACAGGGGAGACCATTATACAGGGTGACCATGATACAGGGTGACCATTATACAGGAGTGACCATGATACAGGGGTGATCATTATACAGGGGTGACCATTATACAGGGTGACCATTATACAGGGTGACCATTATACAAGGGTGACCACTATACAGGGTGACCATTATACAGGGTGACCACTATACAGGGTGATCATTATACATGGGTGACCATGATACAGGGTGACCATTATACAGGGGTGACCATTATACAGGGGAGACCATTATACAGGGTGACCATGATACAGGGGTGATCATTATATACAAAGGTGACCATTATACAGGGGTGACCATTATACAGGGGAGACCATTATACAGGGGTGACCATTATACAGGGGAGACCATTATACAGGGTGACCATGATACAGGGGTGATCATTATATACAAAGGTGACCATCACACAAGGATGACCATGATACAGGGTGACCGTCATACAGGGGTTACCATTATACAGGGGTGACCATGATACAGGGTGGCCATGATACAGGGGTGACCATGATACAGGGGTGATCATTATACAGGGGTGACCATTATACAGGGTGACCATTATACAGGGTGACCATTATACAAGGGTGACCACTATACAGGGTGACCATTATACAGGGTGACCATTATACAGGGGTGACCATTATACAGGGTGACCATTATACAGGGGTGACCACTATACAGGGGTGACCATTATATAGGGTGACCATGATACAGGGTGACCATTATACAGGGGTGACCATTATATACAAAGGTGACCATTATATAGGGTGACCATGATACAGGGGTGACCATGATACAGGGGTGACCATCATACAGGGTGACCATGATACAGGGGTTACCATGATACAGGGGTGACCATGATACAGGGGTGACCATGATACAGGGTGACCATTATACAGGGTGACCATTATACAGGGGAGACCATTATACATTGTGACCATTATACAGGGTGACCATTATACAGGGGTGACCATTATACAGGATGACCATTATACAGGGTGACCATTATACAGGGGTGACCATTATATAGGGTGACCATGATACAGGATGACCATTATACAGGGTGACCATTATACAGGGGTGACCATCATACAGGGGTGACCATCACACAGGGTGACCATGATACAGGGGTGACCATGATACAGGGGTGACCATTATATACAAAGGTGACCATGATTCAGGGTGACCATCATACAGGGTGACCATTATACAGGGTGACCATTATACAGGGTGACCATTATACAGGGGTGACCATTATACAGGGTGACCATTATACAGGGGTGACCATTATACAGGGTAACCATGATACAGGGTGACCATGATACAGGGGAAATCATTATACAGGGGTGACCATGATACAGGGGTGACCATCACACAGAAGTGACCATTATACAGGGTGACCATTATACATGGGTGACCATTATACAGGGGTAACCATGATTCAGGGGTGATCATTATACAGGGGTGACCATGATACAGGGTGACCATTATACAGGGGAGACCATTATACATTGTGACCATTATACAGGGTGACCATGATACAGGGGTGACCATTATACAGGGTGACCATTATACAGGGTGACCATTATACAGGGTGACCATTATACAGGGGTGACCATCATACAGGGGTGACCATCACACAGGGATGACCATGATTCAGGGTGACCATCATACAGGGGTTACCATTATACAGGGGTGACCATTATACAGGGTGGCCATGATACAGGGGTAACCATGATTCAGGGGTGATCATTATACAGGGGTGACCATGATACAGGGTGACCATTTTACAGGGATGACCATGATACAGGGTGGCCATGATACAGGGTGACCATGATACAGGTGTGACCATGATACAGGGTGGATCATTATACAGGGGTGACCATGATACAGGGTGACCATGATACAGGTGTAACCATTATACAGGGTGACCATTATACAGGGGTGACCATCACACAAGGGTGACCATTATATACAAAGGTGACCATGATACATGGTGATCATCATACATAAGTGACGATTATACAGAGTGACCATGATACAGGGTGACCATCACATATGGGTGACCATGATACAGGGTGACCATCACACATGGGTGACCATGATACAGGGTGACCATCACACATTGGTGACCATGATACAGGGTGACCATGATACAGGGGTGACCATTATACAAGGGTGGCCATTACACAGAGGTAGCCATTATACAGGGTTTACCATTATACAGGGGTGATCATTACACAGAGGTAGCCATTATACCGGGTTGACCACAACACAGGGGTGATCATTATATGGGGGTGACCATTACACAGGGGTGACCATTATACAGGGGTGACCATAACACAGGGGTTACCATTATATGGGGGTGACTATTATATGGGGGTAACTATTATACAGGGTTAACCATTACACAGGGATGCCCATGATACGGGGGTGACCATTATATGGGGATGACCATGATACAGGGATGAGTGTTACACAGGGGTGACCATGATACAAGGGTAATCATTATACATGGGTGAACGTTATACAGATGTGAAAATGGCAGATCTTTAGAGTATTCGGACAGGACAGACGTGGTTAATTGCCTATACATGTTCATAACATCAGAGGGAGTTCATCGGACAGACATGCACACTAAAATTTTCACAATTTCACAAAGAATGTAAAAGACCAATCTTGAGTGACCTAAACATGTATTATACCTGTAACTGAATATCACATCCTTCACGACCAAGAGTTGTCACCTTAGGTGACAGTGAAAACAGCGCATTGTCACTTCCTTTCAAAAATGCTTTCATCGTTGACACGGTAACTTCACAAAAATATCCTGGACTTTCAGAACACGGTTAGTAGCAGGTGCGTGTTATCCAAGCTGTATCCATTTATCAAACTATGTTATGTGGAATGTGACCGATGGGTACATCACACTTCATCTAGTCATTGTTTACATTTATCACAGAAACATCAATTGTTTATCCCTCATTTGCATCAACAAGTTTTCTTTAGTTTTCTGTCGGCGCGAGGAGTCACGCATGCTCAAACAAACATGACAACCAAACAACCTTACTCTCTAGCCTAGTGATAGTAAATAAACAATGTAGAGATAAAGTGTTCATCAAATGTTCCATCGTTTATATACAATAGATAGAATATTTGACTTTTTCGCAAAGTGATCATAAAATCTGACATGAAATAAAAGAAACAGTAATCAGTTTTGATTTGTATTTGAGGATATATACTCTGCATCAATGAAATGCTTAACAAATATTAAAGCGTTTTGAAGACCAAGATATCGACTTGATCGGGCACCTTGCAGACAAGAAAAATGAGAGCTTTGGTGATTTTAGCTGCAGGCGCAGAGGAAATGGAAACTGTCATCACAGTTGATGTATTGAGAAGAGGGGAGGTACATAGCATATCGAGAATATATATCATAAATGTGCTGACATCATTACAATCCTTCAGCGACTGTGGCCATCTCGAACCGGTCATTCATCCCTAAGTCGTTCCAGCCCCTGATCGTTCCGCTCATGGTGTTTCCGGTCCCCAATTCATTTATATATCAACTACTACTTCTGCAAGTCATTACATTGTTCATTTACTAATGGTTTTCAGAAATTTGATATGAAGTAAAATTTGTCACGTTAACTTCCTCTTTTATGAAAAAATATATATACAGAAAAAAATTGTGTAATAATTTACTTACAGGTCTAGAGCTCTTCAGAATCGGGAATTATTCTGAAAGAATTAATACTATCACAGCAGTTGATCTACAAAACAAACAAACTGTTATAATTGTTAGAATCAAAGGTTGTCTGCTGTCACGTCAGTGTATTTACATTGACATAAGAGTTATCTCCCCCTACCCATCTGATGATTGATTTCTGGTCTGATTGATAATAGTTATCACTTAGAAATGATAATGTGCTAGAGATCATTTGTTTGAAATATCTCATGACTAAAACAATATGATGGTATTTGAGAGGATTTTAGATTTAAAGTGTACATTGAAATAACAATGATATTGAAAGATTTTTAAACATTCTCCGTTGTCAGATGGAAAATTTCAAAGCAGCAGAGTCAAAAAAATGGTTTTGAAGTTTAGATTTAAGACCAAATATAAATGTAAGATTCTGTTAAACAGTTTCATTTAGGGGTTTTATCTTTCACTAATGATTTTATTTTGAATTTAAAAAAATGTTTTATTATCTTCTGTGAGTGTGCCTTTGGATATAGTCTTCTTTCAACAATCTTGTTGTGATTTCTGATTCCAATTTATCAAGAATGTTTTTCAATTCTATATGGATGATTAACATTGATTATTTTATGTTATGGAAATATCTTGATCATATTCTCCATAGAAAGAGCAGGAATGTGTAAATTCCCCAATGCAAATATAATGAGGGTTTTAACTATAAGATCTCTGCTTTAAGTTGTGACGACAATAAATAATGACCAATTCAGATCAAAAATAAAAAATTGGTTTTATTAAACTACTTTGTCATCTCTTAGTATTAAAGCTGTCACACATATGTATACATTTTTAGGTTGATGTGACACTCGCAGGGCTAGCTGGAAGTGACCCTGTCTTGTGTTCTAGGAACGTCCGACTTGTTCCAGACATGAGTTTAGAAGATGCCATGAAGTCTGCTCCTTATGATGTGGTAGTGTGTCCAGGAGGAGCGGGAGGGGCAAAGGCTCTGTCTGAGGTAATGTCCTGGGGGGAGGGAGGGGGCAAAGGTCCTGTCTGAGGTAATGTCCAGGAGGAGCGGGAGGAGCAAAGTCTCTGTCTGAGGTAATGTCCTGTGCGAGGGGAGGGGCAAAGGTCCTGTCTGAGGTAATGTCCTGGGCGAGGGGAGGGGCAAAGGTCCTGTCTGAGGTAATGTCCTGGGTGAAGGGAGGGGCAAAGGCCCTGTCTGAGGTAATGTCTTGGTGTAGGGAGAGGACAAAAGCCCTGCATGAGGTAACGTCTTGGGGGAGGGGGAGGACAAAGGCCCTGTCTGAGGTAATGTCCTGGGGGGCAGGAGGAGGCGGTGAGGGGGCAAAGGCTCTGGTGCGCTGATGGTAATATGTCCTGGGCCGCAGGGGAGGGGCAGAGGTCTTGTCTGAGGCTAATGTCCCTGGGCAGAGGGGAGGGGCAAAGGTCCTGTCCTGAGGGTAATGGTGTCTGTTGGGTGCGAAAGGGAGGGGCAAGAGGCCTGTCTTTGAGATGAATTGTGCCTGGGGCGGGGGGAAGGGGCAAAGTTCCTGGTCTGAGGTAATGTCCTTGTGGAGGGGGAAGGGCAAAGGTCCCTGGTCTGGATAGGTAATGTCCTGCTTTCGGGAGGGAGGGGCAAAGGTCCTGTCTGAGGTTAATGTCCTGGGTGAAGGGAGGGGCAAGGGGCCCGTGTGCTTGAGGTCAATGTCTTGGTGTAGGGAGAGGATCAAAAGGGCCTGCAGTGAGGGGTAACGTCTGTGGGGGTGGGGGAGGACAAAGTGCCCTAGGTCTGAAGGCGTAATGTCTCTGGGGAAGTGTGGAGGACAGAAGGGCGCCTTGTCCTGAAGTG
>SAYR01001813.1:209098-252750 GCA_004382745.1 Argopecten irradians irradians
GAGGGAGGGGGAGGACAAAGGCCCTGTCTGAGGTAATGTCCTGAGGGAGGGGGAGGACAAAGGCCCTGTCTGAGGTAATGTTCTGGGGGAGGAGGAGGGGCAATGGCCCTGTCTGAGGTAATGTCCTGAGGGAGGGGGAGGACAAAGGCCCTGTCTGAGGTAATGTTCTGGGGGAGGAGGAGGGGCAATGGCCCTGTCTGAGGTAATTTTTTTGGGGAGGGGGAGGACAAAAGCTCTGTCTGAAGTAATTTATGGGTGGAGGGGTGAATAACACAATTAGTGTAGATAATTATTTAGAAATTATAGTCAAACATTACATGAACTATCCTATTAATAATATCATAATTTTATTAAGTGGATTGTAGGCAAAGATCCAGGTTTTGGGTAGTGTGTACTTATAACTTCAAATACAGTACTATTTCACAAATAGTGTATTATTTAATAACATTTTGATGACTGGCAGCTGAACATCTTCACCTCTTTTTTATTTTTTTTATGAAGAAAAATGAAAAGAAGAACAACAACATGAGATGTAACTAATTGAGATATTACTTTAAAAGCAGAACTTAATTTTGTTTCAGTCAGCAGAAGTGAAGAAGATTCTTGAAGCTCAGGAAAAGGAGAATAAGTTCATAGCTGCTGTCTGTGCAGGTGAAGACATCCATTTTGAGTTTGTGTCATTTATAAGACACATGACACAAAACACATTTGGTCACATAATTTAAACAATGCTGAATACCCACCGCCCCCCTAAGTTAGGTTTCTGTAAGGTACATATCAATCCTGTATTTCTACTGTGTTACAGGACCCACTGCCTTCCTTAGTTACAGTATCTGTAAGGTACATATTAATCCTGTATTTCTACTGTGTTACAGGACCCACTGCCCTCCTTAGTCACGGTATCTGTAAGGTACATACTAATCCTGTATTTCTACCTTGTTAAAGGACTCACTGCCCTCCTTAGTCATGGTATCTGTAAGGTACATATTAATTCTGTATTTCTACTGTGTTACAGGACCCACTGCCCTCCTTAGTCATGGTATCTGTAAGGTACATATTCATCCTGTATTTCTACCCTATTACAGGACCCACTGCCCTCCTTAGTCATGGTATCTGTAAGGTACATATTAATTCTGTATTTCTACCGTGTTACAGGACCCACTGCCCTCCTTAGTCACGGTATCTGTAAAGGTAAAGAAGTCACCTCTCACCCAGGATGTAAAGACAAGATGACAGGTATACATAATATACATGATATTTTCTGAAACATGACCTGACAATAAAGAACTCATATCAGTCATTGTTTACCTGCAAGGGAGGTAACTGTATAATATTCAGAGACATAATTCACATTCATGTACTGTCATTGATGCTAGTATTTTTGCTTCACCTATTATTGTTATATAGAGTACTTATAAATCATAATCTGCTGGATGTTTCCAGGTGACTACAAGTATTCGGAGGAACGTGTTGTTCAAGATGGAAAGCTAATAACAAGTAGAGGTCCTGGAACATGTTTTGAATTCGCTCTTAAGATTGTGGAAAACTTACAGGGAAAGGAAAAGGCAGATTCTTTAATTTCTCCAATGTTAGTAAAGATGTGATTAACCCCTGGAGAGACATGACTTTTTAGTTTATTAAGGATTGTTACATGCATGTTCTAAGGGAAGGTAGATAACTCTTACAAACTACCTGTAATGGAAGCTACCAGCATTAAACGTGAAGTTTTGAATCATCATCTTGGACATTAAATGGCCAAAATTTGCTGCTAGGCATGTCATGGATCTTTTGTTTTCCTTTCTGTGGATTCCTGGATAAGAATACTCACCTATGTATTATGTAGCACATTTCCCTGTATTCAGACAAACCATAGTCTTTAAAATAGATACTTTCTGATTCTACTCAGGACCCAAAGGTATAGACTAAACACTACCCAACATTGTCTAGTGTTTCGGTTGTCCATGGTTACTTATATTTAAGCTAAATAGTATTACAGCTTCCCATGAAACGTCGTTTGTGCCATTTTGTATGCTTTGTGTTAGAGGTTTTACAGTCTGACCTTCTGTAGCCAAGATATTTCTACTAAAGAAGATTAAAGATTTCAAAGAAAAAATCACCATTATTGATCTTCATGCTGGACTGTTGAAAACTATGTTTAGTTTTAATTTGGTTTTAGAATTACTTATTTGTTAGCAATAGTTACCTGTTATTTTAAGTTATTAATCCCATAACTTTTGAATTATTAAAGCTGTTAAGAACAGCTTTTAATTCATTAAATTTCTGGACAAGATTAGTATTGGTCATTCAAGATCATTGAGGACAATTTGTACTAAGGAAGAAAAGAGCTGTTTCTCATCAATGACGTATTCGTATTTGGATTTTATATGTCGCAACTTGTCCAGTTCAAAGTTATGAAACATTTTTGAGCAAGGTAATTGTTTTTAAAAATATACTTCTAAAACACATTTATTGATTAAATGTTTGTTGATAATTGTTGATAAAGTTAACTAACTGATACCAAAGTGTAGTCATGTTTTATATTTGTATACTATTTCATTATGTGATTTTGAAATAAATGTAATGTTGGATATTGAATATCAAATCAATGACAACAGGTCCTTTTTAAAAAACATACATTTAAATGCTTATTGACAACTACTAGTAATTTTTACATAGAAAATTTTACAAAAAAATGCTTGTGGACAACTACTAGAAAATTTTGCATAACAAGAGGCCCATGGGCCTTAACTGTCATCTGACTATTGGCACAATACAACACTTCAAAAATATCGTAGTGACAAACAATTAAGGCAATACAAAACAACTCTTTTGATAGAAGAAGTTAATGATCAGGTTCTGACATTTTTGATGAAATAGACCATGAATGAAGATCCATTGATCCCCACCATGCTACAAATCCAATTAGTTATTCACAAGAAGTTGTTTAAAGATTTAAGCCTATTTGACCCCTGTGACCTTGAATGAAGGTCAAGGTCATTCATTTGAACAAACTTGGTAGCCCTTCATCCCAGCATGCCCGCAGGCCCAATATGAGTACCCTGAGGTTATTGGTTCTTGAGAAGAAGTCATTTAAATATTTTTGCCTTTTTGACCCTTGTGACTTTGAATGAAGGTCAATGTCATTCATTAGAACAAACTTGGTAACCCTTCATCCCAGCATGCTACAGGCCAAATATCGGTGCCGTGGGTATGATGACCTAAAAATGCTTGCATACAACTACTAGAAAATTTTACATAAAAAGGCTTGCATGTAACAGCTTGAAATTCAAATTAAAATGCTTGCAGACAACTACCAGAAAATTGCAATTTTGATATGAATCATTGAATGATATTTGTCAGAAAGGAACAGTCTCTTCACAGTTTCCCTCCTCCTTTTCAGAAACATTTGATATGACCTACATACCAAGTATGAAGTTCTAAAGCCTTATAGTAAAAGAGATATAGAACTCGGACAAGTTTTATTTAACTGAGGTCAAAGTATAGGTCCAGTGACCTGGTTTTAATATGTTACATGTCAAGTATGAAGCTTTATACAAGAGAGGAAACAGAGCACAGATGATGATAGACAAACAAATGGGCACCACACTTACCTATAACTCCGACCAAACAAATGGACACCACATTTACCTATAACTCCGACCAAACAAATGGACACCACACTTACCTATAACTCCGACCAAACAAATGGACACCACACTTACCTATAACTCCGACCAAACAAATGGGCACCACACTTACCTATAAGTCCGACCAAACAAATGGACACCACACTTACCTATAACTCCGACCAAACAAATGGACACCACACTTACCTATAACTCCGACCAAACAAATGGGCACCACACTTACCTATAACTCCGACCAAACAAATGGACACCACACTTACCTATAAGTCCGACCAAACAAATGGACACCACACTTACCTATAACTCCGACCAAACAAATGGACACCACACTTACCTATAACTCCGACCAAACAAATGGACACCACACTTACCTATAACTCCGACCAAACAAATGGGCACCACACTTACCTATTAGTCCGACCAAACAAATGGACACCACGTTTACCTATAACTCCGAGCAAACAAATGGACACCACACTTGCCTATAACTCCGACCAAACAAATGGACACCATACGTACCTATAACTCCGAACTGAATTCTTATGGAGGACTAACTGCATGATAAAGGACCTCTTAATTTACAACAATGGAAGTTTGCCCAAGAACCAATCTTATTAAAACTGAATGTCATATGTAGTAACATTAACGTCAACACATGAAATACGTTCCCAGGGACCAGTGCTATGGCTAAAGCTCAGTTGAAGTGTATGACAGGGTTTCTTTTTTTATCCAAAATCTATCAAAATCGATTTGTGTGAATCACATTGGTTTATAATTGAAATGGCTGTAAATTTTCACGTTTTAACATGTATCAGTAATTTTCATTTCTTACATTTTACCTACAATTTTTCATCATAAAATGTATTTATCTATACTCTTGAGAAAGTAATACAGCTTGACTACATGAAACATGATCTTGGTGCCATTTTGGATAAAAAGGGAACCCAGTTATATACCTCTACTGGGCAACTTTGATTTGGCCATAGCACAGGCCCCTGGGACCTTTCGAAATTTTTAACTATTTCAAAGGTTGGTACTTATGCTGCTACATATGACATTTAGTTTTAATAAAATTACTTGGGCAAATTTCCATTGTTCTGAAAATGCCCTTTATAAATGCTCAAGCTATCCATGTCCCCTATCAGTCTAAAACGTCTTAAATTTAAGATGCTGCGATTCATTTGATATTTTAGAGAAAAAACCGAGACATTGGCCTGACAATTGTGAAACAAAAACTTCTAAATTCCTTGACGAAAATCGCTAGAGTGCTGGAAATGAATGGCCTCGTCTTGACAATCGTGAAACTTGACATTTTTTCGATCCTAAAGTCATATACATACCGTTTGGTGGAAAGCCATTAAAGAAGGATTCAAAAGTGAAAAAAATATATTACTAGTGATTTTGACATATTGCCAATAATTCCACAACTCCAGCTTGTCCCAGATGAACTCATTCTCTGTGCTGTTTGATGAAATGAAGTTAAAATAGTTCTAACACTAAAAATGATAAGTGTCTTTGGTCTCTTACAATGTTAGTTTTTATAAGATAAAGTATTTTGATTCTCAATCTAACATTTGAGTCTATAGGGAGCGATATAGAAGGCATATAATATCTTAATTATATTGTTTTAATTATCTATACAGTACAAACGTATGGCGTTTGAAAGAAGTAAACCCATGACAGCAGTGAAATTTAAAGATTCCAAACTGCATAGAAAGCGAAAAGGACCATCATCTAATATGACTATCCGCAACCCTTATCTTGTTCCGTACCACAGGGGACCAACTCAATGAAAATGGATGTTGTCATATATTTTTTGTATTTGGTTGGACTGATGAATATATATAACAGTCAAGTGATTTTTTTCAGAAAATAAGAGATTTGAAAAATTATTGAAAAATCGGGATATTTACTCTAAAATAGAGTAATAGTAAATATCCCAATTTAAAAAAGAATAATAAAAATCTCATATTTTCGGAAAAAAACCCACATGACTGTTATATATATATTCATCAGTCCATCCACCAAATACAAAAAATGTATTACAACATCCATTTCATTGAGTTGGCCCCCTGTGTTCCACACAAGTATGCTAATAGACAATGAAATACTGTCACGGTTGACCTGCTGAAACTAGCCAAATGCGGAGGATGGATAAAAAGACAATCTTAGCATGACCTTAGCCTTTGGCATGACCTTAGCCTTTGGCATGAGCTTTGACTTAACATCAAGAACTTTATTACGATGCCAAAGCATAGAAAATCCTAAAAAAAGTTATTATGGAATAAACGAAACGCGTTCTAAATTGTCAGACACACCTAGAGCTTTGTTTTATATTTGTACATGTACTTAATAAGTTACGGACCAAAAAGATTGGTATTGGTTTGTATTTTGAAATATTCGTTGTAGACCATGTATGTTTAGTCTACCTAAGCACACCCTAGATACTCCAGGGGTTACTCTCACTCTCGTTGATGTAAAGAGCAATTCATGAACTAACGTAATGAATGAAAACACATGGGAACAACATCATGCATTGTAAAAATTTGCGGTAGATTTTGAATTAAAGAAAATATATACGAAACTCATGACCTTCAACAAAACTTCTTTCGAAAATTTACTTTTTTTTTAGGGAATGCTCGAAAAAGAATTTTTCAAATGATATAAGCATTAGATATACTGCACATATATTATACACTATATACATGTACATGGTTAGGATAATTGTTTTGCCTCATACAACATGTATTAATTATTTGCAGTAAGTCGTATCCTACATGATATACGTTTGTGACGAACCATGCCCCATAGTACCCCGAACATTCGTTGGCCCTTATGCATTGTATCGTAACAATAAGATGGATGCTCCAACGGTTTATCAAAATGTAGAGAAACTGTTGAATGGTGACAAAGATCGATTACTTCATACAGTGTAGGATGTCAAAACCGGCTCTTGTCTAATCCGGTCCCCTGTCTATTCCGTACAATGTATATCTTCCCTTCATACAATACCATCTGTGCAATAACCACAGAGGAAGATTACATCAATTGAATAACTTAATTTTTATGGTACTATTGCACCCCCCCCCCCCCCCCCCCCCAACACACACACACTCATATATTGTCAGACGAGTTTATACCACAGGGATCTGAGAATTAGTTACATATTATATAATCATGGACCCGCCAGAGTGCCCTAACACCATTTTTAAACGTTTTAGAGGTCTAGATAAATAAACGATAAAAAATCATACTCTACATGGTATTATATAGTCTACTAATTCTCAGATCCCTGTGGTTTATGCCAATATCCTGGTGTACATTGTACACTCTAAATTAAACTAAC
This sequence comes from Argopecten irradians irradians, assembly GCA_004382745.1. Lineage (NCBI taxonomy): Eukaryota > Metazoa > Mollusca > Bivalvia > Pectinida > Pectinidae > Argopecten > Argopecten irradians. The sequence continues at coordinate 216,092 of SAYR01001813.1, forward strand.
AACTTAAAAAGAGTTATTCCCCTTATATCAATTTTGCGTTGGGTACAGCCTAACCTACAAACTTTTGCAGCGATAATAACAGCATAATGTAATTTGTTCAACACTATGACGCAGATGAGATACTTGGTACAGCATAATAAAGTATTCCATATGGAAAATGGAAGATAAAAGAATCATCTTTTATAACTATTTTGAATGACACACAGAACAACGAGAGGACATTTTCCAGTTAATCATACTTTAAAACGTCATGTCAAATTTATGTCAATGTTGTGTAAAATATAATTAATGGACGACTGAAAACTTGAAATACTAAAATTTTAGGAAATTAGAAAAAGTTTTTTGCATGAACGCATTCACATGAACAATACAGGCTCTTCAATTTTTGGCGCGCTTCTAGTCAATCACCACACGAGAAAGATCATCTGACGAAACTCGAGGTAGGTGAATAGATTTGTGTTTATTTTGGTGGAGGTTAATATTATAATTGGAGACTTTCGCTTTAAAAACTTTAATGTAGATCTATTAAACAGTTGTAAAATCAGTTTTGACATGATCGTGCATGGAAATTCTTCAGTTTTCAAGGTCAAATAGCAAATTCGGGTTACCGCTAATACCGTCATGGAAAATATCACACCCTCCAACAAAAAATATGAGTTATTTTAAGGAAATGGTATGTATCAGCTGCTAACTAACTGATTTGAAACTTTACCAAACAAATAGACCTAATGATCCCAGTGAATTCCCAGTATAAGATCGTACATGTGGCTGTAGAAATATTTCACATTCGGATTCCTATGGGAATATTGCAAGTGAGAATCAAACTAGATACAAAGTCATATCAACAATCAATTACATAACACATGCTTGTTTAATTTATTGTTTATTTCCTATGGGTATCATAGCAGCTGGTATATCATGGAGATAAAAATAATGGCATATTAGAACTACTTCCCCTCATACCTTGAAATGTGGTAGATTTTCCTCAAATTATTTTTCACAATTTTTGGTTGTAAATTGCTGATACAAAATATTTTTTCTGCATATTATTTTTCTTATAAAGTACCAGTATTTCAAACCTGGTTACAGTTATAAGTACAGTCAAACTTTGTTACAGTTATAAGTGCAGTGAAACCTGGTTAGAGTTATAAGTGCAGTAAAACCTGATTAGAGTTATAACTACGGTCAAACCTGGTTAGAGTATAAGTACAGTCAAACCTGGTTAGAGTTATAAGTACAGTCAAACCTGGTTATAGTTAGTAATGTTGACCCCAAGCCTGGCTTGACTTTATTATTATAATATCTTTTGGATCTCTGTGCTGTCATCAAGACCCTGAGGTTGAAGATTTTCCCCAGGAAGGGATCAAGTTTACATAGGAAGAACACATGTTTGAACATCATATATGATTTATTCCTAACGATGATTAGTAAGTTACATCTAATAAGAAGGATCAGTATAAAATGGCAGTTTTAACATCAAACAGAATGGCCCTGATTGACTCACAGAACTCTTTAAGGTCTCTATAAGGGTAGAAGGTCTGGATTCCACGCAAAAATTAATTTTTACATAACAGACAGGCAGTCCCCAAAACATAGGGAAATTACACAGGTTTTATTATCGAAGCGTGCCTCTGGTCATAGCATCATCAATATTTGTGTACAGGGGAAGGAGGATATAGATTTGTAGGAAGGAGTCATTACATTTTATTGGATAGATGTTCATTCTCATGATTATACGGAGAAATTAGCAGACGTAGGAGAAATTAGCAGACGTAATTTTGCACATTTATACTTAACTGTACGGTTTACCTATAGGAACCTAGTATGTCTGAATACTTGCTGTACAGCAGATATTTTATCTTTTCTATAAATTGATTTCTATTACAAGAACATGGCCTTTTTACACTATTGATTCTTACATTTCAGTAAATATGTTGTGCAGTCTGGCCCAGGTTTTTGTCTGCCACACACTCTGGTGTTAAGATTCCACACGTTGATGCCCCGAGTGTTTACAAGAGCTGCTGTCTACATGGAGAGTGTGACTACAATGTTATAGTTATTAGGATAAAAAGTTCTACTGATCAATGATAGGCAGGAATCAATGAACTGATACTAGATGAACCTCAACTGATCAGATTATCGATCCAAATACAGCCATTTATTCTTGTGAGACATTTCTATGATCACGGAAATATGATCTGAAAAAATATTAAAAAGTGGTTGAATATCATATATACATATATGCCCTTGAATAAGATCACAAAGATTTAAAACTACTAAAACGTGATTTTCTTATTTTTAGACCATGTTGACCTACAATCGACTGGGTTTTTAATTAAACTTATTGTAAATTAGTCTTCTGTATGATAGCAAACTGTAGTCGGATTGAATCTTTCATATCTTTTAGTTAATTATTCCATCAATATCTTGTCCAGATTTGCTAAAAATTCTGTTGTTTTTTCCCCCCACAATTTATTTACTGCCTAAAACTACTCCATGAAGGGCAAAATAACATGAAAATTGAACTTTTTATCTTAATTAATTATCAGATAAGTCATCCAATTCCATCTGATGATAAATTGTAATTAGAGCTAAGTTGGGCTCAGACACCTTGGGGATTTATTCAAGGATATATCAATAGTCCTTCCTGCTAATCTCTGTTAAATTCAGCTGAAAATATTCAAGTTTTCTTGACCACCAAGATTTTCCTTGTGTAAAAAAAGGTATACCGTTTCATACTTGTATGATCTTCATTTGATAGCATGATACTTTCTCCTAAAGTATAAGTAAGTTTTATAATCATGTGCATTGAATTGGATGTCAGGAATTGTTTTTAAATTTAGATTCTCACTTTCAAATTAATATCTGTCTGAAATTGAAATGTTTAGGAGTATATATCAATATTATGCCAATAATCATATTTATGTACAGTAAAACCTGTCTACAACAACCACCCAAGGGACCCATCACTAAGTGGTCTTTATACACAGGTCATAATTTGCTATTAATGGTCATTTGGGGCCTTGTAACGGCGATGTTATTAAGCAGGTGGTCTTTATACTGAGGTGGTCACTTATTAAAGTCAGGTTTGACTAGTATAATCAGTACCATCTGTTCAGATTAAGAAATCCACAAATAATGGTTGTATGCTAGCTAAAACCCTGAGACTGAAGTCTTTTATTCTACAGTAAACTGTTGAAATGTTACACCTTGATATGTAAATGTCACCATGCTTTTATTCCATTCTTTTATATACAGTATTTAGTTTGTACTTATCCAGCAAATCTGTGAAATCAGAAATCCTTACAGAATCTGACATATCAGGTGTTTGGTAGACTGGCCACCAGTCTCTAGAATATTAAACAAATCCCTAAAATTTGGCTTGATTATTTTTGTCTCTACTACATGCCTGATTCTAAGTTTTAAACTAGGGGGAGATAATCTAGTAAAGAACTCTGGGTCTGGTGGCCAGTCTAGGTGTTTGGTAATGTTGCCTTGGACGTGGTGGGGTCGAACCACCTGAAAATGACCCAGTCTGTTCATCAGTGATAAAACAAGCAAACAAACTTGATCAGGAAATACAGAGATCAATAATGCTGGTAGAACTTTGGGTTTCCATCAAAGCAGACTGTGACACAGAAATCTGAATTAATATATTACAAGTGATAAATTGATTATTATTTAGTACTCTAGTAAAGACTTTGACATGTCACATATCTCCAGGATTCTGAAATAGTCAGCAGAAACAAATGCTATAATCAATGATATTCTCAAAGTCTGATCTATTGTCTTTAGAATCCTCCGCCCTTTGTATAATTAGGGGCCTCTGTTTATCTTGGCGGATCTCGACAGATAAAAACCACTCACCCAGCATCTGTAACTTTGTAATCAGCTGTTTGTGCCTTAACAGTGTCGTAGACAATGTTTTCATGACAACCAAAGTCAGAATATTAATTTTCCTGACAACTAAAGCCTCCTTAGATAATTGATCGGGCAGCTGGCGGAAAACTTTATGACGTATGATTTTAGATGATGTAACCTAGAAGTTGTACAAATGGCAGCCAGTTTGGTAGATTACATAATAAGCACAAGAAAATTTGTCAACTAATGCACTGATCAAGTTTGTCTTGAAAAATGAGCTTAATTCAGTTAAGAAACTTGCAATGGCAACATGGATCTTGATATAAATTTGGCTTGTTATATATATTAAAGAAGGCATAAGGTGTTTTTTAACCCACTTTTCAAATCGCTTTTCATCCATAATCCGTGGTCAGTCTGTCCGTCCGTTCATTAACAATTCTTGTTATTGCTATTTCTCAGAAACAACTGAAGGGGTCATTCTCAAATTTCATAACAGGGATCAGTCTAGGATTTGGGGGAAACCACCCTTCTTCAAAATAGAGGAAAAGTTTGGCGAAATATAGAGAAATTTGACTTTTCTTATTTTGGACCAAAATTATATTCATTTTGACGAAAACAACCAATTTTATTTTTAGATTTCCTAAAGCAAGATTTTAAGCTCAATAATGAAAAATTTGAGTAAATCATAAAATATGCAGTAGCTGTATGTGAATATGAAGATGTTTGTAAACAAAAGTAAAAAAAAAAAAAAAAAAAAAAACATTAATGAAAGATATGTCACTGGGGAAATTGTGTTACAAAAATGGTAATTTTTTCGCTTCAAATGGGGGAATTTTTAAATTTTAAGGTGAATATTAGGCCAGATGGGAATTTATTCCTTTAGGGGAAAATACCCATAAACAGTAGTAAACTAGAACTAACTTGATCACTGAATATGTAGGTTCCCCTTAAGGGCCCCAGTTGTGCATATTGCGCTTTGGGACTGATAGGTCAAAAAGATAGCTGCCAAGTAGCCATCTTGGAATTGGATAGTTGAAGTTTGTTATCTCTATTTCTCAGAGAGTACCAAAAGGATCTTTCTCAATTTTCATTTGTAAGTTCCACTAGGGCCCAAATTGTGCATATTGCGCTTTGGGATGGATTGGTCAACAAGATAGCAGACTGGCCATGGCCACCAACTTGGATTTTGATAGTTGAAGTTTGTTACCACTATTTCTCAGAAAGGACTGAAGCAATCCTTCTCAAATTTCGTATCCAGGTTCCCCTAGGGTCTTAGTTTTGCAAATTGCATTTTGGGACCGATTGGTCAACAAGATGGTGGACAGGCTGCCATCTTGTATTTTGATAGTTAATCAATCTGTCTCAAATTTCAAATGTAGTATGTTTGAAAAAGTTTGAAAAGCAGAGAATACCGTAGATCCCTCCTTCCATTGTCAGACATATTTCATTCTTTGGTGGGCGCAAAGATTCCACTAGTTTCTCTATGCACAATATGTTGGTTTTTTTTCCTTTGCTATCGTAAGTTTTCAATACTTTGTTGACAAATTCTTTTTGATTGATAAAACATGTCATATATCCTATTTGACAACAATAACAACCTAAACATTTGCCATTACAAAATGAGCTTAATAGCATGAAATATACAAACTTTAGATATTGTCAGCATGAACCCTAGGAACATGTATTGACAGCAGTGCTGTAGTCTTCACCTAAACCTTTAGATGGAATACAATTTGAGAATATTAATCTGAAGATTTGATATATATTATGTAATTAGATAATTTTATCCTGGATCTGTGCAGCATGACACTAATAACAATTAAGTTGACTTTAAAAATCATGCTTTAGAAATTTGTCTCGAGTGTATTCACCTTTTTTTTTCACCAGATAATAAGAAAATGCAATTGACAGTTCACTGAAATATTCTTAGAAAACTGATTAAATTCAGAAAAAACGTTTGTGCTAACACATTCTGACTGTTTCTCATACGCTTTATTGGAGAACATTTGTAGTTTGCTTGAGAGCATTTGTCCATGTTTGAAATACAAATGTTTGCATTTTTTTGTGTACTTCATTCCATTCCTTAACAAGGTTTCTATATCCCAGTAGAGTAATGGTTTGCTGAACATGTTTGGTTTTGTAATTAAATTTTCTACCATTGACATTTCAGAATATATGAAGTTATTGCATCATATCTAAGTGTGAATCGTTTCGAATGTAATTTTAGAACTGCATTAATGTTTGAAATGCACTCAATGATTGCTAATTACAGATTCTAAAAAGGGGACTCACAGTACTCTGCTAGGAATAGATACTATGTAAAGTTAATGATTGGATATTTGAGGCCACTTTTGGTTCATTATGCTATTTTTAGCAGCTGAGAATTAAAACATTTATTTATGTCTTGAATGAAAATATGTCCTTATAAGGGATATTCAAATCAAATTGATGGGAAAAGATAATGATGATTCAACTCCAAAATACATATTCAAAATATTAGTTTCTTTTATTCTATAGTCGGGATCCAAAAACGTTTTAAACAGTTTGCTGGCCATCTTTGATTTCTACAGATGAATTAAGTCTTTGATTTGGTTTAGTATTTACATATAATATGTATTGAAAGTAGAGTATTAATGAGAGAAAGATAACAGAGAGTAGATCGATCCTATTATTGACGGATCGCCAGCTGTCAAACTGTCCAGGTACCGTACATGATGTGCATTTTATATTGTGTATGCTATATGACATTTGCTACGATATTTTGAATAGGTTCTTTGTGTTTGTGAGCATGATCCGTGGCTTCACTGTAATACACTGTTTGCCAATCAGCCATCTGTACTCTAGGCACGAAGATCCTTTTAGAATCTATCCTCTTTCAGTAGTGTGATAATATGTATCTTAGATTGGCATCACAACAGAAGATGCTAATTTTCGGTGGGATTTGTTTCAGAAAATCTCACATGAAATGCACACTCATTTAAGATGGTATTTATACAATCTTGGATGTGTTTATAGACATCCCATCTTACTAGATTAATCAGCTAGGATATTAAGGCATAAGCTTCCTTAAAGATTTCATTAAGATTGAACAAGAAATATTGGCAGTTTCCCTTAAGCCCTAAGGTCAAACAACCATATTATCTATTCCGATATAGTCATACATTGTGGATTCCTCATTATTGGCCAAATATCAGGAATGAGATTGTTCAGATTTTGTTGAAGTCTACAATAGTTTCTGTTGTTATTGAAATAAACAGACAGTATCTGACATAGAGTGATGTCATCATTTTCATATTAATAAATAAATATGTTTTTGCAACTATCAAGAACTAGTGTATTTGTCAAAATAAGCATTCAGATTACCAAACCAAATCTTTTCAAAATGGGAGTTTTTTTATTTGATAATTCAAGATTTCTTTTGAGAAATACGTACAATTCAAATTTCACCGACATCATTCCTAGGGAAAGTTCTAGCTTTATTGTTTCCAGGTCCAAGGTCAAAGGTTAAGGTCACTGTTACTAAAAACAGAAATTGTGTTTCTGTGTGATTAATTAAGTTCCCTTAATTAGAGACAGAGAATGGGTATTGTTGATTGCACTATTTCCTAGAAATTTCTATATTTTGAACTCTATAGCCTTAAAATTTCAGTCTTATCATAAAAGATGTTGAAATTTAAAGAGAAAACATTCAATAAATTGTAGTAGGATTTGTAGGCGATGGGAAGCTTATTGAGTAAGGAATACTACTATGGGGAAATGGTGTATAAAAGAGTACGGGTAAATGGAGGTACCTAAAGTATGGGATTCAGGAATTGCTTATCAGGAAGCAATACTTATTGTAGCAAAGACTTCAATTTTTAGATACATTATTCCATTGGTGAATGAAGGGGTTGACTTTATCAAAAGCTATCTTTTAATGAAAGATTTCTATATCTGGATCTGTTGTATTTGCGGTCGGTCGTTGGTTTGGGTGTAGTATAAATGCTGTTAAGTTTATCTGGTTGGATTGACTGGAATCAAACCTTGACATACTGTCACTGGTTTGTCTAAGGTTTCATTGTCTTCATGGCAATTGTCTACGGTTTCATTGTCTTCATGGCAATTGTCTACGGTTTCATTATCTTCATGGCAATTGTCTACAGTTTCATTGTCTTCATGGCAATTGTCTACGGTTTCATTGTCTTCATGGCAATTGTCTACGGATTCATTGTCTTCATGGCAATTGTGTAAGGTTTCATTGTCTTCATGGCAATTGTGTAAGGTTTCATTGTCTTCATGGCAGTTGTCTATGGTTTCATTGTCTTCATGGCAATTGTGTAAGGTTTCATTGTCTTCATGGCAATTGTGTAAGGTTTCATTGTCTTCATGCCAATTGTCTAAGGTTTCATTGTCTTCATGGCAATTGTCTACGGTTTCATTGTCTTCATGGCAATTGTCTAAGGTTTCATTGTCTTCATGGCAATTGTGTAAGGTTTCATTGTCTCATGGCAATTGTCTATGGTTTCATTTTCTTCATGGCAATTGTCTAAGGTTTCATTGTCTTCATGGCAATTGTGTAAGGCTACATTGTCTTCATGGCAATTGTGTAAGGTTTCATTGTCTTCATGGCAATTGTCTAAGGTTTCATTGTCTTCGTGGCAATTGTCTAAGGTTTCATTGTCTTCGTGGCAATTGTCTACGGTTTCATTATCTTCATGGCAATTGTCTACGGTTTCATTGTCTTCATGGCAATTGTGTAAGGTTTCATTGTCTTCATGGCAATTGTGTAAGGCTACATTGTCTTCATGGCAATTGTGTAAGGTTTCATTGTCTTCGTGGCAATTGTCTAAGGTTTCATTGTCTTCGTGGCAATTGTCTACGGTTTCATTATCTTCATGGCAATTGTCTACGGTTTCATTGTCTTCGTGGCAATTGTCTACAGTTTTATTGTCTTCATGGCAATTGTCTATGGTTTCATTGTCTTCATGCCAATTGTCTACGGATTCATCACTTCATGGCAATTGTGTAAGGTTTCATTGTCTTCATGGCAATTGTCTACGGTTTCATTGTCTTCGTGGCAATTGTCTACGGTTTCATTATCTTCATGGCAATTGTCTACGGATTCATTGTCTTCGTGGCAATTGTCTACGGTTTCATTGTCTTCATGGCAATTGTCTACGGTTTCATTGTCTTCATGGCAATTGTCTACGGTTTCATTATCTTCATGGCAATTGTGTAAGGTTTCATTGTCTTCATGGCAATTGTCTACGGTTTCATTATCTTCATGGCAATTGTGTAAGGTTTCATTATCTTCATGGCAATTGTGTAAGGTTTCATTGTCTCATGGCAATTGTCTAAGGTTGGCGAAGACAGATTTTTTGCTGACTGATAGGGGGATGAGTTCTTAAAAGGAAATATTTACTGAGCTATTGACATAATCATTTTATAGAAAGATTGAAATAAATTCTAAATATTCACTGGGAATAATTGAAATTAAAGTACATGTACAAGTAAATTGTAAATATTTATAATCTTAATCAAACACAGTTATAGATATTCATGGTTGTTATGTCGAAACGGTGGCCCTGCAGGTACGGCGTTAGAATTGTACGTGCTGCCCCTATTGCATGATCGTAAAAGGCGACTTCATTTTGGATTATATCTTTTTTCTTCTTCTTAACCAACTTTGTTCTTCCTAACGTCTCCCTTGACGATGCCTCACTTTTGGCCTTCTGTTGAGTGCTCGCCCCAATGAGGTAGGCTCTGGGTTCTGTCCCCTGGCTGAAACACACCGAAGTCTATAAAAGTTGTAGTTTCTGCTCCTGTTTAGCGCTCAGCAAACAGGGAGTAGGACAACTGGTTCGCCCGTTGTCAGTATAATGTGATCGGGTGGGGTGTGTTACTTGATGTCTTTGGTGGCATGCTTCAGTGATATAGCACTATAAAAAGGGCAATAGTTCCACTTTTACAAAAAGACACAACACGAACATACAGCGGTATCCCAAAACATGCACCTCGCACAACATACATGCAACACAGCACATATATGGGAGGCCGTCCTTACATGACTCTGGCTGTCAATAGGACGTTAATTAATCAAACAAACAAAATGTCTCCCTATCTCAGGATAGATAATTCAAACATATTTAGGTGAGAAATTGAAAGCGGTAGTAATCTTTTATAAATACACATACCGGTAGATGTTGATTAAAATTTGTTGTGAATATTTGGAGGAGAAAAATGCAATTAGTGCAATTTTGAAAAGATCGAGACACACAAAAGTATTTTTGTGAAAAAAATCATACTGGAGGACAATAACTGGAGTGATAGAAATAATGATCTAACACCTTCTGTATGTAGTAAGTTAATAATAATCATGGAATGTATGTACAAAACAAAAATGGAAATGTTAGAAAGTGTGCTGAATACTACTATCAGCTGTAGATGTAGTGGGGTATAAGAGTCAATGATATAGTGTGTGATTGGGGCAGGTATACATAAGTTTGATTGACAATTACATTTCAGTAAAATAGATTGTGAAAACATTGTATTTCCTTTATTGCCTGGGTGTTTAATGGTGTTTTAAAACATTGGTGGATGTTTTGATAGTGTTTTAAAACATTGGTGGATGTTTTGATAGTGTTTTAATGCATTAGTGGTTGTTTAGACAGGGTTTTAATGTGTTGGTGGTTATTTTAATGTTTTTTTATTGCGTTGGTGGTTGTTTTGATGGTGTTTTAATGCGTTGATGGTGAATTAATCGTGTAGAACTTTATGTAGGGAATTTACAGAGATCGTGCACGGTCCTGCTATGTAGAATGTTATCTTTCTTAACCAGCAGCCGTCATAATGCTGATTGCTGAATCGTCCCCACAGGAAATCATTTCACGTTGTTGATTTAGAGTAATGCTTGTTTGCGAGGATATTTATTTCTGCCTATAGTTTTACATGGGTCATGTTGTCAATCAATCGTAGTAGACTGGGTTCAAATTTCTTGGAAGCAATAAATTCTGTAAAGGTAAAATAATGATTGCTCTACATGGCTGTTCTATCACTGGGCATTGGTATTGTTCTCTTTCTCTAAGACAGTATTCAATGTTTTCTGATAAGCAATGGGATTCAACAGATCTTGTGATTGGATTTCTATATCAATTATAAAAGATGTTTTTTCTGAAAGAATTTTTTTAATAACCAGTTCTGGATACCCAATATAGTAAACATTCAATTTCAATTACTATTTTTTTACTTAAATCGTACTAAATCACCCTTCTAATGTATCAAGACTTTTCTCCTAGCAAAATTAGGCTAAGTGTCTCTGGAGTTTTTGGCTGTTTTTGGTTTTACCAGAATGATACATATTCAGACATTTAGTAGGAATTAACAAACAGGACTTGACCGAAGTTGACAATAAGAACTCTAGCCAACTAAACACACTAGATGTATAGTTCTATTTATTTGACAACTCGGTTAACACAATACAACAGAGGAATGGCGGTGGTGCGGAATGGCTGTGGTGTCTGCTTTGTTAACTTTTAAGTGTTACAGCTTAACAGTTTTATTAAGGCTCGGCAATAACGAAAACCTAATTACCATCAAGATGACCACTTTGACATCCTGACCTTTGGTTTGAGGCTCTGGGCGGGAGAATAAAGTTGCAGATTAATTTAATGTGCTGACTATTAGATGCCAAGATGTCTTGATAATTGCTCATTATGGCTTCCAAACAAGCAAGCAAGGATTTCTTAAAGAGTTTCTGGCTTCACCACAAGGAAACTTACATACTAAGAGGAGAGCTGAGCAGTATTTTATTACTCCAGACAGACAAGCTATGGAGTCGTAATGTCGGTTTTTAGACTTGAACTCAGTATCTTAATTCTTAACAGTACTGGTTTCCATGCAGGCATATTATGTTTGAAGATTTGAAAATTATCTAAAAGTGATTAAAAATCATATTAATGAACCAATTGTGACTTCAAATGGAGACACATGAATCATAAAAGGCCTGATATATTTCTCTTGGAATTATAAGTTGTTGCGGAATGACTTTTCATGACCTTAGTCGCAGGAGTTTATGACATGTTGGCATCCCATTAATATTAATGCCTATTTGAGGTGGAATGATATGCAAAAAACAGGTCAATGATAAAGTTATAGTGGACTATTTGTTTTTTAAGTCACTAATTTTGGATTTTAATTTGGAACATTTGTCTTTTTATATAAACGGTTCCTAGTTAGAACCTTTGATACATTTCATCTTGTTAACCATGATAATAATCTGTCTCCATGCATCTTTCTCCAAATGACATTAGAAAATTTGTTGCAAGCTGTGAAACTTCTGAAATATGCAGGAATCATTGGAATTTTGTCACTTCTCTTTGGGAAAGTTTTAAATCAATATTGGAGAACAAAATTAGATTAGTGGTTCAACAGGGAACAGATCGAATATGCCTAAAACCGTCAGGATTTTAAATCTAATTTTAATTATTTTTCATTTTTGAATGACAATCAAGGTCAGATTGTTTTAATCGCTCTCCTTTAGGATGTTCAGAGGTCATATAAAAAATTTTAGATTCAAAAGTGAAATATGAAAATTAGCCCTGATATGCCAAACTTTGTCAAAATTTATACTAAAAAATAGCTAGAATGAATTAAGCCATTCATATTACTGTAGTCATTGTTCTCAAACAGTGATGAATGTGTTTTATAATTCAGAAAGCCTGACTACTGCCAGGAGTCACTTTCAACATTGTTTGTTTCACACAGTGATGAATGTGGCTATAATTTTGTTTGGTTCACACAGTGATGAATGTGGTTATAATTTTGTTTGGTTCACACAGTGATGAATGTGGTTATAATTTTGTTTAGTTCTATGTTCTATGAACAGCGGAAGTCTATATTAGGTCATGCAAGCTTTAGAAAGTTAAGGGAGGCTGGAGTTCCCACAGAAGAACCACCAACTTACAGTCATTACCCCATGTAGATTTTGAACTTGCATCCAAGTTGTACTTGGTATTGTGAAGGGCTAGCTGAGACAAGTAAAAGAATGATCGTTGCATTACCAACTAGCCTATAGTTTGGAATATTGTATGAAAAAATATATAAAAAAAATTACTGACAAATTACATTTGTTTGGAATACACTTGGGACACAATTAATGTGTAAAAAAGGAAAAAAGAGGTGAAATCTTTCACATTTTCAACACTCAAATGAAATTAATGAAAGCTTAGTCTTTCAAAAGATCACTTAAAGGCAATGGAATTAGATCTAATTGACATTTAATACAATTTAAAATCAGATAAATGATAAAAATGGGACTAATTGGGTTTCAAAACCAACAGATTTTTTTAACAACTGCTTTAGAAGTTTTTTTTTTTTTTTTTTTCAAAATGATTAGAAAATTAAAAAAAAAAAAAGGGATGGCAGCTATTGAGTAGAATTATATGGATAGCCATCTGATATGAATATGGATTTCTGTGCTTGCTTCTGTTGGTTGTGTTAGTTTGATTGAGACTCGTACTTGGATACCTTGGTAGTAGCTGGTGGCTCCTATCTGACAGGATGTTACTTGTGTAACAGATATGGTCAATCATGAGTGCCCAGGTAACCCAGTCCGAGAAGCATCCTGCTGGTGTTCAGAGGCTCTGGGTTCAGACCCAGGTCTGGCCTACAGGTATACTGTTTCTCCTCTTAATTAAACTAGAGGAGGACCATCTAACATGGATTTCTCAAATAAATAAAGATATCTATACACAAATAAAAGATATTGGCTGGCCAGCATGAGGCTGAATGACACTCAAAGGTCAAGGTCATTGTCTCTGTGAATAGAAAATTTGTTGCGATGAATTTATTTTAATAAATTAGTCACCAAAGTACTTAGTTAGGATTGATTGCCAGGTCTAATGGTTAAAGGTAAAGGTCTTGTTTATTCAAAAATTAAAGATGCTCCACTGCTGACAAATGGTATTTTTTACTAATCAAAAACAGGATCAGACTATTTGGTATTTTTCTTCAGTTACAAAAGTTACTTACTTTACACCATTACCACCACTGGAAAGTTTGAGCTTTTAATTTAACTTCAAGATAAGAATATGAGAAATAATTAATTGCATCCCGAAAAAATTCCATGGCACTATGTTCTATATAGTAGGAAGCTTTGACTGCGCATGCACCAAAAGCAAAATGAATAATTCTATATTAATTTTTTGTGTGTTACTTACACATGTATATACCGTATTCGACCCAATAAGCGCCCATGTCCCTATATTAGCGTCCCTCCCCCTTTTTGAGGCCTCAATTTTAATTGCCCATGTATAAATAAGGACCAAAATTACATAAAACAGTATAGATTTGCAATAATTTTTACTTATTAGCACCTTTTCATTTTTATCATTTTTTAAGCGCCCTGGGCACTTATTGGGTCGTATACGGTATACACGATTATACACCAATTATTGTTCAAATGATGAGTATCATTTATGGTCTGTCGGCGATGGAGCATCTTTAAGAAAAAAAAAATCTTTTATTGCATTATCTAAATTTCATACATCATCATGTTAAAATATTGCTGTTGACGAATCTAATGTCTGATGCAAGTTCCATTGTTTCAGTTCACAGTCAATTAATTTCATTTATAATATCTTTCTTATCTTCAAAGTCTATACTATAACTGATATTTTTGCACCGATGAAGCACCTTGGATGTTTACATTGAGTTACTTTGACCTGGACTGTAAGTGCCTGACAATGACCTAATCGTCTATCCTCTGTTATAGACAGTTATAACACTATAAAGCGGTAATCAGTCAATGCCACTTGTTTCCTTCACACACAAATTAGATGTATATGATAGAATTCTGGTCGCAACGTTTCCCTAAAATTAATAGATGTAGCATCAAAATCAATTACGGATTGAGTCTAGACAAGATAAAATTTGGAGTAACAGGAAATGAATGATATACTTAAGGTGGTGTGTAGAATCTTCTATTAATCTGTCATTGAATTGGTTTTCTTGGGAGACGTCTATCTGTACAGAGACATTTTACAGATGTAATTATTCCCTGTCTTTAGAGACCACTAGTTTATCTATAAAACCTTTGTTGATACACCAGATGACCTTGAATGCCCTTGATACAGGTTATAGGTTCTTTTCTGTTACTTCCTAAGTGGTCCTAAATTCTGTTAACAATACAGAGCTATAGATATATAATGGAACCTCCTTATGATATTGCCGTGCCCAGAGTTTATTAAGAACTTTCAGTACTTGACTATGATAACAAAAGAAATCGTCTTTTTATAGCATTGCATCTTGATCCGTCCCATTATGAATTGTGGGAAATAAGCGACTGAACTGCTATAGACCTAAATAAAAAGATAATAAAACGGCAGAATAAATTGTAATTTCAAAGAATGTGAGTTTATATTGTACATTTAGTTATATTCATGATTAAACTGTTTTGGTGAGTTCAGTCATGATTTGGGTATCCCCGCTTTTCTCTTCACCGTTTCTTCTGCCATCAATAAGATGCCACAGACTGTGTTTGGGTGACTAATTTCCCTGTTACAACATGCAAAGTTGAACATGAACAATTCTGAATGAGAGATGTGCTTGAATTAGATTTCAATCTATTAGTATAAAAGTACAGAACCCCAAATGAACTTTACACATTTAAATCAGTGATAATTATTCTTCCATTTGAAAGGCTAGAAAGATTTACATTACTCTGCAATTTAAATGTAATTATAAGAATCTTCAAATATCCTTAGTTTTTGTTCAAATCATCACAGGAAAGAGAAGAGACAGATTGAATAGACAAAATCTGTCTACACTTTGAGAAAATTTTCTTTACTCTATCCATGTTTATTTACTTCATGACCCATCTGGCATCCAGTGATTTCGCCATTGTAATGTTTTTGCTTATGTCACTTGTGTAATATTACCTGGAGCGCTTTTCATTGGCTAGAAATACATTGTAACATCATGACTTAACGTCAGGTTTTGAAAATGCCTCTGCTGGATTTTTGCATTACATCTTGGCAGTTCTTCAAAATTTTGGTTTTTGTAGTTACCTTATTTGATAAAAAGTATCTGGAATTTATGTTGATTTCCTTTGAAAGGAGAAGGTACGTTAAGACTCGAATATGGCCGCAAATTAATTCTCCAGTAAAGAACAACATATTTTGCCGTATAATAGTTGAATACATCCTGAAAATATCCGGTATGTGCCAATTATGTTCACTATGACGTCATCAACATACAGTTTCCCGCCATTTTTCACAAAAATCCTTGAAAAATCATACCTTTTGAGTGGTTTTCTCTAAAAATGAATGTGGCCGCCTTCGTGGAGCAGAAAGAGATTTTCACACGTTGTTTATCGTGTATTTATGCATATCCATGCAAAATGTAAAGTTGCTCCAAGGTGGCGGCCAAATCCATTTCAAGCCTTTTCTTACCTAAAAATGATGAATTTCTAGCAAAATTTGGCGAGAAAAGGAAAATCATCAATTTGATGACGTCATAGGTGGAGCACATCGTGTACATGGTTATCAAAAGTTATGTTTTGATGAATGGCAAGTATGAGAGTATTTATTGATGTGAAATTGATGTGGATCAGAGTTAATGTTTTTCGGCCTGAAATATTAAGGCCAAATACTGGTCCTATCATATCTACTCTTTTATGAAACTTGTTGAAGTTTTTATATTTCTTCATTAAGGCTTGCAAAAATAAAACTTCTTGGACTCCTTTCATTAAATCTTGTATAAAATAATTCTATATTTGTGTGTGTATTTGTTCGAATTAGTGATAATTAATGTAATATATGGATAATAGGACTGAATCAGGAATTAATGATGGATGTTATCATTGGAGAAAAAGTATATATCACACTGATAATTAGAAATTCTCCTTAACTGGTGTTATTAGTCTAGTTTTATAGACGTTTCTGTGAATGTTAGTCGATGATAAAGACCTATAAATGATGTACGTTGTGAACACCTGTCTCCGATCTTCGTTAAGGAGACTCGTCTGTAATGGACGTAATCACCATAACACACCTCCATAGTGATGAGAGTTCCGCTGTTATTCAGCTTTAATGGGATATACGGAGGTGTTAAGTAGTTATATTATGTGTCTACAGTTGGTGCACAAAGCTTGTTACGAGATTTTAATTGTAAAATCCAATCCTGCAACAATTGGATGCTGAGATTGCACTTGTCAATCAAGACAGTGTAACTGGGCCCAGTTTCATGAACATTCCTTAACTGGAATCCCTGAACTTAAAATTCTCGATAGGGAAGCATTATGGAAGTTAAGGAGAAATCTTAATTAAGTTCAGGAGCCTTACTTCCTTATTATCTGTATGGAGAATTTTAAGTTCAGGGATTCCTTAAATTTAAGGAATGTTCATGAAACTGAGTCCTGGTTTAGTTCAGATTTAAGGCTGGAGGGGAGGATAAGAGGTTCTGTAATGTTTTAATAATATCTAAACAAATTATCAGTGATTGTCACTTAAATGACCACCTGTATGGTCTAACAGATGTAACTGACCTGCGCAGTGGGCTGTCAGGCGATGGTTAATGTCAAGACCTGAATATCATTCTGCTCCCCCCCACCTCTGCTCCCCCCCTTTTGTCTTAGCCAGTCTTCCTCAAATTCATTCAAACTATGTATTCACAACAACTGAACTTGCTTACCAAGATGTTCCAGAATTTTCTGCATCAAAAGGACTTATTACCCGGACTTGATCTCCTATATGGGTCCCTAGTGTATAATATACAGGGTGTCTATACCTATATCAACTAGAGGAATCTTTACTTTAGATTGTTGGGTTGAGCGCAGTGTTCTCCCTTAATATTTTCCAGCTGCTCCTAAGGACCATCTCACCATAAAAGTTACTGGTCCTGACTAAAAGTTACAGGTCCTTACAAAGTTACAATTCATCCTAATTGTACTAGCAAATAATTTTATTAATAAAAATATCGACACATCTGTTTTAGTATCTTGCACTCTCAACAAAGTTGACTGAAAACCAGGATATTAGGAAAGCTTGGTTTGTACAGTTTGATATTCAAACTTTTACTATGCTACTACTATTTTTGTTTTCTATATCTTTAGTAATTTATTAGAACTGGACCAAAAAAGTTGCCGGTGTCATGCATAAAATGTACCTCCTGCATAAATAGTATCCGGATACTTTTTACACTCCTACCAAAACATACCCTCCTTGCAAAAATGTACCCCCCTACTGAAAATGTTGATATTCAATATCTTTTGTCTCAAAATGTTTGAATTTAGTTAGAGCAGAACTAAGGGTGGTAGTTATTAGTGTCTGTAACCCAAACTGAGAAATCCCCACCCCCAGGACAATTTTTTTTTTTTAGGTCTATTTCAACAAATTTTGATTAGAGACAACCCACCCCAAGGGAACAGGGGGGGGGGGTTACTTTTTATGCAGAATAAAAAGTACCCCCACTATCAAAAAGTTCAATCTTTCAGCAAAGTAGTCTGAAATTGATTGAATACATATAAGTGACCCTACATCTGTCATTAAAATGTTTCTCTGGCCCAACGGAGATCATTCCCACCCCAGGGCACTAGGGGGGTACTTTTTATTCTGCATAAAAAGTACCCCATATCAAAAAGTTCAAAGGACCAGCTACATGGCAAAAATTTTCTGCCCTATTATAAAGTTGGCGGTCACAGGCAGACGTTCAGGCGTTAATTTCGAATGCTGGTTGAGCGTATAAAGTTGGCGGTCACAGGCAGACGTTCAGGCGTTAATTTCGAATGCTGGTTGAGCGTCAGACAGTAATCTAGAGGTTCAAAGTTTAGCAGGGGGCAATGCTTAAATTAATGTAAACTTATTTGCCGTGATACACAATATGAAATCGAGGATGGATCGCCATTTAGCAATTACATGACACATGAATTTGCATTTTGCATTGTGTATCTGACATTGAATATTGTTACATGTGTGTTTGAAGACACGACGAGATTGGTCAATTAAGAGCTTGGCTTCATTGACCTTTCTCTATATTATGACCCTCATACTTCATTTGAACCCTACCATTAGTGTAAAGATTTATCTTAATAGGTAATGTAGGCTATTTATATATTATTGCCTTCTTTTGAGGGCGCTATGGTCTCATAATGTTGTCGAGGGATGGCATAGTACCCGAGTCGGAATGATAGGACAAACAATTATGTACGATCACCAATAACAATTTATTTAAACGAGTGTGGCCATGTCTAACGTTTAGAAATGTCATAGTCAGAGGCGTCTAAATACATTTTTCCAGGCAGAAATCTTTGAGAAAATACTCACTGCATATTTTGTTGCCTGCTCAGTTCAATTTGCTATTTTTAGGTCATCTGACCCGAAGTCGTCGTGATTCGTCCGTCGTCGTTGGACAAGGATAATCATATTTTATATAAATGAGCCTGGTCCGACCCCGAGGGGCTGACAGGTGGGGCCCCAAAAGGGCAAATTTTCTTAAGTTTAGCTTTAAAATCCTACTCCTCCTTCATCCTTAGATGGATTTCATCCATATTTGGTGTGAAACATTATTGGGGACGGACAATCATATTTTATATAAATGAGCCTGGTCCGACCCTTTAAGGCTGAGGGGTGGGGCCCCTAAAGGGCAAATTTTCTTAATTTTAGCTTTAAAGTCCTACTCCTCCTTCATCCTTGGATGGATTTCATCCATATTTGGTGTGGAACATCATTGGGGAAGGACAATCATATTTTAAATGAGCCTGGTGTGACCCCTAGGGGCTGAGGGGTGGGGCCCCAGAATGGGGAAATTTTCTTAATTTTAGCTTTAAATTTCTATTCCTCCTTCATCCATGGATGAATTTTATCCATATTTGGTGTGAAACATCATTGGGGAAACACAATTATATGTTGTATAAATGAGTCTGGTCCGGCCCCTAGGGGCAGAGGGGTGGGGCCCCAAAAGGGGAAATTTTCTTAATTTTAGCTTTAAAATTCTATTCCTCCTTCATCCTTGGATGAATTTTTTCCATATTTGGCGTGAAACATCATTGGGGAAACACAATTATATTTTGTATAAATGAGTCTGGTCCGACCCCTAGGGGATGAGGGGTGGGGCCCCAAAAGGGCAATTTTTCTTAATTTTAGCTGGCCCACTTCCTGTTTTCAGGTTTCGGTCTCTGATCTCAATGAAAATTGGTCTATATGAGTTTTAATTGATGCCGAACAACATGCAAACATTTTCGTAAAAATTTTGGTATTCTAAGATGGCCGCTGGCCCACTTCCTCTTTTAAGGTTTCAGTCTCCGATCTCAATGAAAAATGGTCTATCGGGGTTTTAATTGATGCCGAACAACATGCAAACATTTTTATAAAGATTTTGGTATTCCAAGATGGCCGCTGGCCCACTTCCTGTTTTCAGTCTCCGATCTCAATGAAAATTGGTCTATAGGGGTTTTAATTGATTCATAAGTGGGAACTATAGGTGAGGACTGTTTTATAAAGGACCGAGGTAAGACCCATGGGGATAGTACGACGGAGGTCCAAAATGGGAGCTTTACTGAAATTTGGCTTTAAAATCTGACTCCTCCTTATATAAATCCTTGAATGAGTAACAACCATATATGGATGAAGGGCTACCAAGTTTGTTCAACAAATAACATTTATCTATTTCAGAAACTTACATATTCAACTAAGGAGTTCCTTGTATTGTTTATATTAATCGTTAACCAATACTTTATACTGTGACTTTATTGTTTTGTGCCATGACCGATAAGGCCCATGGGCCTCTTGTGTTTTTTTGTAAATTCGTCAGCATTCAAGTTTCCAAACTGAAACATTTATGTTTTGCAAAACGTCATCCGCACACAGCTTGTTTGCCAGTGAACAGTGCAGATAGCGACAGTGACGTCATTTTCGTCAATATGACGTTCGTAACAAAAACCACGCCAAACCATAGTCCCGGGACTATGGCTCAATAGTGCCTGGGGACTGAGCTAATGAAAACACTATAAAAAGTCACATTATGTACTTATTGTAGTTATTTTATTTTGTGTGTCTTTTCCAACTAAGAAAAATTTAAGGACATGCCAGGTTTAGGAGGTGGAGCAAAGTTGGAGTTCCAGAGAAAAACCACTGACCTGTGGTCAATATCTGGCAATCGTCTACTCCAACATGGAAGTTGAAGCTGTGGCCCAGAGATGGAGACCATTGTGGTAATATATCGGACATCTCAACCTCACGGCTGCTGTAGTTTATTTGAATCAAGTTCATTGAAGGTATTGATCATAGCACCAAGGCTGCTTAATTTTATAAAAAAGCATTAAGGACAACGTATTGTCTAAGGATCTGTTACTAATCAAGATGAGGCATTCTGGTTTTGTTTATAACCTTGAAATCTAAAGAAGCTCTTAGAAATGACCTCCGATTTCCATGCAATTATAGGATACAGCAGACATCGCTCTGAAAGTCATTACAAGACTACCGCCGCCAGTGTCGAGGTGATCTGACTTTGTTACATTAATTACAAACAACCCTAATTATACAGAGAATAGATGTTTATTGGTGCCCTTCCTAAAGTCTTGCTGTTTTGGTAATGACAGTAACAGCCATTGAATGTAAATGTACCGATGTAATTGGTTCCTTCCCAACCATCCGGCAGCTGTAGTCCTCGGTAAAGTAATGATAAATCTGATGTGACCTTGTATAAAATGTCAGGAAAGTATTACAGCAACACATTTCTTACATAACATGAAATGCTGTAAAATTGTTTGAAATTCAAATCTGTTGATTAGATATTCAAGGAATTATCACGTGTAACTAAAAAACAATTTTCAACATACTTCGTCCATTGCTTTTTTGTGTCGTCTGCAAAGTAAGGGCGACACTAAGGTATCATTATACAGAACCCTCACCATGGCAAGCTTGTAAGACTACGACCCAAATTAATATAAAACTAGAACACATGAAATAAATTGAAAAATGTCGTGTATTAAGCATGAACGACAGTTTATGTGTTCTTTGTTATATAACATTATATATCAGTTTATACAAGAACATACAATAGTCTTAGATGGGGAACAAAATCTGCCACAAGGATTTTAGCACTTAGCAGTAACTGTTATCAAGATGCCTAAGAGCAAAAATCATCCCCCCATCCGCAGCTATGGTGAGAGTTGTAGGAAGAAAATGGTTGATAACGTATTGGATGTATATCATAAGCAATAGGAAAATTTCAATTTACACATAAATTCAAATATGAGCAATTCAAATGAACATAAAAAGAGACGACGTGAAAAGTAAAATGATTATCATACACTGTATCCTTAAATGACTACGAAAATACTACTAGTGTTATAACAAACATAGCACACGCCAGTATCAACTTCCACACCCCTTTGTTACAAAATGACTAAACTACTGAAGGGATTTCAATAAAACTTGGTGGCAATATTTTCCTTCCATAGTAAATATGTGTGTAATTTATATTGGAACTGCAGGGACGGGTGTTGATCCAATGAAAGCCTTGGTGTAAAAATGTACAACCTATACCCCCTTGGAGTGACGTGTGAATCAATTGTAAAATCACAGCTGAAAGTAAGGCAGTTTTAATTACACACCTACTTCTATATACAAGGTCAGGCATACTAGTAATATTCCAGAGGCAATCTTTTTTTCTGCAAGTTTTTATGTGTGAGGTTTTAAAATATGCATTAAAAGTAAATTAGTTGGGAGCTATATAAGCACTCTGTGTCTATTTTAGAACTTTTTCAATGCCCGGGGAAATGAGAAACAAATCTAATTTT
The DNA here is from genome assembly GCA_004382745.1 of Argopecten irradians irradians. NCBI lineage: Eukaryota > Metazoa > Mollusca > Bivalvia > Pectinida > Pectinidae > Argopecten > Argopecten irradians. Next base: position 238,728 of record SAYR01001813.1, read on the forward strand.
AGAAATGAAGGTGATTCATTCATCATTTAGTTTTCTTTTCTTGTCATATTGGAAAGTGCTCAGGTGCCACTTAAAATGATGCTATTCAAGATACTGATACAGAAACAGAACTGTTAGCTTATACAGCTAATTGATTGTATGTGGCTACATAATACAGTATGCATAGATCCAAGCCTTTAATTTTTCATCAGGTCACTTGACCATAGGTCATGGTGACCTATTGCGATAGTCTTTTGTCATGTTATTGTCCGTCGTGTGTGAGCGACATCCGTTAACATTGCCTTGTGAACGCATTAACTTGAATAAATATAAACGGAGCTTAATGAAATGTAGACTTACATTGGTAATATCTCGTGACTGTAACATACAGAGTTATTGCCCTTTGCACAAATAATTATTATTGGACATTGTGAACATAACTTGAGTAAATATGTTCTCATGAAACTTACAGAGTTATTGCCCTTTGCAATAGTACATCGGTAACAAAATAACGTCAGTAAATATAAACCGAGCTTAATGAAACTTTGTGTGTTGACTAACATTGGAAAAATCTCGCACGAATTCGAAAATCAGCTTGATCAAACAGTGATTAATGGAGTTATTGCCCTTTGCAATAATAATAATTTTTGACTTTGTGAATAGATAACTGGAGTAAATATGCACCGACTAAAATAGACTCAAACTAGTCTGAAAATCAGCATGATTTGACAGTGATTTACAGAGTTATTACCCTTTGCACTGATAATTGTAATACTGGACCTTTTAAACGTGATAACTTGAATAAGTATAAACTGAGCTTTATGAAACTTTGTTTGTAGACTAACATTGGAAAGATCTCAAATGATTTTTAAAATCTGATAAGATCATTACTTACAGAGTTATTGCCCTTTGCAATAATGATTATTGAACCTTTTGAACATGTTAATATATACCAGGCTTAATGAAACTTTGTATGTACACATGTATACCTATCAGATCTATATGTTCCTATTACCTGAACAAAAGACATCAGTTGGCTAGTAAATGACATAACTAATTTGTATCATATATCAGGTGACCGTTACGGTCCATGGGCCTCTTGTTATATAGTGTTTTTGTGTCATGATTTTCTTCATTGGTAAAAATCTGTTGTCTTAGTTTCCTAAGTAGTGGAGACAAATGATTAAAATGTCACTAGAGGTAAGGAGTCATAACTGTGAAATTATAAGTAACCTGAATAGGGGAAATAGGGGTAAATTATTTATATCGCTTCTATATAGTCATAGAGTTCTGTATGGATTGTAATTAAATTTGGTCAGAAACATCCTTAGGGGAAGGGGAACAGATTTTGGATAAATGTTGGCTTTGTCCCCATGGAGCAGAAAGAGTGGGGCCCAATAGGGATATTAGAGGTAAAATTCCTTGAGAAAAGAAAAAAAAATAACCTGTATTCAGAACATCACTTACCATTTCAAACCAGGTGAGTGATACAGGCCCTCTGGGCCTCTTGTTACTGAGGAAATTTGAGAGCTGCTGAGACATCATGTTGGTCTTTTGTATGCTGACCTCCGTCCACTCCTGGATTGTTCATCAGGGTTTTTTTTACATAGCCTGTTGAATTTCTGCCAATAGGCATATTGGAAACGGCTACTGGCAAGATCAAGGATAGAGAAATTACTACATTTTCTAACATTTTTTTAACAGCTTTTTTTTTTCAACCTTCCAAACTAGGAAGTCTAGACGTTTTTGTCGGTGAATTCACAGCCAATGGTGACTAGCTGTAATTGAAGCATTAATATGGTATAAGGTTTAGGTGATCGATTTTCCAGGGATATCCTATCTCTCGTCTTTCTGGGATATATGGTGTGTCTCCTGGTACTCTGAATAACTTCTAGTTTATCTTGATACAACATTGACAGGGCCCTTTTATCAAAAGGCGGTAGACATATTGAGTTTTGGACTGAGTGCTCTTAAAAATTAATAAAGAAGAAAATTGCTTAAAGCTGATTCTTTGATTTCTTTAAGCAAATTCCTGAAGTTATATTTAAGATATTTAATAGTTTTGTTTGTATTAATTTTGGTGTATTTTCAAGGCATCCCAAAATATTCTTATTTGTGTATGGTGATTGAGTACCGAGACATCCGAGTTACAATATGACACTTAGATAAAATCCTCACTAGTAGTGGCCACATTAGTCGGGACTTGCACGGTGAGGAGGAACAGACAACGTGACATGTCCTAGCATCTTAAACCATAAACGTCTCTTGTTTTCTATGTTAACATCTGATGAACAGTTTAGTAAGTAAGGTCCAATCAATCACACAAATCAATAGTAAGCATGCAGTAATGTGATAAGAATATTTCTATTTGATCGAGTCTTGCATGGTCACAATAAAAATTTGTGGAATATTTACAAAGAGTGTTAATATGCTTGCTTCGATCTTTCATTAGATGGCCTTTTTTATTCACTTCACTTCACAATGGTCAATTTGTCCACAATTAATTCTTAAATCCTTTTCTCAAATCCTTATCTAAACCTAACAAATCTATCTGAACCTAGCAAATCTATCTGAACCTAACAAATCTATCTGAACCAAACAAATCTGTCTGAACCTAACAAATCTATCTGAACCTAACAAATCTATCTGAACCTAGCAAATCTATCTGAACCTAGCAAATCTATCTGAACCTAACTAATCTGTCTGAACCTAACAAATCTATCTGAACCTAACAAGTCTATCTGAACCTAACAAATCTATCTGAACCTAACTAATCTGTCTGAACCTAACAAATCTATCTGAACCTAACAAATATGTCTGAACCTAACAAATTTATCTGAACCTAACAAATCTGTCTGAACCTAACAAATCCATCTGAACCTAACAATTTTATCTATGAATAATATCAGATAACACTTGATAATGTATTGAATTTTCCATAATACTTTACTGTGTAGCAGAGATTTTCAGGAAAAGCATAGAAACATTTCTTAAAAGAGCTTGCAGCAATTAAAGAAGAAAAAATCTCAAACAAATCTCTTCTTATCCTGCTTTCTACTTAGAGAAAGAACTTTCCAGTAGTAATTAAAAAAAAAATACTACAGAAAATTTTAAATGGATGAACTGCAGTACATGCTAGAATCAATAATATCCAGGCTGAGACTTCAAGCACTAATTTGTCTGATTAAATTTGGTGCAGAGTTTTCCTGTTTGTGTCAACCTCTGTATCGATGCTTGGCAGACCTTTCTTTCCTCTTAAACATATTTACTAACCTCTCGGGAGATATATGCCTACAAACGTTACATGGGGAGGAAGTAAAGCGGACATGTTGTTGTGGTATTGACACATATGGTAGATCTATGGCCTGATCATTACATCATGTAGACACCACCAACTCACCTATCTTTATACTCCTTTATGAACAATCTGATGGGAGAACAGCGTCGTTTGGGCTTGATTTGTCTATTTGTTATCTATTTCTAGGTCATAACTTCTTTATAATAATTCATCAATCATATCCCAGGGATTCAGACACATCTTTCTAGCATGCCAAGTTTGTATTGCCTATTGTCATCCATCCATCCATCCATCTGTTAACTTTTTCCTGAAATTGTCATGAACAATTTCATGGACTATAGATTATAACTTTAATTTGAAGCATCCTTTGGTGAAGAGGAAATATATATGAGATATGAAGCCTAAAAGTTCTTTTTTAATAAAGTAGTTTAGGAAATTCTCTAGCTCCATATAAATCTTCAAAATTACCTTGAGATATGCTTTATTGTTTCATCTAATTTTTGCGTCAAGACCTTTTCTAAGAATGTGTCATTCTCTATCACTGTAAATTCATAGGAGATCAGGGAAATTGTTATAGGTAAATTCAGCATAATTTGTGCCTAATTCTCACATTCACATTTAAGTTAATGTAAAGTTAGATTTTGAAGTTTTATTAGTGTTCATACCGAGGGGAGCTTTATGATAACCGTTCAGTAGGACGCCTAGCCTTGATGAAGAAAGTGAATATGAGATTGGTAAGAAAGTGTTCAATAGTCTAACACCAGTATCCTGGAGAGAGTCTTAAAGCTGGAAACTTGAACAGACGATCAAGGTCAGAATTCTATCGTCTCTTGCTGAGCAATTTCTGGCATCATTTATCACATTGAATCTTTTACATTGAATTGGTGATTTGGTATTGGGTATGTATATCTAACATCCACCTATTAAGGAAACATTTTACTAAGTTCCATTGTATCAAATGATTTGCTTTGTCTGGCACCTCTTTAGATATGGATTGTAGATTTTGCTCCCACCTTGAAAGGGTAACAATGTCTTGCCACGCTGATGTCTGTCCTGTTGCTTTACATTTATCATGACTTAGGAAGTAGAGCTGTTGATGTCTTAAAAAATCCCTATCTTGCAAAGCTATTATTTCGTTTTGCTATTTCCACTCTTCAAAAAAAAAGAATTATTTTATTGTTTTTGCCAGTAATAGGTTATTCATTAATTATTTAGTTTCTACAGATCTTATCATGATTTTTTGCCATGATTCTTATGTTCTAGGGGTACACATTTTAAATCTAGAATGTGCACTTTTGTAAATCTTTAATCCGGTATCGTGGACTCCGCAACTCATTGCATATTTATTTTGGGATTTCAACTCATTCCATTTTTATTTTGGGATTTCAACTCATTCCATTTTTATGGAGGGATTCACATGTGAAGCTTATTCTACATGATCAAATTGTCACTAGTTATTCAGGAGTTTGGTTTAACAAATTCCCTTTGATACCATTATTCCCTTAACATCAGTCTAGGATCGTAGGGCTGGATGTATTAGAGGCTATAGTTTTGCTACAATGATCTCGGATCTGCACTGATGGACAACAACCTTTCCTACTATGACCAACAGGCAACGACCATTGAAACCCATTGTCTGGTAGGCATAATTGACTCGGCAGCCAGTAGATATTTGTAAGGAAATGTCCACTCTTTTAGCTTGACCGATGGGTAAGGTTTGTCTATACGATAATGGCCACCAATTAAGGCCATGGTGTCCAGTACCAGTATGGCAGTTAGAATCACATATTGATGATAACATAAACATTTCTGTGTAATTGACAGAATTATTTTCATGAGCACCGATTCGGTGGATGTATAAGCCAATCATATGTTTGTAACAGTCACTTAATGTATTGGTTTCCTCCAACAGGACTCTTTAGTTCTGTTCATTTCCCATACATAAATCAATAACAATTCATTCTGTTACATTATTTTTGACCCTTTGACCTTACATTTGGTTGACTAGTCCACCAGTGGACAACTGTAGAGAATTAGCTAGACCTTGGTAGTGGAGAATTAGTGAGCCTGATATAATCGTGATTTGATCGGGAATGGATCTTGATTTTAGAGACCTGACCTAGATTGATAGAACTGTACAACACAATAGAAGTACATGGAATATTTAATCACATGGTTAGTGTAAACTAAGATGTTTGACCCCATCAATGACCTTATGACTTTAACAGATAACCACTAGACAAGGTTGTTGACCTGTGCATGGTCAGGATAATGGTTGAACCTAAAATGACCTTCTGAACTAACTTAGAAAGGTGCCATCCAAGTAAATAGAATCATAAATTGAAGATACTGGTAACCTTAAACCATTTGCTGAGTGAAAACTTTAACGGTTGACCTTGACACGAAGTTCTGGCCTCCGACCTTGAAAAATGACCTCTAAACAAGTGGATGGAACGGTTAACCACTTGGTTGGTGGAAACAATGATGGATAGCCTTGTCATGACCTCCTGACCTTCTGACCTAGATAAGTAACTAACACACAAGTCAATGGAATGGTAAACCCCTTGTGAAAACACTGATGGTTGACCTTTAACATTATGACCTCTTTGACCTCTAGAATGGAGAGAATTGTTGAGCAGCAGACAGGGCTATGGTTAACCACCTGTATAGACCAATGATAACCTGATCATGACACTCTACACCTCTGATTCCTCTAGCTGGTGACATTGTACCACATATGAATGGAATGTTGATCGTGTGTAAATGAATTAAAACTGTCTGACATGAACATTGTAAGTCACATCACACACACAAGCTGTCTAAAGTCTTTCTGTAGTCACACATTATGTTCAGCTGCTTGTTGAGACATAGGCCTTCCCCATAGAGCCATATGTCATCTGTTCCCAGGATCTGATAAAAGATATTGAATGGCGTACTGGGTATTAATAATACTTAGATGATAATTTTCATCCCCATATCTTTAATAGCATAAAAGAAGACTAATGAAAATGTTCCTAAGAGTGCACTAGAGCTTATACCTCAATTATTTAATGGATATTCATGACATTTTATCATGTTTTACTCCTATTCTTTCATTTCCTGTTTTCTATGTGAACCATGGTATTTGTAGTGTCTATTATCTTATGTTGGATATTATAGTTCATATCGATCTGATCTGTCGGATGTCGTTATTTGTTGTTCTTATCTATGATCTGATCTGTGGGATGTTGTTGTTTGTTGTTCTTATCTATGATCTGATCTATTGGATGTTGTTGTTTGTTGTTCTTATCCATGATCTGATCTGTGGGATGTTGTTGCTTGTTGTTCTTATCCATGATCTGATCTGTGGGATGTTGTTGTTTGTTCTTATCTATGATCTGATCTGTGGGATGTTGTTGTTTGTATTTCTTATCTATGATCTGATCTGTTGGATGTTGTTGTTTGTATTTCTTATCTATGATCTGATCTGTCGGATGTTATTGTTTGTTGTTCTTATCCATGATCTGATCTGTGGGATGTTGTTGTTGTTATCTATGATCTGATCTGTGGGATGTTGTTTATAGTTCTTATCCATGATCTGATCTGTGGGATGTTGTTGTTTATAGTTATTATCCATGATCTGATCTGTGGGATGTCGTTGTTTGTTGTTCTTATCCATGATCTAATCTGTTGGATGTTGTTGTTTGTAGTTCTTATCCATGATCTGATCTGTGGGATGTTGTTGTTTGTAGTTCTTATCTATGATCTGATCTGTGGGATGTTGTTGTTTGTAGTTCTAACCTATGATCTGATCTGTTGGATGTTGGTGTTTGTTGTTCTTATGTATGATCTGATCTGTGGGATGTCGTTGTTTGTTCTTATCTATGATCTGATCTGTGGGATGTTGTTGTTTGTAGTTCTAACCTATGATCTGATCTGTTGGATGTTGGTGTTTGTTGTTCTTATGTATGATATGATCTGTTGGATGTTGTTGTTTATTGTTCTTATCCATGATCTGATCTGTGGGATGTTGTTGTTTGTAGTTCTTATCCATGATCTGATCTGTGGGATGTTGTTGTTTGTAGTTCTAACCTATGATCTGATCTGTTGGATGTTGGTGTTTGTAGTTCTTATCTATGATCTGATCTGTGGGATGTCGTTGTTTGTTGTTCTTATGTATGATCTGATCTGTGAGATGTCGTTGTTCGTTCTTATCTATGATCTGATCTGTGGGATGTTGTTGTTTGTAGTTCTTATCCATGATCTGATCTGTTGGATGTCGTTGTTTGTTGTTCTTATCCATGATCTGATCTGTTGGATGTTGTTGTTTATAGTTCTTATCCATGATCTGATCTGTTGGATGTTGTTGTTTATAGTTCTTATCCATGATCTTATCTGTGGGATGTTGTTGTTTATAGTTCTTATCCATGATCTTATCTGTGGGATGTCGTTGTTTGTTGTTCTTATCCATGATCTGATCTGTTGGATGTTGTTGTTTGTTGTTCTTATCCATGATCTGATCTGTTGGATGTTGTTGTTTGTTGTTCTTATCCATGATCTAATCTGTTGGATGTTGTTGTTTGTTCTTATCCATGATCTGATCTGTTGGATGTTGTTGTTTGTTGTTCTTATCCATGATCTAATCTGTTGGATGTTGTTGTTTGTTCTTATCTATAATCTGATCTGTTGGATGTTGTTGTTTGTTGTTCTTATCCATGATCTGATCTGTTGGATGTTGTTGTTTGTTGTTCTTATGTATGATCTGATCTGTGGGATGTTGTTGTTTGTAGTTCTTATCCATGATCTGATCTGTGGGATGTTGTTGTTTGTAGTTCTTATCCATGATCTGATCTGTTGGATGTTGTTGTTTGTAGTTCTTATCCATGATCTGATCTGTGGGATGTTGTTGTTTGTTGTTCTTATCCATGATCTGATCTGTGGGATGTTGTTGTTTGTTGTTCTTATCCATGATCTGATCTGTGGGATGTTGTTGTTTGTTGTTCTTATCCATGATCTGATCTTTTGGATGTTGTTGTTTGTTGTTCTTATCCATGATCTGATCTGTTGGATGTTGTTGTTTGTTGTTCTTATCCATAATCTGATCTGTTGGATGTTGTTGTTTGTTGTTCTTATCCATGATCTAATCTGTTGGATGTTGTTGTTTGTTCTTATCTATGATCTGATCTGTTGGATGTTGTTGTTTGTAGTTCTTATCCATGATCTGATCTGTTGGATGTTGCTGCTTGTTGTTCTTATCCATGATCTGATCTGTGGGATGTTGTTGTTTGTAGTTCTTATCTACGATCTGATCTGTGGGATGTTGTTGTTTGTTGTTCTTATCCATGATCTTATCTGTTGGATGTTGTTGTTTGTTCTTATCTATGATCTGATCTGTTGGATGTTGTTGTTTGTAGTTCTTATCCATGATCTGATCTGCGGGATGTCGTTGTTTGTTGTTCTTATGTATGATCTGATCTGTGGGATGTTGTTGTTTGTTCTTATCTATGATCTGATCTGTTGGATGTTGTTGTTTGTAGTTCTTATCCATGATCTGATCTGTGGAATGTCGTTGTTTGTTGTTCTTATCCATGATCTGATCTTTGGGATGTTGTTGTTTGTTGTTCTTATCCATGATCTGATCTGTGGGATGTTGTTGTTTGCAGTTCTTATCTATGATCTGATCTGTGGGATGTTGTTGTTTGTAGTTCTTATCCATGATCTGATCTGTGGGATGTTGTTGTTTGTAGTTCTTATCCATGATCTGATCTGTTGGATGTTGTTGTTTATAGTTCTTATCCATGATCTGATCTGCAGGATGTTGTTGTTTATAGTTCTTATCCATGATCTGATCTGTGGGATGTCGTTGTTTGTTGTTCTTATCCATGATCTGATCTGTTGGATGTTGTTGTTTGTTGTTCTTATCCATGATCTGATCTTTGGGATGTTGTTGTTTGTTGTTCTTATCCATGATCTAATCTGTTGGATGTTGTTCTTATCCATGATCTGATCTGTGGGATGTTGTTGTTTGTTGTTCTTATCCATGATCTAATGTGTTGGATGTTGTTGTTTGTTGTTCTTATCCATGATCTAATCTGTTGGATGTTGTTGTTTGTTGTTCTTATCCATGATCTGATCTGTGGGATGTTGTTGTTTGTTGTTCTTATCTATGATCTGATCTGTTGGATGTTGTTTGTAATTCTTATCTCTAATCTTATCTCTTCAAGGTCAAAAGAATTATATTTAATCTTTTACTGTCAATGTTTAAGGTAAAAGCTCAAAGTCATTGTATTTCATTGAATATGATAATTTAATGAAATGAAATAAAAAGAAGTGTTTAATGATGTTTACCACTCAAAATATGAACAATGAACAATTGAATTTTAAAGAACATGTAGCAACTTTTATCTAATTCAATAATGCAAAAAAACTTTTGTTCCCAGGGAAGACTATTAAAAATTTTCCTAGAAAAACCTTTGCTTTCTTTAGTTGAATTGTTTGTTGTAGAAAATTTCATTTACAAAACTACAGTCTCCTCTCTTCTAAGAGAATTAGAAATTCTGCAAAACTAGTTTATATTTTGGGGTCACAGTTCAGAAGTCAATGGTTCATGTTGGTTCTTTAAGGTTATAGCCAACATCTGTTCATTGAACAAGAAATATATCTGTCTGTGACCTTTGATCTTATTAACTGTTAACGAGGAGTAATTGTTCTGTTAATGTTCCCCAGTGTGGTCCCGACAGATAGATGATAGTGCACATCTCGATGGAACCTTTTATCAATACTAATGGCATTTTCAGGAAATAATCTTCTCAATGCGATTCGTATTTCTTTATTGAAGATGTTCAGTGGCAAATTAATTACTGCTGAAGTTAAAAGCATGTACAACTTTTATTTTGTATTCAAATAAGTTCTTGAAGTTTATAAACATCTATACTAAAAGTGAATATTTTCTCAGAAAATGATCAGGTTCAGGTTTTGGTGCATTGAGTGTTAAAATATTGTTATCCATAACAACTGATGTTGTTATTTACAATAGTTTTGGTTTGAAATTTATTGACATTCACTTAAAGGAGAAAATGGATGGATTTTGAGAATTTCAAGAAGCCCAAATAGGCCAATTTAGTCATCAGTTATAGTTTTGGTGCATTTTTAGGTCATCTGACCCGAAGAGTCAGGATGACCTATATTTGTCATGTTTCGTCCGTCGTCGTCCGCCGTCCGCCGTGTGCCGCCATCTTGAAAATACATTTTGAACTTCTTCTCAAGTTCTACCGGTTCGATTTGGCTGAAACTTGCATGAAATGATCCTGACATGGTCCCAACAAAGTGTTGTTATTTTTCGGGTTGATCTGAAATCCAAGATGACCGCCACAGCCGCCATCTTGAAAATACATTTTGAACTTCTTTTCAAGTTCTGCCTTTGCGATTTGGCTGAAACTTGCATGAAATGATCCTGACATGGTCCCGACAAAGTGTTGTTATTTTCGGGTCGATTCAAAATCCAAGATGGCCGCCACAGCTGCCATCTTGAAAACACATTTTGAACTTCTTCTCGAGTTCTACCGGTGCGATTTGGCTGAAACTTGCATGAAATGATCCTGACATGGTCCCAACAAAGTGTTGTTATTTTTCGGGTCGATCTTAAATCGAAGATGGCTACCATGACACTATATCTAATTAATTTCCTACATGTTAAGGCCCTTGGGCCTCTTGTTTGAAATAAAATTTGTTGAAAGAAATTGAAAATGATCCTGACATGGTCCTGACAAAATGACACCATATAAAATTAATTTTACTATTGCCAAGGTAGTCAGATGACCGTTAAGGCACTTTGGGCCTCTTGTTGTGAAATGCTGTCATCTCTCACATCTGACATGGATTTCTGCATAGATTTTGGATTACATGTCTTGTTTTGGTATAGACAAATATTTTAAGGATGAAAAAATTGCATTTTGAGAATTTCAAGATGCCCAGAAGGCCAATTAGTTTTACTTTCCCTCTACAACTGACAGTGATTTCAGCCTTGATTCATGGTTATGGGTATGGGCAATCATTTTAGACATAAATAAAACACAGGATTTTGCGAATTTATAGTGACCAAATGGGCGAATATGTACTCACGACGTGATTAAGCTCTACGGTCTGCCAGAGCTTTGCTGTTCTCAAACAGCTCTTGTTAGTTAATTGTTAATTGGCTATATGGTAATAACTTTTGTTGATTATCTCCCTTGGCCTGACTGTCTATAATTTGGTGGGTGTGGAGATTTGACATGGGACCATTGACTGTCCTGACCATTCATATGTTGATTATCTCCCTTGGACTGACCGTCCGTAATTTGGTGGGTGTGGAGATTGACATGGGACCATTGTCTGTCCTGACCATTCATATGTTGATTATCTCCCTTGGACTGACCGTCCATAATTTGGTGGGTGTGGAGATTGACATGGGACCATTGTCTGTCCTGACCATTCATATGTTGATTATCTCCCTTGGACTGACCGTCCGTAATTTGGTGGGTGTGGAAATTTGACATGGGACCATTGTATGTCCTGACCATTCATATGTTGATTATCTCCCTTGGACTGACCGTCCGTAATTTGGTGGGTGTGGAGATTTGACATAGGACCACTGACTGTCCTGACCATTCATATGTTGATTATCTCCCTTGGACTGACTGTCCGTAATTTGGTGGGTGTGGAGATTTGACATGGGACCACGGACTGTCCTGACCATTCCTAAGTTGATCGTTTTCAAAGTAAAAATGAGTGAGAGCTCTAGCTGGCCCTTGGTAAAGATATGATTCTGTCAAGTGTCTTTTGGTTATCAGCCAAGATCAGTAAAAGATATGTCAAGATGCATTGTGGAGGAAATTAAACAAACAGCTATCAGAGTGTAGAGGAAACCCTGTTACATTGATTCTGCCTCGATAAATATGTATAGTTTTCTCATTTAGATGGAAGCCTGCCATCACTGCCCAAGATATTTGGTGAGGACGCTCCTTATTTGTTGACTCGCCGACATTTGAAGGTACGATTTTACAGCCACCTCTGGCTAAAGTCAATAATGTTACAACTGCAGAATTAACTCACATGGAATAAACTATGTATAGTGTAACGTGAGATCGCCCTGACACCGAATGTGAATATCAGCATTGCCTGCTGAAACATTCATAACGCATCAAATTGGATTTCGAGCATTCCCCCAACTCAGATTTCAAGCTTTTACTGTACTTGGATTACAACATGGAAATGGTAGGCTAACGCCACAATTTTTAACGCATTCAGGAACAGAAATCTGAAAAATTTATTAGCGTAGAAATTGGATGCGCTGACATTTTTGTCTTTTTAGAAGCGTAAATGTGCATTTTGAAGAGTTTGATAATACGGAATACTGGATCAATAGAGATCTGTGTAATGCCTTGGAAATAATTTTGTCGATGCTGATAATCACGAATCTTCCTCAGAAATAGGGAAGATCAATTGTTTCAAAAGTATTATCAATTCTAATGACCACTTAATGGCTTAAAGTTAAAAATTTCAATTAGCTTCCATGAATTGCGAATTAGCCTCAAGAAACCGACTTGCCCTGGTAAACCATTAGGAAGTGTAGTATACAGGTTTCAATTGGACTTCTCATGTTTGGGCTTCTTTTGAAACAAAACATACAACTGGTGACACTTGAAGCAGTATACATTGTATTGATTAAGTTCCAGGTCCTGTTGGGTTTGTCAATGAAGCCATAGGTTGAAAATGAACAGAGACAGATGCAGACACTTCCTTCAAGAAAATATCCAGTTTTTGAGTTTGAAGTGGCACTCTGGTTGTTGACCAAGGTAAGCTGTTTCGACAATTTCTGTCACTTGGAACCTGAGATCAATAACACATTAGTTCCTATGCCACCATGTTGGCAATGATACCTGTTAGATATTGGTATCTTAGCTCTGAGTCTGTCTACATGTTGACACTGATACCTGTTAGATATTTGTGCCTTAGCTGAGTCTGTCTACATGTTGACACTGATACCTGTTAGATATTGGTGCCTTAGCTGAGTCTGTCTACATGTTGACACTGATACCTGTTAGATATTGGTGCCTTAGCTGAGTCTGTCTACATGTTGACACTGATACCTGTTAGATATTGGTGTCTTAGCTAAGTCTGTCTACATGTTGACACTGATACCTGTTAGATATTGGTACCTTAGCTGAGTCTGTCTACATGTTGACACTGATACCTGTTAGATATTGGTGTCTTAGCTGAGTCTGTCTACATGTTGACACTGATACCTGTTAGATATTGGTGCCTTAGCTGAGTCTGTCTACATGTTGACACTGATACCTGTTAGATATTGGTGCCTTAGCTGAGTCTGTCTAGATGTTGACACTGATACCTGTTAGATATTGGTGCCTTAGCTGAGTCTGTCTACATGTTGACACTGATACCTGTTAGATATTGGTGCCTTAGCTGAGTCTGTCTACATGTTGACACTGATACCTGTTAGATATTGGTGTCTTAGCTCTGAGTCTGTCTACATGTTGACACTGATACCTGTTAGATATTGGTACCTTAGCTAAGTCTGTCTACATGTTGACACTGATACCTGTTAGATATTGGTGTCTTAGCTGTGTCTGTCTACATGTTGACACTGATACCTGTTAGATATTGGTGTCTTAGCTGAGTCTGTCTACATGTTGGCACTGATACCTGTTAGTTATTGGTGTCCTAGCTGAGTCTGTATACATGTTGACACTGATATCTGTTAGATATTGG
>SAYR01001818.1:0-72002 GCA_004382745.1 Argopecten irradians irradians
AGGATACAATATCCAGTACCACTGTGGTCTTTCAAACGTATGTCTGTAGATACCAATATCCAGATACCACTTGGTCTTTATAAATGTATATTGTAGGAATACCAATATCCAGATACAATGGGTCCTTACAAACGTATATCTGAGGATACCAATATCCGATACCGCTGGGTCTTTACATAGATATTGTAGATTACCCAGATATTCCAGATCCACTGGCTCCTTAAAACTTTTGTTTCTGTAGGTACCAATATCCAGATACCGCTGGTCTTTACAAAATGTATGCTGTAGAATACTAACAGATAAGCACTTGGGTCCTTAGGAAACGTTATCTGTGGATTACCAAATCCAGATACATTGGTCCTTACCAACGTATATATCTGTAGGATACCAATATCCAGATACCACTAGGTCTTTGCAACCGTATGTCTGTAGGATACCAATATCCAGATAACACTGGGTCTTTACAAACGTATGTCTGTAGGATACCAATATCCAGATAACATTGGGTCCTTACAAACTTTTGTCTGTAGGATACCAATATCCAGATAACACTGGGTCCTTACAAACGTATGTCTGTAGGAAACCAATATCCAGATAACACTTGGTCTTTACAATCGTATGTCTGTAGGATACCAATATCCAGATAACATTGGGTCCTTACAAACGTATATCTGTAGGATACCAATATCCAGATAAAACTAAGTCCTTACAAATGTATGTCTGTAGAATACCAATATCCAGATAACACTGGGTCTTTACAAACGTATGTCTGTAGGATACCAATATCCAGATAACATTGGGTCCTTACAAACTTTTGTCTGTAGGATACCAATATCCAGATAACACTGGGTCCTTACAAACGTATGTCTGTAGGAAACCAATATCCAGATAACACTTGGTCCTTACAAACGTATGTCTGTAGGATACCAATATCCAGATACCACTAGGTGTTTACAAACGTCTGTCTATAGGATACCAATATCCAGATAACAATGGGTCCTTACAAACGTATGCCTGTAGGATATCAATATCCAAATAACACTGGGTCCTTACAAACGTATGTCTGTAGGATACCAATATCCAGATAACACTGGGTCCTTACAAACTTTTGTCTGTAGGATACTAATATCCAGATAACATTGGGTCTTTACAAATGTATGTCTGTAGGATACCAATATCCAGATAACACTGGGTCTTTACAAACGTATATCAATAGGATACCAATATCCAGATATCACTGGTTCCTTACAAACGTATGTCTGTAGGATACCAATATCAAGATAACATTGGGTCTTTACAAATCTATGTCTGTAGGATACCAAAAAAAAATATAAAGATACCACTGGGTCCTTACAAACGTATGTTCTTAGGATACCAATATCCAGATTCCACTTGGTACTTACAAACGTATGTCTGTAGGATACCAATATCAAGATAACATTGGGTCTTTACAAATGTATGTCTGTAGGATACCAAAAAATATATAAAGATACCACTGGGTCCTTACAAACGTATGTTCTTAGGATACCAATATCCAGATACCACTGGGTCCTTACAAATGTTTATCTGTATGATACCAATATCCAGATTCCACTTGGTACTTACAAACGTATGTCTGTAGGATACCAATATTCAGATAACACTGGGTCTTTACAAACGTATGTCTGTAGGATACCAATATCAAGATAACACTGGGTCTTTACAAACGTATATCTGTATGATACCAATATCCAGATAACACTGGGTCATTACAAACGTTTGTCTGTAGGATACCAATATCCAGATAACACTGTGTCCTTACAAACGTTTGTCTGTAGGATACCAATATCCAGAAAACACTGTGTCCTTACAAACGTATATCTGTAGGATACCAATATCCAGATAACACTGGGTCCTTACAAACTTTTGTCTGTAGGATACCAATATCCAGATACCACTGGGTCCTTACAAATGTTTGTCTTTAGGATACCAATATCCAGATACCACTTGGTCTTTACATACGTATGTCTGTAGGATACCAATATCCAGATACCACTTGGTCTTTATAAATGTATATCTGTAGAATACCAATATCCAGATAACAATGGGTCCTTACAAACGTATATCTGTAGGATACCAATATCCAGATATCACTGGGTCTTTACAAACGTATGTCTGTAGGATACCAATATTCAGATACCACTGGCTCTTTACAAATGTATATCTGTAGGATACCAATATCCAGATAACCATGGGTCCTTACAAACGTATATCTGTAGGATACCAATATCAAGATACCACTGGGTCCTTATAAACGTATGTCTGTAGGATACCAATATCCAGATAACATTGGGTCTTTACAAACGTATGTCTGTAGGATACCAATATCCAGATATCACTGGGTCCTTACAAACGTATATCAGTAGGATACCAATATCCAGATACCACTGGGTCTTTACAAACGCATGTCTGTAGGATACCAATATCCAGATACCACTAGGTCTTTACAAACGTCTGTCTGTAGGATACCAATATCCATATACCACTGGGGCCTTACAAACTTTTGTCTGTAGGATACCAATATCCAGATACCACTTGGTCCTTACAAACGTATGTCTGTAGGATACCAATATCCATATACCACTGGGTCTTTACAATCTTTTGTCTGTAGAATACAAATATCCAGATAACACTGGGTCCTTACAAACGTATGTCTGTAGGATACCAATATCCAGATAACAATGGGTCGTTACAAACGAATATCTGTAGGATACCAATATCCAGGTACCACTTGGTCTTTATAAACGTATATCTGTAGGATACCAATATCCAGATAACACTGGGTCTTTATAAACGTATATCTGTAGGATACCAATATCCAGATAACACTGGGTCTTTACAAACGTATATCTGTAGGATACCAGTATCCAGGTACCACTTGGTCTTTATAAACGTATATCTGTAGGATACCAATATCCAGATAACAATGGGTCCTTACAAACGTATATCTGTAGGATACCAATATCCAGATAACATTAGGTCCTTACAAACTTATATCTGTAGGATACCAATATCCAGATACCACTGGGTCCTTATAAACGTATGTCTGTAGGATACCAATATCCAGATAACAATGGGTCCTTACAAACGTATATGTGTAGGATACCAATATCCAGATATCACTTGCTCTTTACAAACGTATGTCTGTAGGATACCAATATCCAGATACCACTAGGTCTTTACAATCGCATGTCTGTAGGATACCAATATCCAGACAACGCTGGGTCCTTAAAAACTTTTGTCTGTAGGGTACCAATATCTAGATACCACTGGGTCCTTACAAACAAGGATACCAATATCCAGATAACGATGGGTCCTTACAAACGTATATCTGTATTGACCCAATATCCAGATAACAATGGGTCTTTACACACGTATGTCTATAGGATACCAATATCCAGATAACACTGGGTCATTACAAACGTATATCTGTATTGACCCAATATCCAGATAACACTGGGTCTTTACAAACGTATGTCTGTAGGATACCAATATCCAGATACCACTGGGTCCTAACATACTTTTGTCTGTATGATACCAATATCCAGATATCACTGGGTCATTACAAAAGTATGTCTGTAGGAAACCAATATCCAGATACCACTGGGTCCTTACAAACCTATGTCTGTAGGATACCAATATCCAGATAACAATGGGTCCTTACAAACGTATATCTATAGGATAAAATATCCAGATATCACTGGGTCATTAAAAACGTATGTCAGTAGGATACCAATATCCAGATACCACTGGGTCTTTACAAACGTCTGTCTGTAGGATACCAATATCTAGATACCACTGGGGCCTTACAAACTTTTGTCTGTAGGATACCAATATCCAGATACCACTGGGTCCTTACAAACGTATATCTGTTGGAAACCAATATCCAGATAACAATGGGACCTTACAAACGTATGTCTGTAGGATACAAATATCCAGATATCACTGGGTCATTACAAAACGTATGTCTGCAGGAAACCAATATCCAGATACCACTGGGTCCTTACAAAATTTTGTCTGTAGGATACGAATATCAAGATAAAACTGTGTCTTTACAAACGTATGTCTGTAGGATTACAATATCAAGATACCACTGGGTCATTACAAACGTATGTCTGTATGAAACCAACATCCAGATACCACTGGGTCCTTACAAACGTATATCTGTAGGAAACCAATATCCAGATAACAATGGGTCCTTACAAACGTATGTCTGTAGGATACAAATATCCAGATATCACTGGGTCATTACAAAACGTATGTCTGCAGGAAACCAATATCCAGATACAACTGGGTCCTTACAAAATTTTGTCTGTAGGATACGAATATCAAGATAAAACTGTGTCTTTACAAACGTATGTCTGTAGGATACCAATATCCAGATACCACTTGGTCTTTATAAATGTATATCTGTAGAATACCAGTATCCAGATACCACTGGGTCATTACAAACGTATGTCTGTAGGAAACCAACATCCAGATACCACTGGGTCCTTACAAACCTATGTCTGAAGGATAGCAATATCCAGATGCCACTGGGTCCTTACAAACTTTTGTCTGTAGGATACCAATATCCAGATACCACTGGGTCCTTACAAATTTTTGTCTGTAGGATACCAATATCCAGATACCTCTGGGTCATTACAAACGTATGTCTGTAGGAAACCAACATCCAGATACCACTGGGTCCTTACAAACCTATGTCTGAAGGATAGCAATATCCAGATACCACTGGGTCCTTACAAACTTTTGTCTGTAGGATACCAATATCCATATACCACTGGATCCTTACAAACGTGTGTCTGTAGGATACCAATATCCAGATAACAATGGGTCCTTACAAACCCATGTCTGAAGGATACCAATATCCAGATAAAACTAAGTCCTTACAAACGTATGTCTGTAGGATACCAATATCCAGATAACACTGGGTCGTTACAAACGTATGTCTGTAGGATACCAATATCCAGATACCACTGGTTCCTTACAAACGTGTGTTTG
Source organism: Argopecten irradians irradians (assembly GCA_004382745.1). Lineage (NCBI taxonomy): Eukaryota > Metazoa > Mollusca > Bivalvia > Pectinida > Pectinidae > Argopecten > Argopecten irradians. Next base: position 5,041 of record SAYR01001818.1, read on the forward strand.
TAGGATATCAATATCCAGATAACACTGGGTCTTGACAAACGTATGTCTGTAGGATATCAATATCCAGATACCACTGGTTCCTTACAAACGTATGTCTGTAGGATACCAATATCCAGATAACACTGGGTCTTGACAAACGTATGTCTGTAGGATACCAATATCCAGATACCACTGGTTCCTTACAAACGTGTGTTTGTAGGATATCAATATCCAGATAACACTGGGTCCTTACAAACGTATGTCTGTAGGATACCAATATCCAGATAACACTGGGTCTTGACAAACGTATGTCTGTAGGATACCAATATCCAGATACCACTGGTTCCTTACAAACGTGTGTCTGTAGGATATCAATATCCAGATAACACTGGGTCTTGACAAACGTATGTCTGTAGGATACCAAAATCCAGATACCACAGGGTCCTTACCAATTTTTGTCTGTAGGATACCAATATCCACATAACAATGGGTCCTTACAAACGTATATATGTAGGATACCAATATCCAGATATCACTGGGTCCTTACAAACGTATGTCTGTAGGATACCAATATCCAGATACCACTGGGTCCTTACAAACCTATGTCTATAGGATACCAATATCTAGATACCACTGGGTCATTACAAACGTATGTCTGTAGGATACCAATATCCAGATACCACTGGGTCTTTACAAACGTATGTCTGTAGGATACCAATATCCAGATAACAATGGGTCCTTACAAACGTATATCTGTAGGATACCAATATCCAGATACCACTGGGTCCTTATAAACGTATGTCTGTAGGGTACCAATATCCAGATACCACTGGGTCCTTACAAACCTATGTCTGAAGGATAGCAATATCCAGATACCACTGGGTCCTTACTAACTTTTGTCTGTAGGATACCAATATCCAGATACCACTGGGTCCTTACAAATTTTTGTCTGTAGGATACCAATATCCAGATATCACTGGGTCATTACAAACGTATGTCTGTAAGATACCAATATCCAGATACCACTGGATCCTTACAAACCTATGTCTGAAGGATAGCAATATCCAGATACCACTGGGTCCTTACAAACTTTTGTCTGTAGGATACCAATATCCAGATACCATTGGGTCCTAACAAACTTTTGTCTGTAGGATACCAATATCCAGATACCACTGGATCCTTACAAACGTGTGTCTGTAGGATACCACTATCCAGATAACACTGGGTCTTTACAAACGTGTGTCTGTAGGATACCACTATCCAGATAACACTGGGTCTTTACAAACGTATGTTTGTAGGATACCAATATCCAGATAACACTGGGTCTTTACAAACGTGTGTCTGTAGGATACCAATATCCAGATAACAATTGGTCCTTACAAACGTATGTATGTAGGATAACAATATCCAGATAAAACTAAGTCCTTACAAACGTATGTCTGTAGGATACCAATATCCAGATAACACTGGATCCTTACAAACGTCTGTCTGTAGGATACCAATATCCAGACAACACTGGGTCCTTACAAACGTATCTCTATAGGACAGCAATATCCAGATACCAATGGGTCCTTACAAACGTTTGTCTGTAGAATACCAATATCTAGATAACATTGGGTCCTTACAAACGTATGTCTGTAGGATACCAATATCTAGATAACATTTGGTCCTTACAAACGTATGTCTGTAGACCACTGGGTATTTACAAACGTTTGTCTGTAGGATTCCAATATCCAGATAACACTGGGTCATTACAAACGTTTGTCTGTAGGATACCAATATCCAGATACCACTGGGTCTTTACAAACGTATGTCTGTAGATACCAATATCCAGATACCACTGGGTCCTAACAAACCTATGTCTGTAGGATATCAATATCCAGATACCACTGGGTCCTTACAAACGTATGTCTGTAGGATACCAATATCCAGATAACAATGGGTCCTTACAAACGTACGTCTGTAGATACCAGTATCCAGATACCACTGGGTCCTTACAAACCTATGTCTGAAGGATACCAATATCCAGATACCACTGGGTCCTTACAAACCTATGTCTGAAGGATACCAATATCCAGGTACCACTTGGTCTTTATAAATGTATATCTGTAGAATACCAATATCCAGATAACAATGGGTCCTTACAAACGTATATCTGTAGGATACCAATATCCAGATACCACTGGGTCTTTACAAACGTATGTCTGAAGGATACCAATATCCAGATACCACCGGGTCCTTACAAACCTATGTCTGAAGGACACCAATATCCAGATAACACTGGGTTCTTACGAACGTATGTCTGTAGGATACCAATATCCAGATACCACTGGGTCCCTACAAACGTGTGTCTGTAGGATACCAATATCCAGATAACACTTGGTCCTTACAAACGTATAACTGTAGGATACCAATATCCAGATACCACTGGGTCCTTACAAACCTATGTCTGAATGATACCAATAACCAGATAACACTTGGTCCTTACATACGTATATCTGTAGGATACCAATATCCAGATACCACTGGGTCCTTACAAACCTATGTCTGAATGATACCAATAACCAGATAACACTTGGTCCTTAGAAACGTGTGTCTGTAGGATACCAATATCCAGATACCACTGGGTCCTTACAAACCTATGTCTGAATAATACCAATAACCAGATAACACTTGGTCCTTAGAAACGTGTGTCTGTAGGATACCAATATCCAGATACCACTGGGTCCTCACACACCTATGTCTGAAGGATACCAATAACCAGATACCACTGGGTCCTTACAAACGTATGTCTGTAGGACAGTATTTACTCCGTTAAAATCGTACATCACTATAAATGAATTACGATAGCTCGTAAATCATTATCATCTTAAACATCTATGAATTGAAAATGGACATAAATCGTAAATCACGATGCATGATCGATATCATCGAAGATCGCGATATCAAATGTAAATGTTAGCAAACACACAAATAAAACACACACATATGTATAACAGATAAACTACAGGGACAATAGCATATTGTCTGGATGATCTTCATTGAACTTCATTCTACATGAAGAGCTAGCGCGTATCACTAAGTTCGCCTTTTTTTGGCATTCATACTCCCATAATTGCCAACTGAATGCAGTTCAATGATTTAATAACTCTTAAATCACTATCACTCGAAAATCACATTCTGTAGATGGAAATGGTAAGTTTCATTTAACATCTTAAAGGTGCTGAAATATCGTAAACCGCTATGATCATGCATCACTGCTAAAGGTATACCACAGCAAAGGGCTGATCCACAGGGACCTGGCACGAAAATTTTTAACCAATAGTATACATATATATATTATATATGTATACTGTTAGTTTAAAAAAAATTGTGCCAGGTCCCTGTGGGCTGATCATATCTATAAATGTCTGACCAATGGGATATACTTTGTACACTATGTGTCCATCTTGTCCTACATATGTCTTTGTATACCATTATGTCCTCGTGTAACACATTTTAATGTGTCTGAGTAAATCAATTAAAATTTTGAAATCTTGAAACAACAACAATAACATTGACGACTACAAAAAAACCTCACGGACAGCGTTTTATATCATAATTAGCGGTGGTCAAATACAATTCATGTAACATTGCATCATTACTCGAAGTATAAAAATCATTAATATTGGGCTTTGAAACATTGTAACTTTGAAGAAAAAAATCGGCATTGAACGATATCCTGCAAATCCCTGTACAAAGCCAAAGTGTCTGAAGTCATTGAGACGAGCCTGTGAATGATAATGCTGTGATCAAATTAATTAACACCGCGCAGAACAGCTCTTAATCATTTGGACAGTGACGGATCTTCAGAACAACATGTTAAACAAAAGATGGAATAACATACAGAGACAAAGCTTACATTGCTACGAATGTTTTCAATTGTATAAGTGATAAGGGGACGCTTTACTCCTACACAGTTTTAGTATTAATTTTGATTGGTTGTTCACGGATGTTATATCTTTCCTTTGTTAAGTCATTTATTCTCATTGTATGCGTTCTGTATTGTATACCGAAATGAGAGCTAATGAATGTCATGGTAATGATACATATTCCCTATCTTTCGTGAACTACTTAAATTTAATGTATTCAAATGTAACTTAATGTTATTTATCCATGATACTAGCAGTCGTCCTCTTTATTCGGAAACAGTATCGTATGAATAGAATAATATATAAAGGTTTTAGTTAAGATTGGCAGTTTATATACACTTACAGTGTATAAGGAAATCATTGTTATACACATATTGATGTCAGAATCGTGTTGACGGAAAAGTGGGTAACGAAGAAACTGAGTGTTTATGTACAAATACTTTATAAATGTACATTTTGAGTTTTAAGTATGCTAATTGTTCTTGCGTACGTGTAGGCATCGGTTTATGGAATTTCTTCATAATCATAATTAGAATGTAACTGTTCCGTCATTTCGAAGGTTTCTGTATTACGGGTTTGTAAACTCTACAGTGACACTCATTGCATGTGTACCACGCAATATCCAAAATAATGGGTCAACAGCCATGATAACAGTGTTTTAAATCCTCGTAGTTACATCGATGAGTATTTGCATATAATTAGTTTGCGAGTGTATCTTTAATTACAGTTATTTATTTCTAAAAAGATAATAAAGTTTTGAGTTATGGTGATAACTAATACAGAATGCTCGGAATGCCCTTGGCCCGGTACGTGACGCAGGCAGGCGGGGGAGGAGTCCTTATCTGATGGAGATAAGAGAAACCTTTGTTCGGTTCTAATTACAGATGACGACTGTGATATACCTACACGGTCTCATCTCTGCTCCAATAATCACCAATGACTATAATGCGTTCAGTACTTAATACGATTTACTGTTTAGAGAACCTACCGAGACCAGAGTTCAATTCAGTATGTATCGACACAGAATTATACACATACTTCATTTTTGAAAAATTTCAATATTTCTGAATTGATTATAGATTTTGAAATCTTACTATTGTTGCATTTCCCCTTTATGAAATATACATGTAACTGGGCCATTCATTCTCTGACTAATTACCGATCTCGATATTTGATCTCTTCTAACTAAGTAACAGTTGTACGACACGACGTCCCACTTATTATTCTATGTCTATGTATATCTCTATAGCTCAATGGTTATTCTATGCCTATGTATTACTCAGTGGTTATTCTATATCAATGTGCATCTCTATAGCTCAGTAGTTATTCTATGCCTATGTACATCTCTATAGCTCAGTGGTTATTCTATGTCTATGTACATCTCTATAGCTCAGTGGTTATTCTATATCTATGTACATCTCTATAACTCAGTGGTTATTCTATATCTATGTACATCTCTATAATTAGTGGTTATTCTATGTCTATGTACATCTCTATAATTAGTGGTTATTTTATATCTATGTACATCTCTATAGCTCAGTGGTTATTCTATGTCTATGTACATCTCTATAACTCAGTGGTTATTCTATGTCTATGTACATCTCTATAGCTCAGTGGTTATTCTATATCTATGTACATCTCTATAACTCAGTGGTTATTCTATATCTATGTACATCTCTATAGCTCAGTGGTTATTCTATATCTATGTACATCTCTATAGCTCAGTGGTTATTCTATATCTATGTACATCTCTATAGCTCAGTGGTTATTCTATATCTATGTACATCTCTATAGCTCAGTGGTTATTCTATATCTATGTACATCTCTATAGCTCAGTGGTTATTCTATATCTATGTACATCTCTATAGCTCAGTGGTTATTCTATATCTATGTACATCTCTATAGCTCAGTGGTTATTCTATATCTATGTACATCTCTATAGCTCAGTGGTTATTCTATATCTATGTACATCTCTATAGCTCAGTGGTTATTCTATATCTATGTACATCTCTATAGCTCAGTGGTTATTCTATATCTATGTACATCTCTATAGCTCAGTGGTTATTCTATATCTATGTACATCTCTATAGCTCAGTGGTTATTCTATATCTATGTACATCTCTATAGCTCAGTGGTTATTCTATATCTATGTACATCTCTATAGCTCAGTGGTTATTCTATATCTATGTACATCTCTATAGCTCAGTGGTTATTCTATATCTATGTACATCTCTATAGCTCAGTGGTTATTCTATATCTATGTACATCTCTATAGCTCAGTGGTTATTCTATATCTATGTACATCTCTATAGCTCAGTGGTTATTCTATATCTATGTACATCTCTATAGCTCAGTGGTTATTCTATATCTATGTACATCTCTATAGCTCAGTGGTTATTCTATATCTATGTACATCTCTATAGCTCAGTGGTTATTCTATATCTATGTACATCTCTATAGCTCAGTGGTTATTCTATATCTATGTACATCTCTATAGCTCAGTGGTTATTCTATATCTATGTACATCTCTATAGCTCAGTGGTTATTCTATATCTATGTACATCTCTATAGCTCAGTGGTTATTCTATATCTATGTACATCTCTATAGCTCAGTGGTTATTCTATATCTATGTACATCTCTATAGCTCAGTGGTTATTCTATATCTATGTACATCTCTATAGCTCAGTGGTTATTCTATATCTATGTACATCTCTATAGCTCAGTGGTTATTCTATATCTATGTACATCTCTATAGCTCAGTGGTTATTCTATATCTATGTACATCTCTATAGCTCAGTGGTTATTCTATATCTATGTACATCTCTATAGCTCAGTGGTTATTCTATATCTATGTACATCTCTATAGCTCAGTGGTTATTCTATATCTATGTACATCTCTATAGCTCAGTGGTTATTCTATATCTATGTACATCTCTATAGCTCAGTGGTTATTCTATATCTATGTACATCTCTATAGCTCAGTGGTTATTCTATATCTATGTACATCTCTATAGCTCAGTGGTTATTCTATATCTATGTACATCTCTATAGCTCAGTGGTTATTCTATATCTATGTACATCTCTATAGCTCAGTGGTTATTCTATATCTATGTACATCTCTATAGCTCAGTGGTTATTCTATATCTATGTACATCTCTATAGCTCAGTGGTTATTCTATATCTATGTACATCTCTATAGCTCAGTGGTTATTCTATATCTATGTACATCTCTATAGCTCAGTGGTTATTCTATATCTATGTACATCTCTATAGCTCAGTGGTTATTCTATATCTATGTACATCTCTATAGCTCAGTGGTTATTCTATATCTATGTACATCTCTATAGCTCAGTGGTTATTCTATATCTATGTACATCTCTATAGCTCAGTGGTTATTCTATATCTATGTACATCTCTATAGCTCAGTGGTTATTCTATATCTATGTACATCTCTATAGCTCAGTGGTTATTCTATATCTATGTACATCTCTATAGCTCAGTGGTTATTCTATATCTATGTACATCTCTATAGCTCAGTGGTTATTCTATATCTATGTACATCTCTATAGCTCAGTGGTTATTCTATATCTATGTACATCTCTATAGCTCAGTGGTTATTCTATATCTATGTACATCTCTATAGCTCAGTGGTTATTCTATATCTATGTACATCTCTATAGCTCAGTGGTTATTCTATATCTATGTACATCTCTATAGCTCAGTGGTTATTCTATATCTATGTACATCTCTATAGCTCAGTGGTTATTCTATATCTATGTACATCTCTATAGCTCAGTGGTTATTCTATATCTATGTACATCTCTATAGCTCAGTGGTTATTCTATATCTATGTACATCTCTAAAGCTCAGTGGTTATTCTATATCTATGTACATCTCTATAGCTCAGTGGTTATTCTATATCTATGTACATCTCTATAGCTCAGTGGTTATTTTATATCTATGTACATCTCTATAGCTCAGTGGTTATTCTATATCTATGTACATCTCTATAGCTCTGTAGATATTCTATATCTATGTACATCTCTATAGCTCAGTAGATATTCTATATCTATGTACATCTCTAAAGCTCAGTGGTTATTCTATGTCTATGTACATCTCTATAGCTCAGTGGTTATTTTATATCTATGTACATCTCTATAGCTCAGTGGTTATTTTTATCTATGTACATCTCTATAACTCAGTGGTTATTCTATGTCTATGTACATCTCTATATCTCAGTGATTATTCTATATCTATGTACATCTCTAAAGCTCAGTGGTTATTCTATGTCTATCTACATCTCTATAGCTCAGTGGTTTTTCTATGTCTATGTACATCTCTATAGCCGAATGGTTATTCTATGCCTATGTACATCTTTATAACTCAGTGGTTATTCTATATCTATGTACATCTCTATTTACTCCGTGGTTATTCTTTGTCAATGTACATTTCTATTGCTCAGTGGTTATTCTAAGTCTATGTACATCTCTATTACTCAGTGGTTATTCTATGTCTATGTACATCTCTATAGCTCAGTGGTTTTTCTACGTCTATGTACATCTCTATAGCCGAATGGTTATTCTATGCCTATGTACATCTCTATAACTCAGTGGTTATTCTATATCTATGTACATCTCTATTTACTCCGTGGTTATTCTTTGTCAATGTACATTTCTATTGCTCAGTGGTTTTTCTAAGTCTATGTACATCTCTATTACTCAGTGGTTATTCTATGCCTATGTACATCTCTATAGCTCAGTGGTTATTCTATGCCTATGTACATCTCTATTACTCAGTGGTTATTCTATGTCTATGTACATCTCTATAGCTCAGTGATTATTCTTTGTCTATGTACATCTCTATTGCTCTGTGGTTATTCTATATCAATGTATATCTCTATAGCTCAGTGGTTATTCTATATCTATGTACATCTCTATAGCTCAGTTGTTATTCTATATCTATGTACATCTCTAAAGCTCAGTGGTTATTCTATGTCTATGTACATCTCTATTACTCAGTGGTTATTCTTTGTCTATGTACATCTCTATTGCTCAGTGGTTATTCTATATCAATGTATATCTCTATAGCTCAGTAGTTATTCTATATCTATGTACATCTCTAAAGCTCAGTGGTTATTCTATGTCTATGTACATATCTATTACTCAGTGGTTATTCTTTGTCTATGTACATCTCTATAACTCAGTGGTTATTCTATAACTATGTACATCTCTATTGCTCAGTGTTTATTCTATGTCTATGTACATCTCTATAGCTCAGTGGTTATTCTATGCCTATGTACATCTCTATTGCTCAGTGGTTATTCTATAACTATGTACATCTCTATTACTCAGTGGTTATTCTATATCTATGTACATCTCTATAGCTCAGTTGTTATTCTATATCTATGTACATCTCTAAAGCTCAGTGGTTATTCTATGTCTATGTACATCTCTATTACTCAGTGGTTATTCTTTGTCTATGTACATCTCTATAGCTCAGTGGTTATTCTATATCTATGTACATCTCTTTAGCTCAGTGGTTAATCTTTGTCTATGTACATTTCTATAGCTCAGTGGTTATTCTATCTCGATGTATATCTCTATAGCTCAGTGGGTATTCTATGCCTATGTACATCTCTATAGCTCAATGAATATTCTATATATATGTACATCTTTATAGCTGAGTGGTTATTCTATGTCTATGTACATCTCTACAGCTCAATAGTTATTCTATGTCTATGTACATCTCTATAGCTCAGTGGTTATTCTATGTCAATATATATCTCTATAGCTCAGTGATTATTCTATGCCTATGTACATGTCTATAGCTGAGTAGTTATTCTATGTCTATGTACATCTCTATTACTCAGTAGTTATTCTATGTCTATGTACATCTCTATTACTCAGTGGTTATTCTTTGTCTATGTACATCTCTATAGCTCAGTGATATTCATTGTCTATGTACATCTCTATAGCTCAGTGTTTATTCTATGTGTATGTATATCTCTATAGCTCAGTGGTTATTCTATATCTATGTAGATCTCTTTAGCTCAGTGGTTATTCTTTGTCTATGTACATCTCTATAGCTCAGTGGTTATTCTATGTCTATGTACATCTCTATATCTCAGTAGTTATATATTCTATATCTATGTACATCTCTATAGCTCAGTAGTAATTCTATATCTATGTACATCTCTATAGCTCAGTAGTTATTCTATATCTATGTACATCTCTAAAGCTCAGTGGTTATTCTATGTCTATGTACATCTCTAAAGCTCAGTGGTTATTCTATGTCTATGTACATCTCTATAGCTCAGTGTTTATTCTATGTGTATGTATATCTCTATAGCTCAGTGATTATTCTATATCTATGTACATCTCTATAGCTCAGTGGTTATTCTTTGTCTATGTACATCTCTATAGCTCAGTGTTTATTCATTGTATATGTAAATCTCTATAGCTCAGTGGTTATTCTATATCTATGTAGATCTCTATATCTCATTGGTTATTCTATGTCTACGTACATATTTATTGCTCAGTGGTTATTCTTTGTCTATGTACATCTCTTTAGCTCAGTGGTTATTTTATATCTAGGTACATCTCTTTAGCTCAGTGGTTATTCTATAACTATGTACATCTCTATTACTCAGTGGTTTTTCTATATCTATGTACCTCTCTATAGCTCATTGGTTTTTCTATAACTATGTACATATCTATACCTCAGTGGTTATTCTTTGTCTATGTACATCTCTATAACTCATTGGTTATTTTATATCTATGTACATCTCTATGCTCAGTGGTTTTTCTATATCTATTCACATCTCTATTACTCAGTGGTTATTCTTTGTCTATGTACATCTCTATTGCTCAATGGTTTTTCTATAACTATGTACATATCTATACCTCAGTGGTTATTCTTTGTCTACGTACATCTCTATTACTCAGTGGTTATTCTATGTCTATGTACATCTCTATAGCTCAATAGTTATTCTATGTCCATGTACATCTCTATACCTCAGTGGTTATTCTATGCCTATTTACATCTCTATTACTCAGTGTTTATTCTTTGTCTATGTACATCTCTTAAGCTCAGTGATTATTCTATATCTATGCACATCTCTATTACTCAGTGGTTATTCTTTGTCTATGTACATCTCTATTGCTCAGTAGTTATTCTATGCCTACGTACATCTCTATAGCTCAGTGGTTATTCTATGCCTACGTACATCTCTATAGCTCAGTGGTTATTCTATGTCTATGTACATCTCTATAGCTCAGTGGTTATTCTATGTCAATGTATATCTCTATAGCTCAGTGGTCATTCTATGTCTATGTACATCTCTATAGCTCAGGAGTTATTCTATGCCTATGTACATCTCTATAACTCAGTGGTTATTCTATAACTATGTACATCTCTATTACTCAGTGGTTATTCTTTGTCAATGTACATCTCTATTACTCAGTTGTTATTCTATATCTATGTACATCTCTATTACTCAGTGGTTATTCTATATCTATGTACATCTCTATAGCTCAGTGGTTATTCTATGTCTATGTATATATCTATACCTCAGTGGTTATTCTTTGTCTATGTACATCTCTATTACTCAGTAGTTATTCTATATCTATGTACATCTCTATTGCTCAGTGGTTATTCTATGCCTATGTACATCTCTATTACTCAGTGGTTATTCTATGTCTATGTACATCTCTATAGCTCAGTGGTTATTCTATGTCTATGTACATCTCTATATCTCAGTGATTATTCTATATCTATGTACATCTCTATAGCTCAGTGGTTATTCTTTGTCTATGTACATCTCTATATCTCAGTGATTATTCTATGTCTATGTACATCTCTATAGCTCAGTGGTTATTCTATGTCTATGTACATCTCTATTACTCAGTGGCTATTCTATGTCTATGCACATCTCTATATCTCAGTGATTATTCTATATCTATGTACATCTCTATAGCTCAGTGGTTATTCCATATGTACAGCATTTTAGCTGAGTGGTTATCCGTTACCACTGCTGAACCCTTTGTATCAGTGACAGCTCAAGTAGAAGGCGACAGTAGTTAGGTAAGATAGCTATTAACAGATCAATCAGGAATGTCTTTCAGCTAGGATTAACACTAGCCTACCTATATAAATACATAGATATTGAACGCCTGAAATTGTATCTGGATTGTTAACCCTTTATATCAAAATAAATGTATCCTACGATTGCTGTATGCTATCAGGAATCTTATCACCACAGGCGGTATTAGACACAAAATACTGGATTATTCAGTAATGTTAGGGTTTTATATATACAAAAACTGGAACCATTAATAATATATAGCCAAACAGTACACCAAAACTTGGTTTTACTCATCTTGACTTCTGGTCTAAAAAATTACAATAGACAATTCATTCGCTAAATGATGCTTATCCAGATAAAAGATTAAAGTCTAACAAATTAAGGGCTCCCTTCGAAGATCCATTTAGAGCTATTTTGCAGGGTCCTCGTTGCCAAGTTGATATGTTTATGTTATGTAGTTATATATATAAACCCCAGTTTATATCTCTATCTTTCCTGCTCTGTGTTTTCGTCTTCACTGCTATATCCTTTTGACAACTGTGTATATTGTAAAATGGTAAGTATGACCATCCTCAAGTACGTCTATTTGACTAAGGAGTAAGGAGTCTTGCTAGGTACATTTGATTGGGGTGGATCGATGTTGAAACAGTATTCTATGTTTCTACGTTTGAACCTTTTAAGAGAGATTCTCGTATGAGATTTAATAAAGCAAAAAACATGAGGCACTTTATGATATAAATAGGTACGCTCGTAAGTGGTTCGATGTAGAACTGTGTATTCATGTGTTTTATTTCACTACTATTATGGTCTGTCACGGTATACGTGTTCATCACAACCACCAGTTGATACATCTCTGTAACCAAATTAGTCGTACGCCCCTGGCACTTTTATGCTACGTCATTAATATATAATAAATTGGGTTCAAATGCACTGATTCGTTGAATCTCTTGTGGATAATTATGACAAATATACGAAAACATCTGTCTCGGTGCCCAGGATATAATCCGATTTCAACAATTGAAACGGGAAAACAGCATTTTCAGATGGACCAGGTTAATCTTGTACATCAAATCCCGTATTGTCCGTTATGTTTTCAAGATTAAGGTTAGCAAACACTATTTATTTGTAATATTTCATGTTCGTCATTGTAACTGAGTAAGTGATGCGATTTGATGAGAGCAAATATTAGTCCCTTCCAAGTCATATAAATCGACTAATAGCTGTAACGTCCATTTGGACTGATAACTAACGGGGAATGTGTTTCGCGACCATTGATATGCGTCTTGTAATGTATGAAGCATATTCTATAGAAAATCAAATAAATAAATCATATACATTAAACCCGATCACGTGCGGTTATTAATTAATTGACACAAATAAAGCATTTCTTCCACTAAGGCTTTCAGAAACAAAACTAGAAAATGATACAACAAAGTTCAATATTCAGGATATCTAAGAGTATCATAAGGTAGATGTAAGAAAGATGTTTCTTGTTTGTGAGAATTATACATCTTATCAAAGATTGGTGGTATATATAATCGTCTTACTGTGAATGTAGCGATCCCCCACTGATTGTCTGTAATGCACGAACATGACGGGCTCTCTGATCTCACAACTCATGTTGATAATTCAAATCTTAACATGGCAGGAGACATTTATCTTTATGATTTTCCATTTGTGCCGTAAGAATGTTAAACTTGTATTTTTAAGTTAATCGAATTATAATTGACAAAAACAGCACAGCTAGCAGCGTTCTAGCCTTACCTGCTAATACACAAGACATTGAAATCACAGATATGCAAGTTTTCAAATCTAGATTTCATTTCGGCACTTCTTGTTTTACACTGTTCAGTCTAAAAACAATCAGTGCCCCACTGCATACACAAATGTAGAAAAGACCTGTGTTGGGGTAGCTACACAGTGTTAAATCATCATCATCATTTGTATTACGTCATATTCTTATACGGACTCTAGGAATTGGTGATACATATTTTGTCTGGTAATTCATAACTGTTTTCACTATATTAAACACAATATGATTTAGGTTGGGGTAATTCAAAACGACCTTTTCAATATATTAAATACAATATGATTAAGGTCGGGGTAATTGTTAACAAGCTGTTCACTGTATTTGATACAGTATGGCTTAGGTCGGGGTAATTGTTAACAAGCTGTTCACTGTGTTTGATACAGTATGGCTTAGGTCGGGGTAATTGTTAACAAGCTGTTCACTGTGTTTGATACAGTATGGCTTAGGTCGGGGTAATTCAAAGTAACGTATCCACTATTTTTAATATAGTATGATTTAGGTTGGGGCCTATAGCCAGTTCAAGAGACAAGAACAATAATCTTTAATCTTAATGCTTGTTTCAGAAAATAATTAAGAATAATTTTGAAGTAATATCCCATAGCTTTACAACATAATTCAGTTCTTTTAAGATTTCAAAACACTGTTTACAATTACAACTATATGTATAAGATATGGCGGCTTGAGTTTCCGGATAGGGCTTTTTATTGAACATGCCTATTTATACATGATATGATTTGCAACTGAGACTTTAATGATGGATTATGATAGAACATAGTGATGATTTGATTCATAAAAGTTCATTTCATTTTACATCAATATACTCTGGTAAACAATACCATCGTATTTCTAATTAATTGCTAAGTTTGATAACGATCACTTGCTGCTTTGATTTTTCAGTGAATTATTCAATGACTACAATGCTGTGCCCCGTTATACAGTGACAGCCAACACATGGTATTTTACTATACATTGGAGTAATGTGATGAAGTCTTTTGAAGTTAGAAACGTTCAAGCATGAGTGGGGTTTACTAAGGAGTATAGCATCATTGGTGTTGATTAAACTCCTGTAATACATTATATTTACAAGTTAACTTGACACCCAGTCGCTCATCAATACAGCAGACTAGGTCAAGGCCCGATATTCAACATCCCTAGGGGTAGTTTTTACGACTTTGTTGACTGATGCCAAACAATGGTACCCGAGGAATCAGTTCTCTGAAGGGCACGGGCATACGAAACGTCGATGATTGTTGAATAATATTTACCGCCAACTCATGCTGACTTTCAACGTGTTTCCCGAAGGACATAGGAGTTTCTTTAAGTTTCCGAACTCAGCATGGAATGATTCATAGAAAGACATTTACATTATAGAAAGACGTAATTAACGGTCAACATATCTATAAGGCGACGCAGTGATTTTTTTTTATTAATTTTGTGCTACTTATAATGGCTTATATAGACTGTTAGCTAGATTTTTTTTCTTCAATATATAATCTATTAATGAATATCTTAACTAACATTTTTGAATAATTTGATAACAATAAAAGTTATGTACTTTGAGTAATAGAGATATTGACTTAGTTCTGAACCAGTCGTCCCACTCCCTAATGCTGAGCGCTAAGCAGCAAGTCGCAGAAACTACCACCCGCCCGGTCACATTAAACTGACAACGGGTGAACCAGTCGTCCCACTCCATAATGTCGCAAATTTTAACTCTCCTATTATTATTTTTTAACACATTTGGGCAACGTCTTTTATTGTGTCAGAAATAAACCTTTTACACAGCATCATATATGATTAAGCATACCTCAAATTATAATCGGAATTCAAGGACAAAACGGAATTATCTTCAATCATTTATATCAAACAATGTGATTATAAACAAAAATGAAGATACAAATCATACGAATCACAACACACGTGATGTGAAGAGGGAACATTTACTTACCAAACAGCAAAGCCAAAACGTCACTGAGCGCCAGACTGGCCAGGTAGTAATTAGTCACTGTGTGCATATAGATGTTTTTATAGATCACAATAAAGGTGCACAGATTACCTGCTATACCGGTAAGGAATATAGTCATGTAAACCGCAGTCAGAACACCGACTGTCGTCAAGCCCTGCGTCCTATTCCCCAGATTTAAAATGATGAACTGTTCTAAATCAAACTGTCCGATCGTTGTGGTGTTGGGGAGAGGGGATGTGCTCTCGTCCCGGGTAGCGTTATAATAATCCACAGACCGGATACCTGAGCTACCCGTGCCATTTAACATGGTACAACTTACACAATCCAAGCTAGCATTTCTTAATCCCCTTGGTTAAACATCTTAAAGACAGAATTGTCCAACACGCCTTGGCGACGTTGCAAACAAACTGAATATCAACCCCATACTGGGTTTTGTTAGCTGTAGCCGGTAGGTATTTATGTACGAGGAAACTAACTTATTGGAACAATTTCATTGTAGTATGGTACCGGTATTGGCTTAAAGAACGAATCCTTCTTCAATGCTTTCAGCGTGCATTTTCTCGGTTGCCAGGACAAACGCCAGCTTCTTTTAAAAGATAATGAAATATTTTAAGCACATGCGAATAATTGGTCTAATTCAGTTAAAATATTATCGTTTTCCGTGAAATATAAAGCAAATTGTTCTCTAATTGAGAAGATGATGATCTTGGTCCAAGAGGGTCCTTCCATACTTTTCCAAATTATAATCCTCGTATCACAATTATTTCTGATACTTAATAAAAGGCTTAAAAGCTTGAAAAAAAACCTTAAAAGCTCACCAAACTGTTCTTCTAAAAGGACAAATGTACTAAAAGTACGTCTCTGTGCACTTAACATATCGCTTCCATGCTCGACTACTTGTATTTTTCAAAAGTATCCGAATTTACGTAACTCTTCAGGTTGTTCCACTTCAAAGTGCCTCATGTCAATATTAGTCAACTGTTGTTAATTACATTGAAACCAGCTGGAACTATTTTCATCCGAGTACTTTGAATATAGTCCGACATCCACCTCACCTCTACAGAAATACTTTGTATCAATACTCTACACTGCAGTGTATGTAGGAATGCTCGGCTTATTTCTATAACCGGTATTGTGTTGCCAAGCGAATGTATAATAGTTTGTATACCGTGCTAATTCGCACTCCGTCCATGTCAGTAAAGTTTGAGCATTACCAGTATTTATCCACCTACTTATTTACACCATTTTCTCGCCACAGTACACCCACCAGTTCCACTGATCACAGATACCTGATCAATGCTCCAGGACACAAGGCGACATGCTCCTTAAGCCGGTACAGCTATTTCCTTAATGGTGACACTTTCCTGACAATATTCGCGCCTCCAGTCCCCATCACTACGCATGCTGCAGTGACAACAGACCTAAATCGCTCACCCATTCATCTCATGATCCTTCATGGTTCACTAAGCATGCGTTGTTGATGTGTACAAACAGATATACACAAGCTGTACTGTGAATCAGATATTGATGTTTAACAGCTTTTTACGGTCACCGTAGCATTTAAAATACTATATACTTAACATGTTTCTGGTATATTTGACATTTGTTAGAAGTAGTATATATATACGTATAATGTTATACCCAGATATGTGTATAAATACGAACATTAAATGTGGGCAGGTGAAAGCTAGCGATCAGCATCAGTGTCAATCATAGATATTCCATTGGTACAGATGCTGGTAGTTCTCAAAACAATTAATCGGAAGAGATGTGCACTTTTTTTTCATTTCAGAAGTTGTAGAGAGCGAGATTTATAACACACCCACAGCCATCGTCATCAAGCCAAGCTACACCTGAGATGAATAGTGATGGGCCGATTAATTTGCGGACACTTTAAAGGTCATGGTCACACCTTGTTTGTAATGAACCCCACTCAACTCTGCCGTCTAGCACAGTATCAGTAAGAGGACATGTTGGAAGGCATTGCACGCCTACACCCACGCCACACCTACTTCTCAAGGCTCCTAGAAGGTCTACGACTACATACACAATGCTGGATTCCTTGTACTTGTAAGACGCTGGATCAATAGGAGGAAGTAGGAAACCAATCACCCATTATGTTTTATAGATAAAATCATTTTCTAATGCTTAGAAACACGAAAAGGTAAATATTTATACTTCTCAACCAGCATAATACATTTAAAGAATTCTTTATTTTTATGTGGATTTTGTTTCGGATAAAATTTATTCGTGAACTGGTTTGTTATTTTCTTCGTGTTAAACAATACAGACACTCATTCCACGATATCAATTTATTTTGAATGTGATTTTGACATTTCTGAAAGGTTCGGTTTAATTATACATCTAAGAACTGCGATGGGGTCAGACAAGCTTAGTCGAAACAGTATAAACGTTTGTCTTTCCTCTACGCCAAGGAATACGGCGGATAAGTAACACTAAACAGTTAATGTAAAATCCAGAACAACACACTGTGAAATAGAAGAGGCAATAACCATAGTGACTCTCTCAAACCTTCACGCAAATATGTTGGCAATCTTTGCTTCATAGTTCTCTACCTCTAAGTAGAGGCACCTCACGTATCAGAGAAGTCTTCTATAGTGCAAGGTGGTGACAGGTCTACTGATGTAACGATGTCTGTAAGGGTCCCAGAACTGGATCACCTGTCAGGGTTACTTAGGTCAGTTACCGCACCTGATCTTGACATTGTCGGAGCCTGACAGGTCAGTCGTGATCACGTCATTAGAAGTCTACTGATCTGGATGCAGGTGAGCATGTAAAAGCGTACTATCGATGGAGATATATCTTACAGATTGTACCAGCGTGATTGTATATGTATTGTTCCGGAACAATATTGGACAGGCGCAAGCATTAACTTGTCAATATGGCAGATATATTGATATAAGTTTATCGTTTGATAACGGAAGCTTTGTCATAGAAGCCTGGCATATAATTCAGTCCATGGAGTTTTCAGAGGTGGTTAACAACAGGGAAAATTAGATATAATAACCGGCTTCCACGATACGGCGAACATGCGTAAAGTTGAATCGGAAAGAATTTTGCGGACGGTATCCAACACGCAGAGAAAATATCTCGTCACCAGAGGTGGTAAAACAATCCCAGATGATATTTTTTCTAAGGAAATCTTGTCAGATCATCTGCCAGGAAACAATATATATGACTAAATATATCGGGAACATGCCATAAGATCGGGAAAACTTCAACAATGCATGCTCATACACAATCATTCTATTGAAAGTCATCTCTAAGTTTATTTATGTAAAATATATATATAAAGATTTCTAGAGTAATTGTGCAATGTTTCTACCAACAAGATATTTCCTGTGTAATTTGTTACAGTATCTAACTTTTGCGATAAATGCTATACTTGAAGAGTCCCACTACTCTCCGACCTTTCTTCAGGCGCCCCTCTCACCAATCGTCAATACCAACATGCAGATCTACAGCAGGCAGATTCATATTTTGCTTTCACGTGGGTTAATTAGGAAGTCTGTTCGGAAGTAGCGATACGACGTAGCATCAGATAGAACTTTTCAGTGTAAGCGGAAATGCTGTTCCTCAGTACTCATCGATGCACAGCGCGAGAGTAACCGAAGATCAATGTCACGGTAATGACTTTTGTTCCGGTTTAGATCAAATACCTGATATCATGCCAATCCAGAATGTTACAAATGCTGATCCGACCAACATGGATCTTCGTGTATTTCTGTCGACCAGGAGATTATCACCAATGATAAATTGTTTTGCCCGGAACCAGTCAGGCTATCATTCAGCTTTTAATCCCGCACTTGACCACATGGCCTGAATGCTGTTACCATGGTGAAGTTCGTGAATCTGACATCGACAGATATATAGATGTCAATTATATGGCCTAGGAACGGATAGGACGATGTGATACGAATGGAAGCCATCTATATTGTCTAAACTCCCATTATTATCGTCTACAAAACTGATTTACATCATCACGGATTAATATCACTGCGCATGTGTGAAATAATCGTCAGCTTAGGCACATTAATGTGGGGTTATTTTACAAAATAAGTCATTTAAAGTTGAACTTAAGCTAACCGCATTATGAAGAACCTCTTAAACTTTTAGTACGGAAGCGGGCAAAAGTTCTCTCAACCTCATTTGTCTCCTCAGTGCTTATTTCTGATATTCTTTTGCCTAAGGCAGCACAAACCTATGACATGTGACATACATGTGTACATCCCTTTATCGAGGAGGTTTTGAGTACAACTCTTCCGCATTAAGACACGCGTTACATTGAGCCTGATGTACTTTATATATGACGATTATACTGGGTTTATTGATGGTGAGGAGTAACTTGTCCTCCACGCTAGAGAACAACCTTGATTGGATTTTCTTAAGCTCTCTTAACAATAAACGTCATTGCTGCATTTTCAAAACTTTTCAGTTCCGGATATCAAAACAATGACGTTTGTTAATTAATTTACTCGTTTAAATATAGAAATCCGTCCAATTAATCATTTTGCATAAATTAGTTACATGTGTATGTAAATTATATAGGATGCAAATTGTTATATGGGGACTGATAACACTTAACTCTTACTAAAGATAATTTCACTTTCTAAGAAAACAAAACTTTCTAAGAAATGGAATGTGTTCACCACAGAATCCATAAGTACTTAATAAATAAATATCATACATGTAAGTAAAACATGACAAATGGGAGCTGGCTGGTAGTAATATGTTCCTAGGGACTGGAAATGATGGTGTTCCTTCCAAGGCCACAGACGTCCCTTTGATACCTCCGAGACAAGCCAGACAATTTCTAAAACGTGCATTTATTCATCCCACCGAAAATGGATATCTGTGTGTGTCGGTTGGCGGAACTTTAAATAGTTTAAGCACGCTTGGTGTACATTTGATCTGGTGAAGGTAATACATTATTGTGATACACGCCTGTTTAAATCGCTTCGTAAGAAATTGATACCTTGTTCAGATTTGCTCAATAATAAGTTATCTTTCAAACCATAAGCTGCTGCGATACATTCAAAGTCATTTGATCACAATTTGCTATATTACATTATGCATGTTATCTAGATCTGTATGTCAATTTCGAGGAAGTGTACTGGTAGGCTATTTCTGCTTTAGCCGCTACATACATTTGCCTTTACATTTTTTATCAAGAGATTTTCCTGCCAAAATAAACAAAACATTCAGGCATATCAATTAGCTATAACACTGTCGACTGTAGTCTATCATCATCGATTGTTCACAATACTAGCAATGTAAACCATGCGGGACGTCTTTATTGTCTGAGAACAGTTATCACTTTGGTATGCGGCCAAAGAAGCAGTCTCCAATAACTCTAAGCCTGCCGGAGTCTTAAAATCAATGTCTTCCTACACACTCGGGAAGATGTGTGAATGCGAGGCAAGTATGTCCTTCAAGGATTTAACCAAAATTTACTTTTACATTATGCTCTTTTGATGTTATATTTTGATTACAAGCCATATGAACAGCTCTTTGATGTTTCAAGGCACCAATATAGAAAAAAAAATGAAAATAAAAAGGAATTTCGTAAAACATGACACGTAAAATAGTGTAAAGAATGTAAACCATACGTAACTTTTATGACACCTATTACTCCTTATTTAATCAGGTGTAACCAGAATAAGAGGTGGATAATGATAAAAATAATTATAAAAATATATGTCAGTCATATTTCCTCTTTCGATGTGAGAAATGCTTTAAGACTTAAATTGTACATAATAAAATAAGTCTCCAGTCGTATGTGATGTAATAAGTTTAGAGTTGCAAGTGATGCAATAAGTCTCAATAAGTGATACAAGGGAATCTGTCGGCCTAAGTGAGGCCAGTAAACACGAGTGGAAACTATATGAATTGCTGTAAAATTAGATGTTTCTGGGCTGTAATTACCATAATTATTCTCATCATTTTTCGCAACAGGTTTTGTTGGTATCATTGCTAATCAATAGGAGCCTCAAGGGTGGCTTCCTAAATAAGTAATTGATGGCGAGGAAATAGTTGTCAAGGGCAGACGTTTACATAGTAACGCGTAGTGAACAATGTAGATAAACAGTTATGTCTGTGGTAGCCTGTGTGAGCTGGTATAGACCAGAAGGTCGCTATACATCATTTGTTCGGGAGAAGAACAAGACGTTATTTGAGAGATACAATTAAAACCATGTTATACCCTCTGAGAAGTATAGGCGAAACGCTTGGGAATTTAAGAGCTTGAGACTCAAACAACAAAGATTACACAACCCCTATAGCTGTCATGCGGTATCAAGTGGCTTGGCATATTGTTGCTGATTTTGAATTCCATGCACTAGGATTAGTCGATGAGTTTTCAGTTTAACATACTTATGAGCTGTAATTATTTCGAACGAAATCTAATGTGAATGTGGAATTCAATTTTAGTACAAGGAGGTTATGTTACGGCACGATTATACCAGCTGAATTGCTTTACAAAAAGAACACGACTCTTAACTTACAGGAACGAGAAGTACCGTTCATTATTCTACTCAACACCAATCTTTAAAGTATTTGTGTTAAGTGTCGACTCTAAACAGGATTTATGTTATTTTACTTCTCAGCAAATTCGGCCATGCATACAATGTGTTACTTGGTGTTGTATCATGCAGCAGCTTTGCAATTTGTACGCCCACTGCTATAGCCATGCATGCAATGCTTAAAATAACATGTTCAGAAAAGCTACTTCATTTCTGTTATTTTACGGGGTGTGTTACATGAAGTCGACACTTGCCTCTCACAGCCCACATACTGTTTGTACAAATCTACTACTGATGTACTTCTTGGTATGTTTTTGTTTATCTCCATTGACATTCAATCATATTTCCATAATTCTAAATCGTTTACAAAGAAAGTCATGCTAAACGACCATACCACGATAGCAGCACACGGCACCTAATAAAGGATAGTAACGGGGTTAATCGTTTTGATTTTAACATTAGATGAAATTACAAATCAAATATTTCACCAGAAAGATGTATCCATTTATTAAGACCAATTTAATTAGATAGCTGAATTAAAGCAAAAAGATGTCCAATTCCTTGGCAGAGTTCATTAGTTTAATTCATTTATAAATGACATCCCCTTGTTGCTATCGTTAACAAGATTGACAGCAAATACCAATGTACTTTAAGAAAATATCTCCAGGATTTATGCAGCATTGATTCTTTGTCACAGCAAATGAAGAAAGACAATGGTTTATAACAGGAAATAATGTTAATAAAGTGGCACACGCTATGTGACAATGAACATTGACAGAAAGACAATAATTGAACTGTGAATTTTAGATGATATATCTAAAGATAAAGCAAACACTTAAAACACGCAATATATGTATTTAAATTTCCTGTATATGTAAGAAATTACTGAGGAAATAAGGATGTAGACCGTGGGGTTCCCATGCGATATACGTCAGAATGTGAAACAATTTTATCTGAACGTGAAATAAACCTAGTCTGTGACAAAGGTTCACTGAAATGAGACTGCTGTGACGACAAACATTTTCAGTGATGAGGGTATCTATATTTCAAATCTGCAAGTGAGACAATATCGGCTGAGACGACAAACATTTTCAGTGATGAGGGTATCTATATTTCAAATCTGCAAGTGAGACAATATCGGCTGTGATGACAAACATTTTCAGTGATGGGGGTATCTATATTTCAAATCTACAAGTGAGACAATATCGGCTGAGACGACAAACATTTTCAGTGATGGGGGTATCTTTATTTCAAATCTGTAGACAATATCGGCTGAGACGACAAACATTTTCAGTGATGAGGGTATCTATATTTCAAATCTACAAGTGAGACAATATCGGCTATGACGACAAACATTTTCAGTGGTGAGGGTATCTATATTTCAAATCTGCGAGTGAGGCAATATCAGCTGTGACAACAAACATTTTCACTGATGAGGGTATCTATATTTCAAATCTGGAGACAATATCGGCTGAGACGACAAACATTTTCAGTGATGAGGGTATCTATATTTCAAATCTGGAGACAATATCGGCTGTGACGACAAACATTTTCAGTGATGAGGGTATCTATATTTCAAATCTACAAGTGATACAATATCGGCTGTGACTACAAGCATTTTCAGTGATGAGGGTATCTATATTTCAAATTTGGAAGTGAGACAACATCGGTTTTGACGACGAAAATTTTCAGTGGTGAGGATATCTATATTTCAAATCTGCAAGTGAGACAATATCGGCTGTGACGACAAAAATTTTCAGTGATGAGGGTATCTATATTTCAAATCTGCATGTGAGACAATATCGGCTGAGACGACAAACATTTTCAGTGATGAGGGTATCTATATTTCAAATCTGCAAGTGAGACAATATCGGCAGTGACGATAAACATTTTCAGTGATGGGGGTATCTATATTTCAAATCTACAAGTGAGACAATATCGGCTGAGACGACAAACATTTTCAGTGATGAGGGTATCTATATTTCAAATCTGCAAGTGAGACAATATCGGCTGTGACGACAAACATTTTCAGTGATGAGGGTATCTATATTTCAAATCTGCAAGTGAGACAATATCGGCTGAGACGACAAACATTTTCAGTGATGAGGGTTTCTATATTTCAAATCTACAAGTGAGACAATATCGGCTGTAACGACAAACATTTTCAGTGATGGGGGTATCTATATTTCAAATCTACAAGTGAGACAATATCGGCTGAGACGACAAACATTTTCAGTGATGAGGGTATCTATATTTCAAATCTACAAGTGATACAATATCGGCTGTGACGACAAACATTTTCAGTGATGAGGGTATCTATATTTCAAATTTGCAAGTGAGACAACATCGGTTTTGACGACGAAAATTTTCAGTGGTGAGGGTATCTATATTTCAAATCTGCAAGTGAGACAATATCGGCTGTGACGACAAACATTTTCAGTGATGAGGGTATCTATATTTCAAATCTGCATGTGAGACAATATCGTCTGTGACGACAAAAATTTTCAGTGATGAGTGTATCTATATTTCAAATCTGGAGACAATATCGGCTGAGACGTCAAACATTTTCAGTGACGAGGGTATCTATATTTCAAATCTGGAGACAATATCGGCTGAGATGACAAACATTTTCAGTGACAAGGGAATCTATATTTCAAATCTGCAAGTGAGACAATATCGGCTGTGACGACAAACATTTTCAGTGATTGGGAATACTATATTTCAAATCTGCAAGTGAGACAATATCGGCTGTGACGACAAACAATTTCAGTGATGGGGGTATCTATATTTCAAATCTGGAGACAATATCGGCTGGGTTTTTTTGACGACGAAAATTTTCAGTGATGAGGGTATCCTTATTTCAAATCTGCAAGTGAGACAATATCGGCTGTGACGACAAACATTTTCAGTGATTGGAGTATCTATATTTTAAATCTGCAAGTGAGACAATATCGGCTGAAATGACAAACATTTTCAGCGATGAAGATATCTATATTTCAAATCTGCAAGTGAGACAATATCGGCTGTGACGACAAGCACTTTCAGTGATGAGGGTATCTATATTTCAAATCTACAAGTGAGACAATATCGGTTGTGACGACAAACATTTTCAGTGATGAGGGTATCTATATTTCAATTCTGGAGACAATATCGGCTGAAACGACAAACATTTTCAGTGATGAGGGTATCTATATTTCAAATCTGGAGACAATATCGGCTGTGACGACAAACATTTTCAGTGATGGTGGTATCTATATTTCAAATCTGCAAGTGAGACAATATCGGCCGTGACGACAAACATTTTCAGTGATGAGGGTATCTATATTTCAAATTTGCAAATGAGACAAAAACGGCTGTTACGACGAAAATTTTCAGTGATGAGGATATTTATATTTCAAATCTACAAGTGACACAATATCGGCTGTGACGACAGACATTTTCAGTGATGAGGGTATCTATATTTCAAATCGGCAAGTGAGACAATATCGGCTTTGACGACAAACATTTTCAGTGACGAGGGTATCTATATTTCAAATCTGGAGACAATATCGGCTGAAACGACAAACATTTTCAGTGATTGAGGTATCTATATTTCAAATCTGCAAGTGAGACAATATCGGCTGTGACGACAAACATTTTCAGTGATGAGGGTATCTTTATTTCAAATCTGCAAGCGAAACAATATCGGCTGTGACGACAAACATTTTCAGTGATGAGGGTATCTATATTTCAAATCTACAAGTGAGACAATATCGGCTGTGACGACTAACATTTTCAGTGATGGTGGAATCTATCTTTCAAATCTGCAAGTGAGACAATATCGGCTGTGACGACAAACATTTTCAGTGAAGAGGGTATCTATATTTCAAATCTGTAAGTGAGACAATATCTGCTGTGACGACTAACATTTTCAGTGATGGTGGTATCTATATTTCAAATCTGCATGTGAGACAATATCGGCTGAGACGACAAACATTTTCAGTGATGAGGGTATCCATATTTCAAATCTTCAAGTGAGACAATATCGGCTGTGATGACAAACATTTTCAGTGACGAGGGTATCTATATTTCAAATCTGGAGACAATATCGGCTGAGACGACAAACATTTTCAGTGATGGGGGTATCTATATTTCAAATCTGCAAGTGAGACAATATCGGCTGTGACGACAAACATTTTCAGTGAGGGGGTATCTATATATCAAATCTGCAAGTGAGACAATATCGGCTGCGACGACAAACATTTTCAGTGATGAGGGTATCTATATTTCAAATCATGAGACGACATCGGCTGAAATGACAAACATTTTCAGTGACGAGGGTATCTATATTTCAAATCTGCAAGTGAGACAATATCGGCTGAGACGACAAACATTTTCAGTGATGAGGGTATCCATATTTCAAATCTGCAAGTGAGACAATATCGGCTGTGACGACAAACATTTTCAGTGACGAGGGTATATATATTTCAAATCTGGACACAATATCGGCTGAGACGACAAACATTTTCAGTGATGGGGGTATCTTTATTTCAAATCTGCAAGTGAGACAATATCGGCTGTGACGACAAACATTTTCAGTGAGGGGGTATCTATATTTCAAATCATGAGACGATATCGGTTGAGATAACAAACATTTTCAGTGACGAGGGTATCTATATTTTAAAGCTACAAGTGAGACAATATCCGCTGTGACGACAAACATTTTCAGTGATGAGGGTATCTATATTTCAAATCATGAGACAATATCGGCTGAGATGACAAACATTTTCAGTGACGAGGGTATCTATATTTTAAAGCTACAAGTGAGACAATATCGGCTGTGACGACAAACATTTTCAGTGATGAGGGTATCTATATTTTAAATCTACAAGTGAGACAATATCGGCTGAGATGACAAACATTTTCAGTGACGAGGGTATCTTTATTTCAAATCTGCAAGTGAGACAATATCGGCTGTGACGACAAACATTTTCAGTGAGGGGGTATCTATATTTCAAATCATGAGACGATATCGGTTGAGATAACAAACATTTTCAGTGACGAGGGTATCTATATTTTAAAGCTACAAGTGAGACAATATCCGCTGTGACGACAAACATTTTCAGTGATGAGGGTATCTATATTTCAAATCATGAGACAATATCGGCTGAGATGACAAACATTTTCAGTGACGAGGGTATCTATATTTTAAAGCTACAAGTGAGACAATATCGGCTGTGACGACAAACATTTTCAGTGAGGGGGTATCTATATTTCAAATCATGAGACGATATCGGTTGAGATGACAAACATTTTCAGTGATGAGGGTATCTATATTTTAAATCTACAAGTGAGACAATATCGGCTGAGATGACAAACATTTTCAGTGACGAGGGTATCTATATTTCAAATCTACAAGTGAGACAATATCGGCTGTGACGACAAACATTTTCAGTGATGAGGGTATCTATATTTCAAATCATGAGACGATATCGGCTGAGATGACAAACATTTTCAGTGATGAGGGTATCTATATTTCAAATCATGAGACAATATCGGCTGTGACGACAAACATTTTCAGTGATGAGGGTATCTATATTTTAAATCTACAAGTGAGACATTATCGGCTGTGACGACAAACATTTTCAGTGACGAGGGTATCTATATTTTAAATCTACAAGTGAGACATTATCGGCTGTGATGACCAACATCTCTATGTTTCTGTTATGCACACTTCGAAGGAATTACAGTATGCCGCTGACAAAATTACAGTTTTATAAGTTATCAGTGTTATCTTGTTCTTAAACCTAAACAACTTATACAGGTCACGTGTGACTTTAGAATTCCATTGATTAACGTTGAATTGTCATCATATGCAAAAGTAGTTCTATTGGTAAAGCTTATACCAAATGTGGTTCGACTACTTCTTCGCTGAAGTTTGGCGTATGACAAGACATTGACTTAAGTGAGATAGTTTCATACAAAATCCGACTGTAGACGAACAAGTTGTGTTAGAGTTATTTTGGACTGAAGAAAGCTCTATAGTGGCTGACTATATATTCCATAGAAATGATGTTTGATTTTTCTTTGAATTCATTTTGGTCATTTTTTCGGATGATCAATATACTAGCTTTATACCGTTTTTACCTCATTAAAATCCGACTGATTGGCCTATTTTTTTTCTTTTGGACAACTTCACCGTGACGTCAAAAAGAGACATCAACGTCCATTGATTTAAACGCACTTTGTATCATCAAATAGTCTGTAAAACTAACCATAGGAAACCAATTCACACAGTTTACGAACAATTGTTTTCATACCCGATAGAATAAAAAACTGACATTAATGCTTAAATGAGTACTAGATGGCGACTAATTATCGTGATGAACATATTATCATGATTTTAAATAGCTCGACATATTGTACAAAATGTTATTTATATATATTTTTTACTTTTGCGTGTAGACAGATGACACATACCCAAACTTAGTTTAAAGTTTAATTTAAAACTGGCGATGATCAGTGAATTTCCCCTAAAAGATATGACATTAGTCTGGGGAATGTATGATAATAGTATAGATAAATAGTACCAATTCGCATATTGCCTGCTTCATAGGATGCCAAGCAACAGCGTTCAATAGAAAGAACGAAAGTAGGAAGGGAGATAATCATCATAACTTGACACAAAATAATGCTGGTCGGGGTTATAATGCTGATTTTGTTTGGTAATTCATCGTTTGAAGAATCGGATACCACCGGGAATCATTTTAATATCTTAATTATTCATCCTTTATTTTACCAAACATAAATCTTGAAATGGCGGTCGCTTTATTTAACCGGCTCGTAGTCATACCGGAAGCTCTTTTAAAACTATCCAATGTTATACACTCATACCAGCTTCAATTATTAAGTTAATTCAATTCCTTAACCATTTATAACAAATGTGTATAGTACTGTGACTGTGTTCCAAATTTCATGCGAATTGCTTTGATAGTTTTTGAGTTATACAAAGAGGAAATACCGAAATAGCTGCAATATTGTAGCTCAAAAGACTTTTAGACTGGAAATGGTGTCGTCTTTAGAGCTACAATTGGTGCCTATTACTGCTAATGGAGCAAAGTAATGATTATGCAAACCATTATAAAACGTTTGTTGGCATTTTATCGTACTTGTTTGATATCGCCAACCTACTAGGCAATAAAACCGAACCACATAAAATATCAAATTCTCATCGAGGCATTATTTTTTGCATAATACATATGGAGGTCTTTCTGAAGGGTCTTTATACGGCAAGTCCACAAATTGTGAACTTGACGTCTTGTGAGCGGTATGGTAGATATTAAGAATGGTAGTTATGTTTGTTATGGACCAAAATAATATTTAAATGCATGTATATGCATAAAATAATTGGAAACCTACAAAAATGTATAGAAATCTGTGCCCGAGTGATTTTCGGAGGCAGTGCTCCACTACGACACATAGGGACCAATTCGTACCCGGCCGAAAGGTATAGAAGGCCGGGTACGTATATTCGTTCTAATACCGAAAATGACCCATTTTTCGACGTTAGGAAAGCTGTTGCACTTAAAAAAAACTCTTTTTTCCAGGCCAAAAAACACATTATAAAATAGGTTTAATGCAAAGATTAAAATTAAAAAGATAGATTTTATAGTTAAGTCCTACTTGCAACTAGTTATTTTAAATGATACAGCAAAAAAAATTCCATTTTTTTTCAAAAAAGAAGTTTTACGAGGCACTTTTCCTCTCGAAAAGAAAAAGAAAAAAAATGTAGTGTCCGTAACCAGTTCCATTATTCCTATATAATAGTTTTTGTGTGTGTAGTAACTACTTGGTTTAATATCCCATAATATGCAAAAAATAATTTCCTTATGAGTATTGCTTTAGAACTACAGGGTCGTGAAGGTTACGGACACTACAATTTTGCTGTAGTGTCCGTAACCTGATTTCTTACTGCATGTTTTCAGATAGTGTATAATAAACCATTAAAACATTTTATTGGTAGAATATCTAAGAATTAAACAATGACACCACAAATTTTATATTTTTGAAAGTGTATGTCTTTTTATATATTGTTTTGACTAAATAAGCTATCAAGCAAACAACGTCAAAAACAACTTGCGTGTGGGTCCTGAAAATTCCGGTTTAGTAAACACACACATTACCAAGTAGTGAGGCATTGAAAGCTATATATGGTTTTCCAAAGACATCTGAAGGAGATCCTGAGGCCATATTCTGCAGAATTTGTGGATATTTTGCTTGAAGTAAGTAAAACTTGTCACATGGAACCAATATAGTGTCCGTAACCATATTAATGATTATTTATAAGAGCTCTGATATGAGTATTTTTATAAGTTTTTAGTACAACACATTATCAATTATTGATTGAATAATAGCAAAATCTGTTTTTAACCTTAATTTATCTTTCACAAATACTTTAGTGAACAGATTTTCTGTCTGGTTGTGGATTGTTTGGTATGAAAATTAAGTTTTGTTGAAATATGAATTAGAAAATTTTAACAATTTTACTATAAATGATTTTTAGAATCACTCTTCTGATCACAAGATATATGAAAAAATACATTTAACATTAATCATTTCAGATTTAATTTACAAGATCAATATGTCACTGGTTATGGACACTGCAAAAATGTAAGACCTTTCAAACAAGTATAGTTTTAAAGTTTTCTCTCATTATCTTTTAAGATTATGAATATTTATGTTAATTCATATTATAAAAATATACCCTATGTTTTTACAATCTTAAAAGTGTAGTTGATATTGATAATTCTTTCTTCAATTTAGACCAAGTTTGAACTAAAATCGAGAGATGGAAGACTGGAAGTACTCAAGAACAGACCATGCAGGATTTAAGTAAATGATAAAATGATCTGCAAGACTTTGAAATAACCAAATCAAATGACTATGAAGAGAACATATGTATATGATGTTCTAAAGAAGATCATGAAAGAAAGTGGATTAGCCTGCAAAATTTGGAAAAATTAAGACAGCTGAAACATCAAAGCATCAACTTGAAAACATAAGAAATTTCCAAAATTGAAAGAAACGAATGCCATTAAATGATGATTAAGAAATGTGGTTCTTTGACTATTTTTCAAGTTAAAGTACATGTATATACAATGTATACATTATATATGTATCCTATAGGTTTTAGTAAATTACTGTAATGCAACAAGTCCTTTAACTCTTTTATTGAAATTAAACAGATTTTCTGTTTTGAGATTCAAATAAAAATGTAGAACTGAATGATATACTAGCAATTTAATCTAGTATAAAATAATACATAATTAAACTTTATCTTTGAGATTTTTTTATATTAGTAATCGGTCTGCATGTTTAAGACATATATCAATCAATGACCATTGATAAAATAATGCATTAACAAATTCATATAGAAATGTATATGCAGCACAATTAAATAATGAAGAAATTATGTAAAATTTACCATTAGAAACAATAAACCAAAGCTCTTTCTACATGCTTTATTTTTCTGTAGTGTACGTAACCCTACCAATAATTTGATGTAGATTACCGTTGATTCTACCAATCTGAATTGGATATTTGTGTTTTGTTATTAGGGCTTGTGATTCTTTTATTGTTTTAAGTTTTTATATAATTATGCTTGTAAGGAAATTGTTTGTATTGTTTTTAAACATTTTGAATAGCGAATTTTGGATATATCACAAAGTTTGATTCTGCTTGGAGATTATCCATTTTCAATTGACCAAGTAAGTTTTATAACCATATTTTAATATGGCTTCACATGTTTAGTAGAAATAAAATTGTTAAAATGCATGATGCTATGAGATATTATCTGTTATATTGCATTAGTAGTGTCCGTAACCTGGTATTGGGTACCCCAATAAAACACTAAAAAAATGACTTCTCCATAACTCTTTTCAAAACCATCGCTGTATTTGAATATTTGAATATTAGTTATCAATATGAAATAGTTTTCATTTGATTTCTATATTGTTCAATTTTGACCCCCAAGTGCAACATAGGTGAGCCCATTATTGTGTTTTACCCGTTTTTTAAAATCAAGGTTTTTTTCAAACATTGTAATACAAAGCAGATGTTCGTCACACATTAAAAAAATCAATATTAAGAGTTCAGTAATGCGATCAGTCGTTAATTCTAAACGTAATCCGTACTTAGATACAACGTTCACAAGAAAATATAAAAAAAATGATTCGGCTCGGGTCTTCGACGGTAAACTAATTATAAGAACGTAGAACAGATCTGGTAGAGTATTTAACAAGTGTTTATAAGTCCCAAGTTCGAATCGACCTGTTTAATTTTGACCAGTTCATAAATCAACTAAATAATACAAAATAAGCATTATGGTTGTTCCTTTTTAGAAATTACTTTTTATCACCAAAATGTAAGACTGGCGCAAGAATGTAAGACTCTTTCATATGTGGATATGAAGAATAGGGATATTCTACCCGCGGGTAACAAAATGAAGTAAACCCGAGGCTTGCCGAGGGTTTTGCAACATTTTGTGATCCCGAGGGTTTCAATACTAACTAATTAATGAATATAATAATGAATATATATGCTATTGTATTTCTAACAGATCAATTCATACTGTCACAATGACAATAATGTCGTTCGATTCAAATACGGCGTAATTATTCAGGGGACCAGTCTGCTGCTAGGCATATCCCACGTCTGACCGAATTTTGTTTTTACTATGGAGAACGCATTTGTTTCCGATCAATATACTTGCTTCAAGAAATCATACTATAACAGATCCCTCGAAGGTCATTTCCGCCTTCGTCTGATTATAGAAACGGAGACGATGTCGGCCAATTAACCAATTTCACATTTACAGTGCACAATATCCAAACCATAAACAATCTCATCTTTTTAGCCACAGGTGCAAAAAGGCCAATTATTCGAAGAGCTATCACTTAAATATGTAATAAACAAATGTTAGGTGCCAAATGTCATCCTTTAGACCATAAAAACATTACACCCTGTGTATTCAATTATTAAAGGCAAGCATATATAAAGCTATTTAATGATAACTCATAGTGCTAAACATCAACTCAGTCCAACAGCTGGAACCATGACTTGGGACTAAAGACACGATCACTTAAATCCAACAGCTGGAACTATGACGTGGGACTAAAGACACGTCCACTCAAATCCAACAGATGGAAATATGACCTGGGACTAAAGACACGATCACTTAAATCCAACAGCTGGAACTATGACGTGGGACTAAAGACATGTCCACTCAAATCCAACAGCTGGAACTATGACGTGGGACTAAAGACACGTCCACTCAAATCCAACAGCTGGAACTATGTCTTGGGACTAAAGACACGTCCACTCAAATCCAATAGATGGAACTATGACTTGGGACTAAATACACGATCACTTAAATCCAACAGCTGGAACTATGACTTGGGACTAAAGACACGATCACTTAAATCCAACAGCTGGAACTATGACTTGGGACTAAAGACACGTCCACTCAAATCCAACAGCTGGAACTATGACGTGGGACTAATGACACGATCACTTAAATCCAACAGCTGGAACTATGACGTGGGACTAAAGACACGTCCACTCAAATCCAACAGATGGAAATATGACGTGGGACTAAAGACACGTCCACTCAAATCCAACAGCTGTAACTATGACGTGGGACTAAAGACATGTCCACTTAAATCCAACAGCTGGAACTATGTCTTAGGACTAAAGACATGTCCACTCAAATCCAACAGCTGGAACTATGACTTGGGACTAAAGACACGTCCACTCAAATCCAACAGCTGGAACTATGACGTGGGACTTATGACACGATCACTTAAATCCAACAGCTGGAACTATGACGTGGGACTAAAGACACGTCCACTCAAATCCAATAGATGGAACTATGACGTGGGACTAAAGACACGTCCACTCAAATCCAACAGCTGTAACTATGACGTGGGACTAAAGACACGTCCACTCAAATCCAACAGCTGGAACTATGACGTGGGACTAAAGACACGTCCACTCAAATCCAACAGATGGAACTATGACGTGGGACTAAAGACACGTCCACTCAAATCCAACAGCTGTAACTATGACGTGGGACTAAAGACACGTCCACTCAAATCCAACAGCTGGAACTATGACGTGGGACTAAAGACATGTCCACTCGAATCCAACAGCTGGAACGATGACGTGGAAGTGAAGACACGTCCACTCAAATCCAACAGATGGAAATATGACCTGGGACTAAAGACACGTCCACTCAAATCCAACAGATGGAAATATGACGTGGGACTAAAGACACGTCCACTCAAATTCAACAGATGGAGATATGACGTGGGACTAAAGACACGTCCACTCAAATCCAACAGATGGAACTATGACGTGGGACTAAAGACACGTCCACTCAAATCCAACAGCTGTAACTATGACGTGGGACTAAAGACACGTCCACTCAAATCCAACAGCTGTAACTATGACGTCGGACTAAAGACACGTCCACTCTAATTCAACAGATGGAACTATGACGTGGGACTAAAGACACGTCCACTCAAATCCAACAGATGGAACTATGACGTGGGACTAAAGATACTTCTATTGAAATTATTGGTAGTATGCACCACTAAGGCCAAACACTATATGGTCGACTTTTATACCGATTAAAAAGAGCACCCCGTCATGGAAATATCTCTATAAATAATTTTGGCATACAGTAAAAGGCCCTCATCTTACTCTGATTTGGTTTTTATTGTAACCCCGTTATAATTGACACCTGACACACACAAGAATAATTCCAATGAACAGTTAATGGAGTAATAGTTGTATATTTAACCACAGCCACATACCCTGCACACTGCAGTAATAACACAGAGTACGTCGGATATATGTTTGGAATCAGCAACCAACACCATTGTGAATATGAACAAAAGTTTCCCTTTCAATAGCAGGAAGTAATATACATATTATTCATGCAATACAGCAAAATCATCCACATAGTAGTTTGTACATAATATCCAGAACTAGTGTACAGTAATACAGTATGTTTTTCTGACTACAAACAATGGAGTTTTCATTCAAGATGCCTAACACTGCATTTTAGTATGGAACATTTAGTTATAGTTCTTTACTAGAGATAAACTATAAAACCTGTTACAAATATATCACGCGTCTGTCAGTTGTTCGTTTGAAAGGTGACATCATATCATATCATATCAACTAAGCATGCTATTATTCAACGCATTAAAAGGGAAAAATAACAAAATTGTCAAAAGAAAATGTTAAAATGAAATCAAGTTGTTTACGTTTTAATCAGGGAGCTCCATCTAGTGTTAGAATACTTAATATATCTGTAGTGTGTTCGACGATGTTATTTCCGTGCAGAGTTTACATCAGGGAAGAAGTGATTGTCTTGTTATGTTTTTGCTTGTGAGAAATTTGTCTTTATGTTTTTTTTTATTCTTAGTCATTTTCATTTTTATTAAGATGATTTTTCCACTGATCTCCACAACCTTATAGAATATTTAATGTCACTCTTTTCTATAGAATTATGATACAATGATTGTAAGTGATTTATCTATTTGTCTGATTCAAATGCATACCTGCCGCCGGACACATCTGTGCTGGATTTTATGTTTGAATAATGAATAATTAATCTTTAAAGTCAAGTTCATTACAGATCCAACAAAATAGATCAATACGTTATAATCGTGATATTCCTCGTGCTATATATATATTAAGAATACCACACATGAGGTCGAGAGTGCACCTTTTGCGGATATCATCCTTTTGATTTATATGAATATGTCGGCTCAACTTGTGTCGTTGTTTAAAAATTAATTTTAAAAAGAACATTGTTGAATATGCATTAACACAGAACACACGCACAAACCATGTAGTGGTTCAGTGTTGGGTTTCAATGGAACTGTTTTGTAAGTCAATGGCATCTGTCTTAAACAACATTATAATTGATTCTGAAATATTAAAATTGAACGTGACAAACACGTGGAAGCGCAATGCATGATATATAACCTAGTACCAGTTTGAATTAGAGACCACGAACTGGTTGTCTATGACCTTGAAATAGTGATTCAATATCTCAGTGTATCATTCTATAATATTGGGTTAACTTTCTCAAATGTCAGTGATTTGTAGATATAAGTCGGCATGAGACCAGGCAGTATTTCAATTTTCATTTCAATTGACAAAACAAGATACCTTCTTTTCAAGAAAGCCAAGAAAAGTTATATGGTGATTATGTAACAAGGACAGAAACGCTATGGAGCAGTACGATTAATTTATACGCATAATTGTAGCAGCGTATTTTTGTAATTGCTCAAGAATTTCAAAGAACGGGAGAGGAAATTACAATTTCACTGCAACTAATTCCAAAATAATATCTTTTTATTTCAGCAAAGATTTAATACATCATGAATCTGAACAGAAAATTGGAGTATTGCTCATCAGGAAATTGTATCCCCTGGTTTGATTGTTGCTTAATCACATTTGTTATCAAAATACTCTCCTGGGAATGCTTCAGGCCCTGTACCAGAACGGAATGTCCTTATTATAGGTTATAGGTTCAAATAAGGAATAACTATATACTGTTTGAAGGTTGAATCACACGATTTAGTTCAACACTGACTGTCTTGTAGACACAAACATTGTCCATTGGCGGGATTGGTCTTACAGAAGACATGTGCATTCATTCCTGAGCAGAGGTACATGTACAGGAAGTTTGACATCACACTTTGGAAATGTTGAAGCAAAGCAACATATACACTCATTATTGGCAATTTCTGCATTTTCATCACGCTAATCTTTTTTGTCTTCATACCAAACATTAATTTGTCACAATTCACAACCAAATAATAAAACTGTAGTAACAAGAGCTTAGAAAAAAAAAATTCAAATATCAATACAATATAACGAATGATGAAAAATAAATCAAATGGTAAAATCAGTTATCAAAGATATCAAAGACACTCGTAGCATGCTACATATAACCTAATGTTACGGAAGGTTAAGCGTCCTCTGTACGGTCGGTGATTCTCTGAAGGAATAATGAAAGAAACGGTGCAAATCAAAGCAACCTCTCAATATTAGTTATACAGTCAGTTACTGACCCCTAATAAAGGCATAGAGGGTCAGTGAGATTTATAGGGTCGGTTGCCCGAGCTTCCTATACTTCTTCTTGACCCTCTACGCCTTTATAAGGGTCAGTGACTGATTATATAAAGAATTTATCGCATCGAACGCCATTGATTTGTTTAATCAGGTCTTTGTTTACTATTTGTATTATCAAGAATCTGAAATCAAACTTGAACCATTTTGGCAAAGGAGACAAACATTCACTGTATATTTAGTTGAAGACAATGCGTTTGAATTTTGAAGCGAGGGCGAGGGACGCCATATTGCACCGTAATAAACTTTACTGACCCTCTATAAAATGTTAGAGGGTTACCACGTGACGACTCTCATCGGTAATAATGCGTTTGTTAGGTTTATAACTTGTAACCAATGATTGGCTATCATCAGCAAGGTTTAGTGATGGAAGGACATTGATCATTAATCCAGGTATCTAGTTATTCAAAAGTTAAGCGAAGTTTATGTCTTTGACAAGAGAATAACCACAACTTTCTATTTTTTTCTATTTTGTGTGACAACACGGATAATGAAAACAAATACTACAATTAACACAAAGCTATTGCTTACTCAGAAGCAACTAAAACCACAGTTTTACTAACCGGACACACATACTACGGTACAAAATACCAGTGATACACGCTCAAGGGAAAGCAAATACTGAGTTATGCACAAACACAAATATAATTGGTCTATTGCGAACACGTGATCATGAATAATTGATGATCATTTGATAAGAATATTTCCAAAAAAGAGTTAGCTTATATGGTTCAAAGCATGATTTTAAACATATCCATACTTTATACATGTATCCCGAAACATCCCCACGGCAAGACCTGAAGTCAGCAATATTATGGAACGAAATAATAAATGATTCAGATAAAATTTTATTATCCTTTTGAAAACTTTACGAGCTTGTATGCAATAAATTGTCTCATTTAAATCATGTCTTATGTCCTAATATATAGTTCAGTACCACACCGATGAATTACTTCAACCTTGAAAATGCTATTACGTGCAATATAACCTTATTATCTGTCACACACCACAATCCGTGACACAGAGCCATATCAGCAGTTTGAGGAGACTGTGATTATCTTAAAGTCTAAATGCAGCATGATTTGTTTTAAATCAGAAACTGCCAAATGAATTTGAAACGTTCGGTGACAGAGGTATTGTTTTGACAGCGTTCTCTTTAGAACGTCTCGTACAAAAATAGGCCCCGTGCTTGTCGCCATATTGTCTCTGTTCCAAACTTTGTAAAGACATAAATCATAAACGGTGATGTCAATCGGCAAGCGATGCGTGATTTCTGTTCATTTTCTTTATATTGCCTTATTTCAACTTTATTCTGTTCATTTGACCGATTTCGCAAAATAACCTGTAACCTGGGATCATTGAATTTTGCTTACAAGATTCTGTAAACCTTTGGTAGACTATTTCTATCTTTCCTTAACGCACGTTCTAGTGGATTGACCGCTACGAAAGAACAAAATTGTGTACTTCCCGTAAGTGTACCTACCAAACATCAGAACTTTGTAACCTGTAATAATAAACGTTTTCTCACCAAATTACAATCAGTATGTTATGCTTGTTATGAATGGGATGGTACGATGTAATTGCTTGTTGTATAAAGGTTCCGTCATTGTAAAAGTAATGGCTCCACATCCGGGGTTTTCGATAACCCGCAGTCATTCGATATAAACATTAGCCTGTAATAATGCGTCTCTTAACGACACGGAAATCCTTATAGCGCCTTGAACCTTAAATAATTTAGGACATAATTGTTACTAATCTTTATTTGAGAAAATTTCTGTTCCATTACAACATTAATGAGGACATTTAATTAAACCATATAAGCTGCTTAATATTGAGGATGAAATTCATCTTCTGACAGTTTGATTGAATAACTCGAAATGTTTTACATTCGTTTTTGAAATTATATGAGCTTTTAATAGATAGCTTTAAAAATAAATTAAAAATAATTACACAGAGATTCGAAGAAAACCGGCTTACATAATGTCAACATGGTGATGAGTCGTTCAACATGTTCGATAAACCTATTGTCACTAAACATTAGTGGCACATAAAAGGAGCTTTATTTGCAGACCTCTCTGTTTTACCATGTATTAAGTTACGTTTGATTATGTCTTTGATAATTGTTCGGTTTCCAATTGCAGTCATCCTTACATTGCTATGATGTTTTCCTGTTAAAAGGTTCCACTACTTAGTTAAGTGTTATCACTGTCGTACTGTAAAACAAGCACTGTTTGTTGTTTTCCTGTTAAAAGGTTCCTTTACTTAGTTAAGGTTTACCACTGTCGTACTGTAAAACAAGTACTGTTTGTTGTTTTCCTGTTAAAAGGTTCCATTACTTAGTTAAGTGTTACCACTGTCGTACTGTATAACAAGTACTGTTTGTTGTTTTCCTGTTAAAAGATTCCACTACTTAGTTAAGTGTTACCACTGTCGTACTGTAAAACAAGCACTGTTTGTTGTTTTCCTGTTAAAAGGTTCCATTACTTAGTTAAGTTTTACCACTGTCGTACTGTATAACAAGTACTGTTTGTTGTTTTCCTGTTAAAAGGTTCCATTACCTAGTTAAGGTTTACCACTGTCGTACTGTAAAACAAGTACTGTTTGTTGTTTTCCTGTTAAAAGGTTCCATTACTTATTTAAGTTTTACCACTGTCGTACTGTATAACAAGTACTGTTTGTTGTTTTGCTGTTAAAAGATTCTATTACTTAGTTAAGTGTTACCACTGTCGTACTGTATAACAAGTACTATTTGTTATTTTCCTGTTAAAAGGTTCCTTTACGTAGTTAAGTTTTACCACTGTCGTACTGTATAACAAGTACTATTTGTTGTTTTCCTGTTAAAAGGTTCCATTACTTTGTTAAGTTTTACCACTGTCGTACTGTAAACAAGCACT
Source organism: Argopecten irradians irradians (assembly GCA_004382745.1). Lineage (NCBI taxonomy): Eukaryota > Metazoa > Mollusca > Bivalvia > Pectinida > Pectinidae > Argopecten > Argopecten irradians. Next base: position 45,416 of record SAYR01001818.1, read on the forward strand.
GACCGTTGTTTTCCTGTTTCCTACCACGAATAGGACCAGTCATAGATAGAGATTACAGAAGTGACGAATAGTTAATGTTATGCAGTGCGCAAAATCTCCTAAAAACATTTGTGTATCCTAGTAGCGTTTCTGCACCAGCCTTGTGTATATAGAACATTTCGTGGAGTTAATGGTTATGGGGTTCAGAAGTTTGAAAACGTGTTAGAAATATAAAAATGGAAAGAGAAAAGGGTGAGCGGAAAGTAAACACATTGTAGATGTAAAATGACAGCTACAACCAGAAGGATCTTGGCGCTTACCAAAAATGATCTATGTCTGACAATTAAAAGAGGGATCTTTTCTCTGCTTTTCAAACTTCAACTATCAAAGTCCAAGATGGCGGTCAGTCAGCCATCTTGTTGACCAAAAATGTATCATGCAAATTTAGGGCCTATGTGAACTCTATACATATGAAATTTGAGAATGAGACCTTCGACGAGTATTTTCTGAGAAATAGCAACCTTCAACTATCAAATTCCAAGATGGCGGCTGGTCAGCTTATTCTGTTGACCGATCGGTCCTAAAATACAATATGCGCAACTACGGCCGTGGCGAAACCTACAATTTTGAGAAAGATCCCCTTTGGACTTTCTGAAAAATAGCGGTTACAAACTTTAAATATCAAAATTCATGATGGCGGCAGGACAGCCATCTGGTTGACCGATCGGTCAAATTTGAAAAAAAAACCCGATCCCTTCAGTACTTTCTGAGAAACAGCGGTTGCAAGAATTGTTAACGGACGGACGGATGGAAGGACGGATGGATGACGGACGAAAGGCGATTTTAAATAGCCCAACATCTGATGATGGCGGGTTTAAAAAAAACCACTAGGACGAATGGACGTTTCTACGCAGGGACGAGCGGGGCAAAATCTAATAGCCCCACAAACGAAATTTAACATTTGAGTATGACTTCGCTAAATACCACGAATTGAACTTCAAAACTAAACATAGATAGATAAATGACATAAAACTGAATAAATGAAGTATAAAAAGTTCGATAATCTGAAACAAGTACCAACTGTTAACGTTCGAAAGCTCGCTATTAGATTTCATACTAGTATGCCTAGGATTCATAGAATACAATTAGTGAAGGGTTTTAACTGCGGCTTTAGATATCAAACAAGAACGGAGTCACTGCAAATTGTTAGGTTAAGGAAAATGCGAAAACTGCAAGAAAATCCAATAACTTTTAACCAGCACAAGTGCACTGACCCCATTCATTACGTGATCAGGGTTGTTAATACAAAAACGTCTCTTGAGAAACCGGTTGCCCGTTCTCGATAAATTTTGAATTGCTTTATATTTCAAAAATGTTGACCTAGCTAATGGGTATAAAAGGCAAACGAATCCTGATAATCCAGAAGGATTGAGCACAGAACACACAATTTATCAAGTATTTAGATATTAGGAATGCACTTTGGCGCTATTTTCGTCCTCCACTGACTTATCTAAGATGCCGAACACTAAAAAATGTAATGGATTTTTATCATTTCAGATGCATTGATATAAGCTTCTGGAAAAATCTGAATTACATGTCGCATTTAATTTTTTAAGCTTTTACAGCATGTTATGTTAACCTCTGGAATTTACAATCCACCAGTAGTGTTAACCACATATAAAGACACACAAAAATAAAACATTATATTTGTATTAACATGTAGCATCTAGCATTTGTCCTGACGTGAATTACCAGCCTAAATGTTTTGTTATCCCAAACCACTTTTTATTATAAGACAGCCCTATTTTCCCTGTAATAAATCCATTTCATACATATTACTTCTTACACTCGTAAACTACATCCTTTATGCATTGTGATTGGTTGATATAGAGGGAATGGTATATACGCCTGGGAAATGACCTTTTTAACTACAAATTTAACTACAAAACCCAAACCGAATGTAGAACCATGAAGAATGAAATGCAAAACAATTTATTAATAAAAAATAATGAAAATATAGAGATTCTCCAAACATATCTTATAGTATTACATTTATGCTCAATAGGAAAAATAATTATCGACACCACTAATCTTCAAACACAAATGTAAAACACGTAACCTCAGTTGACAACGCATCCTGGTGCGTAAAATCAGTACCAACTCTCACCTTTTCTTGTCAGTAAGAACATCGTCATCGTTGAAAACATGTTTCATATCTCCTACTCAAATAGGAAAAACATAAATCTATAAATGTATCCGACAGTCCAGCATCAGGGCAATCATGAGTGTATGGTGAGAAATTATTTTACGCCAAATGTCAATCTGTGAGGTCACACTATAGACGGCCTTTTGCGTTGTCGTTTGCACTTTTTGAAATTTAAAGATTAAACATTTTCTCTTGTAATTACTTCTCCGCTTAATATATAAATTATTTACATGTTAACGTGTTATAATGAAGTGCATGATAGAATAAAAAAAACTTAAAAAAAATCGCTTATTTGTTTGCACTATTTTAAGGTGCGTTGAGTGACCGAATTCTAGTATTTCGTGATGCGGTCCAAACGGCAACTGACGGTACATCGATCAGCTGGCTTACAATCTAGGGAGAAATGAAGGCAAATATTAGTCATATGATAAATAGAAAATGTCAACAGATTCCCTTCATATTAGATTTATGATACTTGTTTCTAATTTTAATTTTTTATTCGACAAAGGCCCGCAAAAATGAAAAATTCTAAACTGTATCATAAATCAATATGAGAAGAAACTCATGACAGATCCTCTATTTATTGTCAAAACCTATCAAGTTGTTTTGAATTGATACAATGCGATAAAGTAAAAAAATGAATATATTTATAGCAATGACATCCAACAATTAGAAATCCAATGTTGATTTATTCTGTTAGATAAAAAGTGTAACACGTAGTAAACATGTGAAATCTGAAAGCTTCCCTAGGAGACTTCTGCCACGGAATCCGATTGGCATTAAATATTGTCAGTGGAGGAAGGTATCCCACTGATTAGCTGTCATTGTGTAACCATAATTCTCACCAGTATATCTACATGTACAATAGCATTGTTTGATTCCAGTCTTAAACTGCAGCTGTACGTAACCACTGTATATCAATTCAACCTGCTACGTTACCGTCTTAAACTGCAACTGTACGTAACAACTGTATATCAATTCAACCTGCTACGTTACCGTCTTAAAGTGCAGCTGTACGTAACCACTGTATATCAATTAAACTTGCTACGTTACCGTCTTAAAGTGCAGCTGTACGTAACAACTGTATATCAATTCAACCTGCTACGTTACCGTCTTAAAGTGCAGGTGTACGTAACAACTGTATATCAATTCAACCTGCTACGTTACCGTCTTAAAGTGCAGCAGTACGTAACAACTGTATATCAATTCAACCTGCTACGTTACCGTCTTAAAGTGCAGGTGTACGTAACAACTGTATATCAATTCAACCTGCTACGTTACCGTCTTAAAGTGCAGCTGTACGTAACAACTGCTACGTTACCGTCTTAAAGTGCCCACCAAAGAATGATCTATGCCTGACAATGGAAAGAGGGATCTTTTCCCTGCTTTTCAAACTTTTTCAAACACACGACATATAAAATTTGAGACAGATTGCTATAGTACTTTCTAAGAAATAGTGGTAACAAACTTCAACAATGAAATTTAAGATGGCGGCCGGTTTGCCATCTTGTTTACCGATCAGTCCCGAAAGGCATTAAAAGGTACTATGCACAACTAGGGTACAAGGGGAACCTACACATAAAATTTGAGAAAGATCCGGATCCTTTCAGTACTTTCTGAGAAATAGCGGTAACAAACTTTAACAATCAAAATCCAATATAGCCGTCGGTCGACCATCTTGTTGTAGTATAATATATATAAATGATAAGAATTTTAGAGTTTGAAATTTGGACTAATATATAATTATCTACATGTATCTTTCAAGTACGGGGTATGAAACACATGTGTCGGGATAAGAAGAATTTTAGAAATTTTATAATTTATTATATCAAATTATATCTAATTTGATATAATGTATAACATGGCAACGAATGTAGTATAATATATATAAATGATAAGAATTTTAGAGTTTGAAATTTGGACTAATATATAATTATCTACATATATCTTTCAAGTACGGGGTATGTTACACTGTGTCGGTCAAGCACATGTGTTTCATATTTACAATAGTATATGTACGTACATGTAAAGTCTATTGGAAACCAACTTCTGTTAGGGTTATTGTATAACTACTAATTACATAGCCATGTTATTAATTATGATGCATGATCAGTTCTAATGAGTAAACATGTTTCCCTATGTAATACAGCATCTACGTTGGGTCAACTGTTCCAGGTATTGGCTTTCATACCCAAATATTGACAGATGTTATCCTGATGTACTGCTATATTAACTCGCCAATAATCTCTGTACAGAGTCGATTCCTAAGACTCCAATAAACGTATCGTACCATTCACTGAATCTGCGTTGGAGTTCTACATCTACATTTCCTCAACATACATCTATACACACCACAAAAACCTACGAAACTACACAAGATTATAAACATTACCGATCGGTCCCAAATAACAATATGCACAACTAGGGTCCTTGAGGAACCATCAGATGAAATTTGTGAACGATACCTTCAGTACTTTTTGAGAAATAGCGGTAACAAACTTTAACTATCAAAATCCAAGATGGCCACCTGTCGTCTATCTTGTTGATCGATCGGTCCCAAAATACAATATGCACAACTAGGGCCGTAGGGGAACCTATATATGAAATTTGAGAAAGATCCCTTCAGTACTTTTTGAGTAATAGCGGTAACAAACATTAATTATCAAAATCCAAGATGGCCGCCTGTCGGCTATCTTGTTGACCGATCGGTCCCAAAATGCAATATCACAAGGGTCCTAGGAGAACCTACATATGAAATTTGAGAAAGATACCTTCAGTACTCTCTGAGAAATAGCGGTAACAAACTTTAACTATCAAAATCCAAGATGGCCGCCTGTCGGCTATCTTGTTGACCGATCGGTCCCAAAATGCAATATGCACAACAAGGGTCTTAGGGGAACCTACATATGAAATTTGAGAAAATTCCCTTCAGCACTTTTTGAGAAATAGCGGTAACAATCTTTAACTATCAACATCCAAGATGGCCGCCTGTCGGCTATCTTGTTGACCGATCGGTCCCAAAATGCAATATGCACAACAAGGGTCCTAGGGGAACCTACATATGAAATTTGACACAAATTGAAATTTTCTTAAAACCAGTAATAATATATTAAGGAAACTGATGTCGATGGCTTAAGATGAGGTTACAGCACCAATCAAATGCAAAATATCCTGCGTAAGTAAATATCCATTTCGCTGATTTGCCGTGTAAGGCAGTGATAGTCAAAGAACGCTTGGTAATTAGGACGACGTCGGGAAACTTAAGGCGACCGACCCGTATTATGAAAATTATAATTGATATGTTTTTAAATAGTTTAAGTGTAGCATTACGTTATGAAAATAACTTTTGCGACTTAACTAAATTATCAGTCTTGTTTTATATTCCAATTTAAAAAATCAAAAGTCGTTTCGGAAAGGTAGTGGGCCTTTCGGCAATTATTTGTTTTATCAAAAATACAATTATGAACAATTTTACACTAGCCTATATATACCGTTAATCTTTTCTTGTTTTGCTTGATGTTTTCAAAAAAAGGAAATAAAATCATCAAATACGTCAAATGGTAGATTACATTACCCTTTTTTATCTATGTTCTAAAAAAATTTCAGTAAAAGAAACAAACTAAAATTTTGGAGATTCATCATAGGTTTAAAACTAAAAAATGCTTATACAATGTACATGTTTGAGAGGAGCATATACAATTGCATAAAATAAGTCAAAATATATGAAAGTTATTTTCCATTCTATTAAATCATATTTTGAAACATTTCGTGTCGCTCTTTCAAATTATTGCCATACATCAATAAACGGAGTGGTCAATTAATCACAACCTGGCAGACGATTGGATGAAATCATATGCAACTACAGAACACTAAATCTAATTATGTCCGTAAAATACATTTGTTTTACATCCTTGAACTATTGACACGTGTAACAAAGGGAATAATTTCAATCAGAAAATTCAAATAATTGGCAGAGAAAGAGGCTACATTGTTCCAAGGTGAATTATTACCGTTACCAACTGAGTTTTTGTGCGAATAAAAAGGATAAATCACAAAACCAACGTCAAATTAAACATTAGACTAAAACATAGTCACGTGGGGAACTGGAATTTAGCATTAAACGTGAAAAATGTTTTACTGTTGTCAGTAAGTTCGCCGTAGCTGGTCCCAAACCAGTGTTGAGCAAGAAGATACCAACTGGTTTCTACCAAGTCTCCAGAAGGAGTTATAACCTCAAATGTGACTTTAAACAATCAAATCAACCAACCGTGTCCGTTGTCAGTATACCATGACTCATTGGGATATATTTCTCTGTGTCTTTGACAGAATGAGACAAGAAATCATCTGCTTCAAAATAACGCGAATATACCACAGCCTCCCAAAACATATTGATAAACAACACGTTGAATACTTAAGAGGTCCTCCTAAAATAACTTAGATGTTAATACGATATCCAATTAACCAACCAACGATGATGGGTCAGATCTGTCAAGTGGGTGGGGTGTTGGTTCATGATTGAGGTTAGCAATATAGTGACATAAAGTCGTTATTTGAATTAACGTTTATGAATTTGTTTCATTCAAATGTATTAGTCTTAAATCTAAGGACGATACTCATTTGGAATTCAAGACACTTGATACACTCACTATGCTGTTATTCCTATCTGGACAATTCCAATTCAACCAGTAGAATTGCGAAAATATCATCCATTCTCGCGGAAATAAGCGGCTACACAGTATGTGTTTGTCCTCAATCTTTTACAACAAGTGATTAAAGTATTGTTCTTCCACGTAGTAAATGTGTTTTAGGTAACGTCGTCATAAGGTATTTTATATGTTGTCTCGAAACGTATTGTACAGTGTATAGACCAATCTTTGGATTGATGGGAGACTCTACACCAATAAACTTCTAATGCACTGGGATACACGAACTCGTCTGATGTACTAAGATTCAATAAATACGTTTATGTCCCTCTTTAATACAGCATTTGTTGTATATCAGGGATTCGTTTTAAACTCGGGTAATAGACTTTGTGATTGACACGTATTTCCTGTTGTCTTGTCTCTGAGCCACTATTAGACAGACCGTCTAGATCGCAGGAAAGGTTGCCGTCTTAATTTGTTATGCAACAAATATATTCTCTTAATTTCTATGCGAATGGAGGATGAGAATGTAAGTTTGTTTAAACATTCATTGCCTGGTTTTGCGGAATGCTGTCAGCAGACACGATATTTATCTGTAGATAAAAAAAAACATTTGTGCATTACATGTTTGAAGGCGTAACTTGTTTGGGTTAATGCTTGTTTGATACAGCATTATACAAATTGCTGGGTCATATTCAGTTCGGAGATGATCAAATTAATTTTAAGACAATGGAAATACTCGCTGCAAGACAGAACCAATTATTACCATCATTATTTAAAGAATAGAGAAAATTGTCGAAAATCATACATTCAGTGTATAACATTTTGCATGAATTTAGCTATGCATATTGCTTTCAAAACACACCCATACAATAACTACAACCATGATGTCTGTTACTGCGTTGATTCCTAAATCTGGAATGTCGGTCCCGTTTCGTAAACATGGAATGTAAAATAAAACTGTAAATTATCGGGAGTTAACGGAAATGAGAAGTAAAATATTTCACTTTCGGAGTAAACACCATCGTAAAGAGACTTTGAATTAATTGTAATGAGAATGATTACTATTTATTATTATTTAAATTTTGAATAAAGGTGTGGTTCAATTGCTCCTTATGAGTGCTACAGTGAAGTATTTTAGTCTAGTGCTCTTCAACTGAGGTTATTTAGTATACAAACAAAGATTAAACAGTTCACTATTTCACAATTAAATTCATTGAATGGACAGTGTTTTTGTTTTCTTCAATTGCTTAAATTGATTGACTTCCCTATATTTACTTGGTGTAGTGTAATCCTATTATTGTTTACCATGTCGTTCCACATCATACGTTTTAACATTTCCAAGAAGTCATGTGTTGTTTATGTTGTGATATTCTTTCCTACCGTTGCGTAGGTGTCGAATAACGTTAAAGCCTATATTTAGGATTTTTTCTTCCTTTCAAGCGAAATCATGATACGATCAGTTCAGTAATGTCTTCAAAGCCTTTCGTTTATTGTTCTGTGCAGCTCCAAGGAGACTACGATACGTAGAACCTGTCGATATGGGAATTGATTACAAAGCTCACTAGCGTGGATATCGAAGTAGTTGACTTACTGAACCGTAAATACAGCCAACGACATTATAGGGTGTTGTCTGTTCCTCTGGTGAAGGACCGATACGTTCACACGAAGGTCGCTGTTGTCTTCCAACACGTTCATATCTATCCCTACTGGTTAAATCACCTGACCTTATCACAGTTTTCATCGTCCGCTTCCACTATCTTATGCTACATCTACTTGGGTCACAATAAAACTAAAATATACTTTTATCATTCTAGGTCTGAAGTTAATATAATGTTTTCTGTTCTTCCTTGGTCCAAATATCAAATTTGAGTTTGCATTAGAACCTTGTTTTTATTCAGTCCATAACGATTTGATGGTAGAAGTGTTGATAACCTAGCTCGATTTGTTCGAGATACATTAGGACTATTCTATTTAAGAGCTTGTCGTGTAACCTAGCTCGATTTGTTCGAGATACGTTAGGACTATTCTATTTAAGAGCTTTTCGTGAAATGTTGACGTTGTGTTTATTTTAAACAAATGATTTTGTGTTCCAGATACCTTGTTCCACCAACTTATTACGTTTGTATCCAGTTCCTTCAAGTCCTATGTTGATCAAACAGATATTCGGCACTAATATTTCCTTAAATATGCTCCACCACCCAAAAAGCCTAAACGATCCTCAGGAGTTGAACTATCATTGGTGTTTATTTATGTAAATGTATGTCTAAACAAATGGTGTGAACTAAGTTACCTTCGTAACTGAAAGATAAACTAATTCGTCAACATGTACTCATGAACTGTTTTTGATTGTGAAACAAAACCATTCGTCAGTGGTGTAGCATCTTTAAAACCATGAAGTATATTCAAATAAGTTAATATAGACCAACGTAGAATTATATCAAATGCCTCTCTCCTTAACCGAGGTTGTGCAGTAATATCACCACTTTCAGACACAGCAAGATTGACAACAGATTCCTTTAAACATGGGTTTTAACCTTCTATGTTCAGGTTACTTAGGACGATCGCAGCATTGGTGAACATGAATGTGGTAGTGGTTCTCTTTATTTTACATTAAATGTTTCATTCCAAGTCGAGGATTTTTCATCACCAAGATCACAATTTTAATCGAAGTCTAATTGTAAAACGTTCACAGCTTAGGTCGCACAGTTATAAAAGCCAGATCTGTATTCTAATCAGTCGTATTTAAATGTATGGAATAGAATAAATCTACCGTTGTATTGTTTCCCGGGTTAGTAGTAGGTTATAGAAGCTTCGTAACAGCGGGAATCGGATACCATATGGTATTACTGTAAAACAGAGGACGTCAGTGAGAGTTGTTAAGATATTACGATGGTTTTGGTGACAGTCAAATCTAGTAATTAGGGTCAACTAATAACACCCTTGTTTTCTTGACGTTAATGACGATACGAGTACTGCTAACACTCACTGGACGAGGAAGAAGGTGAAAAATATAATGAAAAATATCCAAAGTCAAATCAAATTATGTTTCAGAAAAAGGTTTAACCAATGGCAATTTGTAGCTTTTGCTCAGGAACCACGTCTTTAAAATAAATATATTAAATAAATTATACAAATCTGATTTGATATTTTGAAAGGCTGAATCCGACTGGATAGTTTAATTGCATCTCAGGGATTGTCACGTAATCCAATTACTGCTTGTTCTCAAGCGGAGGCGGCGTATCAATCAACTACAATGTAGGATCATCATTGGAAGAGTCCAAAAAATATCTTATAGATCCAAATTTCACAGGAAAAATATCTTTTTAATATTGCAAAATAAGGAAGTATTGTTCATTATAGTTTGTTTACGTACCAACATCTCTCCTACAACGTTATCAATCTCTCCTAACAGGATCAGCATAACTTCATCGATCATAAATTACTTAATGCTGATCACAATGTGAGTGGATCCAATGGGATATACATATATGTATTATGCTATGGACATACGGTATATAAAAACATACCAAGGGCGAGGTCACTGGATATCAGACGGATTATGTTATCAATATTGCTAAAGCTATAAAAACGGCTTTGAAGCACCAGGTATATAGAGGTTCTCCAACAAGTGGCTGTTGCTTATCGTGTTTATCAAACTCGAGTTAGTTAATTTCCAATTTAAAAAATACGAGGTGTAGCGAGTGTCTTTTGAAAATTTGAAAATTAACTAACGAGAGTTTAGATAATGATGATCAACAACAGTCACGCGTTGGGGAACTTATTTATCTCGTAACTTTACCTCTATATTTATACCGTGGTGACCATTTTCTCGTCTTCATTCAGGAAAACTTACCACCGTACAATGTGTAATGATATCTACCTGTTATACAGTTAATACAATGCTGTTTTAAAGAAAATGTGCTTTGAAAAGTAGCCTGAAGTTGAAAGCCAATCGGAATCAAGAGATCTTGGCATTGACCAATAAAAGTGTGTAAACATAAATGATAACCAACTGCTATGGAATCTATCATATGGTTTTTCCATTGTGAAACATGCATAGCTATGGGATAAATGTATATCTTCGATAGCATCATTGGAATGATTAGACCCCTCGATGCACACTTCCTATTTTGATGTGTAATATATTCGATAGACGCCAATGATCAAGAAAAAATATATATTTCCTTTCACTTTTTGTAAGCATGTCACTTTCATCTTTGCACACGTGAATTTGGGGTTATTAGATAGATTAATGTCGTTTCAATGTTATTTGAAGCATGTGATTGGAGGTATCAAAAGAACAATGACATGTCAGCAATATTAACTCTTAAAATTATCTCTTGAAATGAGTTTTATCAAAAATGATACCACCTGGGTGTTTGTACTGCAATGTTTGCCTTAAACGAACTACTTGACGTAGAGTTACCAGTATAAAGCGAAATCCTTCTTTATTCCAGCATCTATTCCTGTTGAGATTTCACGGCTGATCAAAAATCAATCACGAGATGTGTCCTGTTTACCAATTGAGGGTCAATGTTGATGGAAAGACAATGGTTAATACATCTCCGATAGATTCTGTTTATGGTATTTGATGTATAAAGTAAATTAGTGACATTCTCCGTCATTATACAAACGTAATTATTTACTTATATTGACTATAAAATAAACATTATAACAGGATAAATTGCTACCTTAAACCATGGTATTTTACACTCGGAACACAGCTTTATGTCTCCTTAATAGACTCTTGTCCTACAATCAGCCCTGTAATGACGTTTTTATAAGTATTTTCTGACGAAGGGGTCATTCCGTGGTTACCGTATTTTCCAGGAGAATAGTTCTGTAAGATACCAATATAAACGGATCGTGTGCTGTTAGCGATACGTCTCCCTATGGTGAACAACAACGAGTAGTTTGCATAGTCAGAGTTTGAATCTGTAGCATTCTGCAACGTGCTTGTTCAAACCATATGAAGTTAAAGTTTGTTGCTCATTATGGATTTTGGGAATATAGCTTACTATATTGTAAAACTTATCATTGTAAATACATTTGTATGACAATCAGTACCGGTCGAGTTTCCATGCGGATTACAGAGGTCTACAATTCACTGGGCTCTTTGATGTTAACACTAATGCCAATCAGAGAAATATTGATTTACAAATTACCGCTGTCCGGAAAATACTTGTTGTAAGTAGAATACTTAAGCATGGTAATACACCTTAAGGCCATCGAGTCCATTATAGTGACAATTTGTTAAGGTTCCTATATGGAAACACCGACAAAGTACAAATACGCCAGCAAATCATGACGTTTGCCTGACAAACACGTCATGTGGTCACTATTAATTGTATGTATAGCAAATGTTCAGTAAATAGTTAGTACTGACTATAACAGTATTATTTACTCAGTGATTAGTCTCTTTGTTATCAAAAATTATAATGTCTTCAACGTTTCAGTACAGGATATATGTCAGTCTTTAGTCCACGATTATACGTTATTACCTGTGAAATTAACAGTTTCAGTAGCTCTTCGCTTTTTTGTGTCATTCAAAAAAAGCAACATACAACAAAACAAAAGGAATTTGGCGTTTGCCATATTTCTCTTAAAAGATCGAAAATTGTCTGCAAATAAAACAAATACATTGTTTTGGAATGTTCATGTGGTGATATATACGTAAATACGAGGGCGGCAGTAAGTTTCTTAGAAAAGTCGATATAATTATTGACGAATATTGTGTCTATAATCACATTCTCCGTGACACTGCTCATAGAAAGCCACGGTCCGAAGTGTCATCTGCACAGATATAATTGGCCGGGATTGTCACAATCCTAGCAGGCCAGAGACAGGCATTGTTAATGACGTCAGCAGATTTTGTTCTACTCGTCTACTCGGACTGATTTTGAACAAAACAATAAACAACAAGCAATCGCTTCACTGTGTATTATAAAACAATTACCATTTGTCAATGAAGACGTTGAAAAGGACGATGCTGTCGACTCATTTCACATTTATAAGAGATATACGACTCTAGAATAACACTTCAACCAGTCTTTAACTTTCACTCTCATGATTTAAAAACACGATAGAGTATATTCAATTTCACCTGTTTGTTGTAACGAAAAACGACGAGTCAGACAATACCATACATTATCGAATCATGTGTGCATTAGCATGTGGTGCGAGAAAGTAAAGTCTGCATGAGAACCGTGCCAGGACAAGCGCCAACTCTCCTGATATGTACCGTGATACAGAATGTAGTAACCATCCGGCTGTCTCTTAGTCCTGACACAAAACATGTATATACGGGGATATTGATGCAGAATTACAGCTTTTTTAAATAAGTATAGATCAGTTGTACCTTAAATGTCAAATTTAAACTTCAATTTTATGTTTCCACCAAATGAGAAACACGTATCGAGAGTCTCTGCGAGACTGAATCTGTGCATAAAGGATAAAAAGTTTTAAAATAGATTCCGATCAATGTATTATTTAGGACTGATAATGGCAAAGGATGGTTATTGTCAGTCAACTAAATATGATACAAACATTTGGAAGTTAAAACTTACGTTGTCAGTTTAATCGATCAATTTGTTCTTAAATATATCTATTTATTTATGTGTCTATGTATTATATAATTTTGAACTAGAGTTGTGAAGTAGACCATAACACTGCATGCTTAACTGTAGTATACGGTTGGACGTTGTCTGGAAGGTAAATGAAAGTGCCAGTCAAAACGTGATGTAAGTAAACAATGAACACCAAATGTCTACCGGTATGCTTTGCTGCATCCATTCTATTCAGTTATTTCTCCTCGGGTGATACGAGCAATAACAGAGGATTCTACAGTATGCTGTCGATTTAGTGAAATATATTATTTGAGTGTTCGTACTCAATCCAGTCAAATGTACCTAATGTACATTTATCGTGTAAAGACATTTTTCTACATTACATGTAGTTTTTACACATGTTCACGCTTCATTTTCTCTATAAAATCTTTGAATGCTTTAGAATGTTTCTATTTCTCTTTAGCTATGAAATATATACTATAATTTAAAAGTTTTCTTTAATTATTATTATTTTCAAAATATTGCTTTTCAAAAAGAATATTATATTATAATATATATAAGACCTTTTTCATTGCAGGTATTTGAAATACGTTTATTTTAGCAATCAAACGGATGTAAGGTTACGACCTTGACTAAAATGTTCTTCACTAATGCATGTACTTTTATTCCAATTTTCCAAGAAGGTTCTACTTTCTGTCGGAGTTAATTGGTAAATGTGCCATTTCTAAAGAATTTTTGTAGAAACATTATTTAATGGAGTTTCTTTACATATCGGGACGAGAACTGTGTACTATAGACGCTGACAGTAGTGAAGAGAGATGTACACCCATACATTAGATTAAAAACTATATTCACTGTGTGGTGAGAGTGGGAACACGCCGTCCTGACACAGTCAGTCAATTTGGCTCTAAAGTGACACTTCGAGTGTGGATATTCGCTATTTGTAACCAAATCAGTCAGTATCGACCGTCACAGGACAATCTGGTACATCTACATATTACAAAGGTACACTGGGAACCTACTTATCCAGACATAGGACGGGCGAAAGACAACAAAGTAAAAACACAGTAATTTAGATAGATCTACTGCATTCCCTTTTTGCGAACAGGGAGAGGGCAATGGCCTGCAAATTTGTAAATGAGAAAAAAAACTTTTCAGAGTCTTCAAATTCAAATTAAATGATTGTATATGGCTGGTAAAATACCTCAATTTACTTTGATTGTTGTATTATTATGAGGCACAGTAGATCTAGAGCAACGTAAAGTTAGTAGACAGTTATTCGTTATGCATAACAACGAATAACTGTCGACTAACTTTCTTAGATCTATATTCTATGAAGAATGCATCTACCAACGAAGTGGAAAGGGGATTGAAATACTGAATGACAATTTCATCTGTTTTGAATTCAAAGTCAGGAATCAGGCCTGCAACTTGTTCAATCCTTGTCCAAATGTAGAAAAAAAATTCAATAACTACCAAAGGAAATTGTATTTTAACGTCTTAAACCACTGAAAATATCACATAAGTTCACCTGAAATGCAGGTCAATTTCGGATCACATTTCCATATTAAGGTTGACCAGTAAAAAGTGATTTGAAATTCACATCAATATCAGGTTTACTGAGTTCTATATCAGGTCATGCATTAACCTGAATTGACTTTTTTGCTCATTTTATGTAAAATGGCCCTGCATCAGATATTTTACTGACATAACTTTAACTTATCTGTGTATGGCGCCTTTAGGTTCACAAAGATATAATAATGCTACAGTATCACGTTGTAATTTCTTCGATATCACACAATATTTTGATATCAAACCTTGAAGATTACAATGTAAATACGAAATACGTTTGATAGACATGTGTAGTGTAACAGGCTAAACAGCAACTGAGTCACAATGGTTTTGAAACATTCTCCGTGGCTAAGGCGAGATAACAACATCCGATTTAGTAAATACATATTGACAGGCTGGGATTATTCCCCTTATGCCGGGTTATCAACTACCATGTACACTGGTGGTACACGATGCTCTATCATATTACAATTAAATTTAAGTAATCAGTGAGTACCTATCCACTACAACACACAATGACTAGCACATATCTACCATCCACATTCAGTGAGATACATTATATTGTACCTATCCACTACAACACACAATGGCTAGCACATATATACCATCCACATTCAGTGAGATACATTACATTGTACGTATCCACTACAACACACAATGACTAGCACATATCTACCATCCACATTCAGTGAGATACATTATATTGTACGTATCCACTACAACACACAATGACTAGCACATATCTACCATCCACATTCAGTGAGATACATTATATTGAATTATTTTTCGCAATATTTGCTTATACATATTTTAATCAAATACCACGTCACTACAAACGTTCCATCATTATATATAATTAAACTTTATGGTTTTTACATCTTGTTATATTAACTCTGAAATATGTCCTGTGTGATAGTCTGATGAGGTATAGTTTTAACGAAGAAATAAAACATAGAAAAAATAATGCTGATATTGTGAACCAACAAATTCGTATCCTTAATGTCGCCTGATAATCATCTTTTAAGTTATATATAATCATTTTAATTAGACCTAAGAATCGATTTTCGTAAATGTGACCCTTTTTATAGTTATTGATAATAGAATATTAATTTTCAAATCTGAAATACGATCCGGTGTATGTTATTTCTACTGATAAATCATATTTCAATAAACAACAGATAAAAAGTTGGTATACATGTACTAGACCAGAGTTATCTTTCTAATGTACTAGCTTCAACGTAATATAAGAAATAGTGACAGAATTCATGTGGATTAAGAATTTTTCATTAGAAGCTATTGTCTTACAGACGAAATTCCTATTTAATTTGAAAGAAAATCTAGGCTTTATTTTTTCACTTGGATAACGAACGAAAATGATGATATTTCCATGAAAGACATGAATGAATGTGGGCGATGTGTGTCATATAAAGATGCACAATACACATAGCACACATAAAGCGAGCTGTTGGTGCTGATGCATATGTTTAGAGCCATTTGGGAAATATTACTGTATAAATATTGACTTTTTGTAAGTTAATATCGGGCATTATTAAACCCAAAGGTCTAGAGAAATATCATCTTTCAAAGGTTTAACATTTCCTATAATTACTTCAGAAAAAGAAAATTCACTGTAACTGTTTTGTTATCTGAAACAATGCCGATTATGAAAGCTTTGTGATTTGAATTAATTTTAAAGCGTGGAAAGTACTTTGAATAATTAAACAAAGCAAAAACAATCAAGGAACATTTCCACCGCCATATCATCGGTACTTTTAGTATCTTGCGCTACCTTTTTAAACATTTTGTCCTGACGGTGACTGCACGTTGATCGACAATGGCCTATTTTGATTGATCAAAACTTGTGGTGGGATTATCTATGTCTATTTATACCCATGCCTGAACGTCTGAACAAGTGTCCATCGATCTCAAGCTGACAATACATTTTGTCAAGACCTGTCTGAACGTTCTTCATCTATCAGAAAACTCACAGCCCCATATAACAACGCATCCTGCTCATCAAACATACAATAATATTTGCAATGATATTTCCATAAAACTCCAAAAGAATGCGACACCATACATTTAGTATCGTATATTAATTAGGATGTTTTTGTTTCTTTTGAATTAATCATAGTCTTTATATTTGGTTTTTAATGTTGCAGAAATTGACAAGCAGTGTGTAAATTGTTTGAAGAACTTGTGTTTTGCATACAACAGAATAATAATTGAATCTAAGTTAAACACTATCTGAAATAATGATTGTACAGTTATATAGCCTATCTAACATAAAAATGCTTATAAACCAAGTCATTAATATTATATATTTTTGACACATTTATTATTACCGAGGTTACATGTTGTAATGGTGAATCCTTATTACGTCCACGACACCAAAACATTTACGTCTTTCATGAACAGAAATCCCATCTGTTTTCGTGTGATGCCTGCTGATAACTACAGCAGTAACAGGTTCGTGTAATTGGATTTCAATAATATGCTTTGATTATTTAGACAAATTAATTATTATCTCCGGAGCTGGTAACCTTCCCCTTATGATATGAGCATAGATAACAACATCCAAGACATGTCCTTGACCCATGTACATGTTTGGTATATTTTATCGACGTAAGTGATGGAGTCACTACAGGCAGTTGTACTGGCATCAATCTTATCATGTCATACGGAAGGTTACCTTTCCTATCTACTACATGTCTAACTAAGTTTCATTTTCAGCTCTATGTTTATTTTGTAATCAATTGTTGCTATATCAAAAAATTATATTCATAGATATTTTGGACTTTTTAAACAAAAATGATAACAATATAGCGAAATAGGTTATGAATAAATTTTCGTTAGTTCCGACAACCTAGTGTAATTGACTTATTTTCGCTGATTCTTGCATGATTATATCTGCATTGTAATATCAAAGTATCTCTTCGCGTCAAAATTCTGACATTATTCAACAAAAGTATTTTCTCTGCTAAGAATTCAACATCTGTCTATGACTAACTTTTCCCTGGTATAGATGTATGGAATTAATAATCCATATCAAAGTTGAGAATGTAATACAGTTGTGATCTTACATGAATTTCACTGTTGTGACCATACACACGATATATTTTATCATGTATCTTTCAAATCCATTTTAAGATAAGCATGACTGCTTGTATAACCGACAAACACTACAGCACAATTATATGTAGTAATACACAAGCAACCTATTTCATTTATTCAGAATATTTTTAAAACGTCTTTCATGTGGCAGTGATAGCCAATAAAAATGCCAATTTGACAGAGGCAAATTTCATGTTGATATTTGCTCTGTCCAGTTGGCAATCATATTGGCTATTATTGCTAATACATTTGATAACAATTCATGATGAAATCTCAAGAAATTTTGCATTTATAATGAATAAACTACTCGTTATCGTCAAGAACGGAACAGAAATTTGAAAAGCCATTTTCCGCGATCGCTGAAATTTTAATTGTTACAATTCGTCTACATATTTGTGATCATAATATGTAATTATTTATACTCTTCAGAAAACAAAACAGTTTTAAGACATAAAACATGATTTTGATACCGTTTTGGATCAAAAAAGGAACTCTGTCATACACTTCTACAGGGTAATTTTGATTTGGCCATAGCACATGCCTCTGGGACCTTTTGAATTTTTTAACGTAATTCAAGGGTTTTGCATTAATGTTGCTACATATAACATTTAGTTTAAATAAAATTGGTTCGTGGGCAAATTTCCATTGTTCGTGAAAGAGGTCCTTTCACATGCAATGCTTCATATTTCTATAACAGTAAATGATGTACTTGATATAACTAGACCTGTAGAAGTATGAGCGATTTGTTCAAGTACAAAAGGAAATTTTGCCTCTATAAAAAGCGCGAGAAACACACATTGTCCGCAAATACATCTAAAACATATATAACAATAGAAGTTTAATTATATACCCTATAAATAGCCTTTGAAGCGAAGAAGACATTCTCGATAACAAGGCTTGAAGACTTGAAACCTGATTTCGAATCCCATGTATACGTCTGACGTGGATTGCTATAATCAAGATAATTACACTCCCTTATTCACCATGGACTCCGGTAACTGCATCATTTTCACTAAACTGGATTCAATCGTTGCTCTTAACATTACCAGAACAAGTCTCTCTCCAAATGCAGCATAGCTATTTAATTATACTACTGACAGAATGATGGTAATGGGAGATAACTCTACGTGTTAGCACGTTTTGGCGTACTTATTTGTACCAGTACAGCCACAGTGTGAGGTACACGTGCTATGAATTGAAACTGCTTATGATTATTGATTTACTTAGGTAATACATACCGACAACAGGACATAATCAAATTCCAGGGCTCGAAACAGAAAATACCAAGTAAATGATCTTTATAATTATGTAGAAATTCTGAAGGTGTACCAGATCCAAAGATTCATGTGTTCCGGAATTATAAGCGTAATCCTATATCGGAGTTCACGTAACCATGAGACATTCATAGATCACAAGTAAAGGTTCTACTGTTCAGTATTCACACCCATAAATGAAACATATACAATAATCATTGCCATTATCTATATAAATTGAATATTTGCGACTTTTCACACGAAGTTGCTTAACAATCGTTATGAATATACAAATGCTCAGTAACTATTCACCGTGCAATTGTTTGATTGGTGACTCGCTAGGAATTTTTGCACGCGCTACATGTATAAACGTTATAAACATCGGTCAACAGTCAGCAGTTGAAACTTTTTCCCCTTGGTGTTGGGGCCAACCCTAGGAACTGTTTCCGGAGGCCGGGGGTTTGACTGTTGACTGATAAATCATGAGACAATTGTATACTGTCCATGTTGTACGGGATGTACATTGAAGTTATCCAATTAACTCATATTTATCTGATTGAATGAGCCTAATACCTGATATTTGGGAAGACATTCACATAATATTCCATGTACCCAATAACCCAAATATCAAAGATTTTTTTTCATTTTCCATGTTTTAAATAAATAGTTACTGATATTGGCTCTTAATATTATATTATGCCGCTGCTATTTTTGATATTCCATTTCCCGACATTTTAATTATTACTGAACAATTTATTATACATATAACTATCGTTTACATCAAGTCACGAAATGTGTTCACCAGACATCATGTCTGCTGAGTAAAGAGAACTTTCCAATTTTCCACTGACCACGAGTAAGTAATTTTTATCGTGATAATATGTAAATATGTATATTTTTGATAGAATCAGTTTTATGCTTAATTATGCATTTGTATATTATATGCTTGATCGTTTTATGTACATATTAACATGGCACACTTAAATAAAATATTATTGATTGATTGATTATGTTCCAGTCTATGCCTATAGGTGAACACAAATCATGATTGTAGTATAAATCGTTGTTGACATTAAAGATTCTCCACCGCTGACGAATGGTATTTTTTCACTATTAAAAACAGGAGCAGACGATTTAGTATTTTTCTTCAGATACAAAAGTTACTTACTTTACACTATTACCACAATTGAAAACTTTGAGCTTCTAATTTTACTTCAAATTAAAAATATGAAAAATAATTAATTGCTTCCCGAAAAAATTCCCTGACACTAAATCTTATATGGAATGACTACTGAATGCGCATGCACCAAAGGCAAAATAAATTATTTTATATTAATTTTGTGTTAATTAGACTATTATATACACGATGAAACACCAATTATTGTTCAAGTGATGACTATCATTTATGCTCTGTCAGCGTTGGTGATGTTTAACTGTTATAGCCCTATAGTAGCTGTGGTGAGGTGTAATCTTTATATAGATAGCACGTCATTTAAAAATACAATTTTATCGACTTTTATGTTTTTCTGTATTTAAAGGAAGAGTGTCAATTGGTCTCTCTGGTAGCCATGATAATCATTATGTGTTTTTTTGTTTACAGATACCCGGAGGTTAGGACATCATTATATGACATACGATTAAGGTCAGGTCAGAGTCCCTTGTCAGTTATGTGTGATTAAACAGGGAAATCAATTTTCTGTTTTATCCTGTTTTACTGGAATCAAATAATATTTTTGAATGATTTTTCATGAATTATAATGCATTGATATGTTGAAAAAAAGCATATTGGACAATATACCTTTCATTATTTTTTGTTTTTGATTTTAGAACTTTAAAACACCAACACATGGATTTTTATGGTCAGAAGTAAAATAAAATGGCTCAAATATTACAATTTTTCTGCCATGAATCGCATAGAGAGAATGACAACAAACTCACAAAATTAACAAACATTCAACATATAAATATCATAGTAATTAAAAGAACAATATGTAAATGGCAAATGGCATAATAAGACATGGTATGTACAAATACTTATAACAATGTGGCAATGTCATCTAGTTACTTGAAATTTATTAAATGTAAAATGTGTCAGGGATACAGTCAATGTGGTTAAAATGTGTCAGGGATACAGTCATTTTAGTTAAATATGTCAGGGATACAGTCATTTTAGTTAAAATGTGTCAGGGATACAGTCAATGTGGTTAAAATGTGTCAGGGATACAGTCATTTTAGTTAAAATGTGTCAGGGATACAGTCATTTTAGTTAAAATGTGTCAGAGATACAGTCATTTTAGTTAAAATGTGTCAGGGATACAGTCAATGTGGTTACAATGTGTCAGGGATACAGTCAATGGGGTTAAAATGTGTCAGGGATACAGTCATTTTGGTTAAAATGTGTCAGGGATACAGTCAATGTGGTTACAATGTGTCAGGGATACAGTCAATGTGGTTCAAATGTGTCAAGGATACAGTCATTTTAGTTAAAATGTGTCAGGGATACAGTCAATTTAGTTAAAATGTGTCAGGGATACAGTCATTTTAGTTAAAATGTGTCAGGGATACAGTCAATTTAGTTAAAATTCTTCAGGGATGCAGCCAATGTGGTAAAAATTCGTCAGGAATACAGTCAATGTGGTTACAATGTGTCTGGGATACAGTCAATTTAGTTAAAATGTGTCAGGGATACAGTCAATTTAGTTAAAATGTGTCAGGACTACAGTTAATGTAGTTAAAATTCGTCAGGGATACAGTCAATGTGGTTAAAATGTGTCAGGGATACAGTCAATGTAGTTAAAATTCGTCAGGAATACAGTCAATGTGGTTATAATGTGTCGGGGATACAGTCCATGTGGTTACAATGTGTCAGGGATACAGTCAATGTAATAAAAAAGTGTCAGGGATACAGTCCATGTGGTTACAATGAGTCAGGATACCGTCAATGTAAAAAAAAAAAGTGTCAGGGATACAGTCAATGTAGTTAAAATTTGTCAGGGATACAGTCCATGTGGTTAAAAAGCGTCAGGGATACAGTCAATGTGGTTAAAATGTGTAAGAGATACAGTCATTGTGGTTAAAATTCGTCAGGGATACAATTAATGTGGTTAAAATGTGTCAGGGATACAGTCAATGTAGTTAAATTTCGTCAGGGATACATTCAATGTGGTTAAAATGTGTCAGGGATACAGTCAATGTTGTTTAATTTCGTCAAGGATACATTCAATGTGGTTAAAATGTGTCAGGGATACAGTCAATTTAGTAAAAATGTGTAAGAGATACAGTCAATGTGGTTAAAATGTGTCAGGATACAGTCAATGTGGCTTAAAATGTGTCAGGGATACAGTCAATTTAATACAAATGTGTCTGGGATACAGTCAATGTTGTTAAAATATGTCAGGAATACAGACAATGTAATTAAACATGTTTCAGGGATACAGTCAATGTAGTTAAAACTTGTCAGGGATACAGTCAATGTAGTTAAAATTCGTCAGGGATACAGTCAATGTGGTTACAATGTGTCTGGGATACAGTCAAGGTAGTTAAAAGGTGTCAGGGATACAGTCAATGTAGTTAAAATTCGTCAGGATTACAGTCAATGTGGTTATAATGTGTCGGGGATACAGTCCATTTGGTTACAATGTGTAAGAGATACAGTCAATGTAGTTACAATTCGTCAGGGATTCAGTCAATGTGATTCAAATGTGTCAGGGATACAGTCAATGTAGTTAAAATCTATCAGGGATACAGTCAATGTGGTTAAAATGTATCAGGGATAGAGTCAATGTGGTTAAAATGTGTCAGGGATACAGTCATTGTAGTTAAAATGTGTCAGGGATACAGTCAATGTAGTTAAAATGTGTCAGGGATACAGACAATGTGATTAAAATGTGTCAGGGATACAGTCAATGTGGTTACAATGTGTCAAGGATACAGTCAATGTAGTTAAAATTCGTCAGGGATACAGTCAATGTGGTTACAATGTGTCAGGGATACAGTCAATGTAGTTAACATGTGTCAGGAAAACAGTCAATGTGGTTAAAATGTGTCAGGGATACAGCCAATGTGGTTTAAATGTGTCAGGGATACAGCCAATGTGGTTTAAATGTGTCAGGGATACAGTCAATGTGATTCAAATGTGTCTGGAAAGTAGTCAATGTGGTTAAAATTTGTCTATACTGTGATTAAAACACTGTACTATGTTTCAAAAACATTTTATTCAACAGTTATACTGCATAATTTCCTGTACTTTCGTTTACACATATATAAATATATACATTTGGTTGTGTTGGCGGTTTTTCTATGAAACTAGAAGGTATTACATTATGGTATAATACTTGAGAATTCAATGAACTTACACGGGATGATGTCAACAAAGTCAATGGTATATTGTATTAACTTTTGGTTTGTTCTTTCAATAGTCAGACTCATTAAATGACGCATCATGTTTAGGAATGGATTACCTGGAGACGAAAACACCAACCTGGCAGCACTATATATTACATGCAATACCTGATGCAAACGGAATTCGAACGCGCTACCCCGAGGTGGAGACTATGCGGTAGGATATCGAGCCAACCTTACAACTCCGTGGCTTCTATGTGTAAATGTGTTGTCAGCCTCTTTCCTGTCACTATACATTAACCGAGTTATTACACTTTTGTTTGTTTCTTCAATATGCGGCATGGGAATGCACTCAACATGTTTTCTGCAGAATATGCCCATGCATTTTCTTTTTATCTATTTTCAAGGTCGATGTGCTGACAGCTGATAAAATGTTCCGATTCCCAGTGGTAAATAACGGATGACACTCTAAAAATAAGAGCCGTTAATGTTTACTGAGGAACATGTACATGACAGTCATAGCTAACATAGAAAACACATGTCTTTCGTAAACGTAACTCAATATAGAAAATATAATGCTTTTTCTAGCCAAGTGTTACGAATCAGTTGGAACTGCTGAATATATTGTAAATGGCCTAATTTGGTCATCTGGAATAGTTTATAGTATTGTCCCTATAACTGCTTTTCAAATTAATTGTTATAAAACAAAAAAGCGAATGCCTCGTATCGATAGATACGTATCGTCAGATAGCAAGTAGCTCCTTTAGTGACTTTCACAATTTCATGGAATATAAGACATATATGTAAATATTATTGCCAATTTTGCGGTTGCGACAACTTCCAAAACTATACCGTCAACAATTTTATGCAGTAAATTAGTTCATTTTTATACGCAGATCAACTGTAAGCATGAGACGAATGACAATTTTGGTTTCTCTTTTTCCCCATTTCTGGATAGCAGCATCCTTACCCGTCATTGCTAATATACGTCATATATACATTGTGCACTAGATATCTACTAGTGGCATGGCCCTACAAAGCGATTGGACACATATATGTTATTAAGATATTTTATGGTCGGCTTCATCGCAATCTTCAATTTTACAGGTTCAATCTTTGTTTTTGGTGATGATTTGTCATTACTTAATTAAATTTAGTTTAAAGTAAAGCATACTTCGGCATATCCCAATGTTGTTATTATACATGCAATATCAAAAAAAAACTATCGTATGACTTCCGTGCTTCCCCTTTCAGTAAAGCCATTTCATAAATTGTTTTATTACACACGCGTATCATAACCTATATGCATTGTAATTGTACGATTCTGATGAATGGGTTACGTAATTCTACGCGTGGGAAACGACCTTCTTTTACTACGAAAACAGAGCATAAAATCAGTATCAATTATCACCTTTTCGTATCGATTTGAACATGATAATCGACGAAAACGTCTTTCAAATCTTCTAAATAAAACTGTAAGAGTTCAAAGTGGTAAAAATTGACTGTATGGGAATATGTTTTCTCGCCCAGCGTCAATCTATGACGTCACGGTAACGTCAAAAAATATAAAATGTCATTCATATTTGCTCATGTGCTACACAATTGGTTGATTTCAACATTTTCCCCTGCATTCAATTCGTCGCTTCAATTATAAATCATTTATATGTAAAGGTTTGATAACGAAGTACATAATATTACTAGAATAACACTTTAAACTGGTTATTCTTCGCCCTAGTTATTACGGTACATTAGAACTTGACCAACTTTTGTTTTCCAGTCATACGGTCCGAATCTCAAACTGATCGATTGACAAAGGCAAATATTAGTCATTTGGTAAATATAATATATCTGTAGCGTGGAAATTTATGTCACGCTTAGTGTTTATTAGTTGTTAAAGTTAAAGTTTATTTGTATTGTAAAATAACAGTTTTATACTATTTAGTTGATAGTTTTAGTTTATATATATGCAGTCTGTATAGTGTATATATACATACATAGGACAGTTAGGGGCCAGGTGGCCACGCGCACGTGCCCATCTGGGGTCGTTTCGTATAAGGGAGCTAGGGCACCGCATTCCGTTTTCCATATAAGGAGTTGTTTACGACTAGGGCTGTGTATTAGGGTCCAGTTTGATAGACAGGTTGCATAAGGTGTTCGTATTAATAGTAACAGAGAGCTAAACAGCAAAGTAACATTTCCACTGCCGTAATCATCGTAACTTTCCATCCCACCGCATGCACCATTTGTAGCGTTTCTCAAAATATTGATAGCACTTAGGCTATATGACGAGACGCTATTGTATATCTAAGTCCGTGATGGAAGTGACTACGGCAGGCAAAACTAAGAAAAACGTCACTTTAAATTCACATAGTTTATTCACATAACATCCCCGTTATATATTCACAATAAATCCACTAGGAACACACACACTGGAACACTGTTTCACTTAAGTCATGATCACTGCTAGGTGATATCCATAATTGCGAAGTATTCAGTACATCCCAAATGCAGTATAAATCCCATGGTCACACTTTAAGAATGATATGAGTAATCCGTTTATGTATATCACATCACTGATACATGTAGAAATATCCGTACAGTACAATCCAAGTATAAATCCCATAGTCACAAACACTAAGTGTAGTAAAGTAATCCGAATTAAAATAACTGATCCTGAGATTGTGTGGAGTAGCGTCCCAAAATTCCAATGTACTCCTCTCTTTCTTTCACGTGCCACCACCCTTTTATAACCACTTTCATACATGAATCTAATTGGCTAAACCTCGCTCGCTTCCATAGTTCATTCTCACGTTTCATTGGCTGAATTTAATATGATTAGGTGTTTTACTCTACTTCCATCCCCCCTCCCAACCTAATTCTAATTGCTGCCGGAGTGACCACTACCTAGAA
>SAYR01001818.1:77058-142861 GCA_004382745.1 Argopecten irradians irradians
AGAACATATTTGACTCATGTGACCTTGAATATGGGTCAAGGTCATTCCTAGTATCTGACTTTATAGTCCATCCCCTGGACATCTTATATATGAAATATGAAGATCCTAGACCTTACAGAACTTCAGGAGAAAAGTTTTCGAGTTTATTGTTAAAAACAGGACCTTTAACATTTGACCCTTACCGAAAACCGGAAGTTGCCATTTTTTGTAATAACATGTAGAGAGAAAAAGTTTACGCTTAAGATTATCTGCAAAAAATATTATTGGATGAAATCTGTGAAAAGAACTGTTAGTGAGTTATAAGCATTTTTTTTCGACAATATATAATGTTAAACATTTTGGCGGGAAATTAGCAAAGATCAAAGGATTGTTCAAAATGGCATACAGCATTAACCGGAAGTGCTACCGAAAAATAAAAGACACCAAATTCATCGGAATGACATTCTGCATCAATATGTAAAAAGAAATTTCGCAAAATCAAAAAAATAAAAATTCGTGAACTTTGACCTCATAGCGAACTTTTAAGTTTGACCTTTGACCTAATTGCTGTAATTGAATAAAAGTTAGTCTATTATACGATCTACATAAAACATCAAAAATATTTGCTGTATCTTAAACGCTTTTTGAGTTATGGCTGTTTTAAACTTTTTAGTTATGACGTCATGGCGGCCATCTTGGATTTTTGACCTACTTAAAAATGTTGCGGTCACCCCTTCAACTCATGCCATACAATAAAGCAATAAGGCCATTGGCATACCTCTTACCATTTTGAAGATCTTTTGGACACAAAAAAGTGTAGAAGAATAATAATAAACTAGAAATTGTCATAGACAATTTGGCGGGCTTTTCACAATATTTAGTTAACAATACCGTCATTGCCAGGTAAGTTAAGAATTAGGTAATGCATGGGTTTTGAAGTTGCCCTGTAGATTATCTTCAAATAACATAATTGCATGAAAGCTGTAAAACCAACGATAAGTTAGTTATGACCATTTAAACAATGTATTTATGATATGTGTATTTGACCCCTGTGAACTTGAATATGGGTCAAGGTCATTCCTAGTATCTGACTTTATAGCCCATCCCCTGGACATCTTATATATGAAATATGAAAATCACAGGCATATTTTTATATGTTCAAAACTTTATTAAATTAAGCAAAAGATTTTAATATTAGACGAATACCTTTATTGTTATACACCTATCAGTTCTTTTCGATATCTCTTTTGTGTATTTTTGTGTTATCTAGAAATCGACTTAAATCACGTTATTTTAGATATTATGGCAAGTTGGTACTAAGGCGACGATTGCTTATGGATTAAGTCGATTTATTATTACAATTTTAAGACATTGTATTTTCTCCCTCTCCTTACTCCCCCCCCTCTCCCTCTCTCTCTCTCCTCTCTCTCTCTCTCTCTCTCTCTCTCTCTCTCTCTCTCTCTCCAAAGTGTTCTTATTTACTATTTAATCATATTTATATATTTCATTACTTTGCATAATCATGTTTGTATTTGTTCAGTATTTTGGAAAGGTGCAATATCAGTTGCATAAAAACTTGTACCCAATCCTTTGTATATATTTTGCAATAAAATATTGTTAAATCAATATGAAAATCCTAGACCTTACAGAACTTCAGGGGAACAGTTTTCAAGTTTATTGTTAAAAACGAGGACCTTTAAACATTTGACCCTTACCAAAAAACCGGAAGTTGCCATTTTTGTAATAACATGTAGAGAGAAAAGGTTTACGCTTAAAATTATCTGCAAAAAATATATTGGATGAAATCTGTGAAAAGAACTGTTAGCTAGTTATAAGCATTTTAAAATTTAAGATATGACGTCATAGCGGCCATTTTGTTTTTTTGATGAAGATGAAAATCATATCAAACGTTAGAGAACATTAGAGGGGTCTTTTCTATAGCAATTGCAGACTATATTAGTCATTCAGTTCGACAATATTTAATGTTAAACATTTTGGCGGGAATTTAGCAAAGATCAAAGGATTGTTCAAAATGGCATACAGCATTAACCG
This sequence comes from Argopecten irradians irradians, assembly GCA_004382745.1. Taxonomy (NCBI): domain Eukaryota; kingdom Metazoa; phylum Mollusca; class Bivalvia; order Pectinida; family Pectinidae; genus Argopecten; species Argopecten irradians. The sequence goes on from SAYR01001818.1 coordinate 79,090, forward strand.
GAAGTGCTACCGAAAAATAAAAGACACCAAATTCATCAGAATGACATTCTGCATCGATATATAAAAAAAAATTTCGCAAAATCAAAAAAAAATAAAAATTCGTGAACTTTGACCTCACAGCGAACTTTTTTGTTTGACCTTTGACCTAATTACTGTAATTGAATAAAAGTTAGTCTTTTATACGATCTACTTAAAACATCAAAAATATTTGCTGTATCTTAAACGGTTTTTGAGTTATGGCTGTTTTAAACTTTTTAGGTATGACGTCATGGCGGCCATCTTGGATTTTTGACCTACTTAAAAATGTTGCGGTCACCCCTTCAACTCATGCCATACAATATAACAATAAGACCATTGACATACCACTTACCATTTTGAAGATCTTTTGGACACAAAAAAGTGTAGAATAATAATAATAATAATAATAATAAAAAACTGAACAAAACAATAGGTCTTTTCACCACATGGTGAAAAGCCCTAAAAACAGAACAAAAACAATAGGTCTTTTCACCACATGGTGAAAAGCCCTAATTCTGGTAATACAAATTTCACAATTATTTTAAAGAATCAAAAGAACTGTATGTTTTACTTACTTCCTGAGTTTGGTAAAGATATCGTTACAAATGTTGGTTGCAGTAAATGAGAAATGAAAATTTCACTAATCATGTGAATAAGCTATTCATGCTTTGAACAATCGGGGCCCCGGTGTACTGATCAGAGAATATGGTGAATTCACATGTGAATTATAATAACGGCTAATTTATCTAAGAGTATAGTACATTCACCTGTGAATTATAATTACGGCTTACTTATCTGAGAGTATAGTACATTCACCTATGAATTATAATAACGGCTAACGTACCTGAGAGTATAGTACATTCACCAGTGAATTATAATTGCGGCTAACTTATCTGAGAGTATAGTACATTCAAATGTGAATTTTAATTACGGCTAACTTATCTGAGAGTATAGTACATTCACCTGTGAATTTTAATTACGGCTAACTTATCTGAGAGTGTAGTACATTCACCAGTGAATTATAATTACGGCTTACTTATCTGAGAGTATAGTACATTCAAATGTGAATTTTAATTACGGCTAACTTATCTGAGAGTATAGTACATTCACCTGTGAATTTTAATTACGGCTAACTTATCTGAGAGTGTAGTACATTCACCTGTGAATTATAATTATGGCTAACTTATCTGAGAGTATAGTACATTCACCTGTGAATTCTAATTATGGCTATCTTATCTGAGAGTATAGTACATTCACCTGTGAATTCTAATTATGGCTAACATATCTGAGAGTATAGTACATTCACCTGTGAATTCTAATTATGGCTAACTTATCTGAAATTATAGTACATTCACCTGTGAATTTGAATTACGGCTAACTTATCTGAGAGTATACGGCTAACTTATCTGAGAGTATAGTACATTCAACTGTGAATTTTAATTACGGCTAACTTATCTGAGAGTATAGTACATTCACCTGTGAATTATAATTACGGCTAACTTATCTGAGAGTTTAGTACATTCACCTGTGAATTTTAATTATGGCTAACTTATCTAAGAGTATAGTACTTTCACCTATGAATTACAATAACGGCTAACGTACCTGAGAGTATAGTATATTCACCTGTGAATTATAATTACGACTAACGTACCTGAGAGTATAGTACATTCACCTGTGAATTATAATTATGGCTAACTTATCTGAGAGCATAGTACATTCACATGTGAATTATAATCACGGCTAACTTATCTGAGAGTATAGTACATTCACCTGTGAATTTTAATTACGGCTAACTTATCTGAGAGTATAGTACATTCACCTGTGAATTCTAATAATGGCTAAATTATCTGAAATTATAGTGAATTCACCTGTGAATTATAATTACGACTAACTTATCTGAGAGTATAGTACATTCACCTGTGAATTATATTTACGGCTAACTTATCTGAGAGTATAGTACATTCACCTGTGAATTTTAATTACGGCTAACTTATCTGAGAGTATAGTACATTCACCTGTGAATTATAATTATGGCTCACTTATCTGAGAGTATAGTGCATTCACCTGTGAATTGTGACTACGGCTAACTTATCTGAGAGTATAGTACATTCACTTGTGAATTTAATTACTGCTAACTTATCTGAGAGTATAGTACATTCACCAGTGAATTATAATTACGGCTAACTTATCTGAGAGTATAGTACATTCACGTGTGAATTTTAATTACGGCTAACTCATTTGAGACTATAGTACATTCACATGTGAATTTTAATTACGGCTTACTTATCTGAGAGTATAGTACATTCACCTGTGAATTGTGATTACGGCTAACTTATCTGAGAGTATACTACATTCACCTGTGAATTATAATTACGGCTAATTTATCTAAGAGTATAGTACATTCACCTGTGAATTATAATTACTGTTAACTTATCTGAGTGTATAGTACATTCACCTATGAATTCTAATTACGGCTAACTTATCTGAGAGTATAGTACATTCACGTGTGAATTATAATTACGACTAACTTATCTGAGAGAATAGTAAATTTACCTGTGAATTATAATTACGGCTAACTTATCTGAGAGTATAGTACATTCACGTTTGAATTATAATTACTGCTAACTTATCTGAGAGTATAATTCATTCATCCCTGAATTATAATTACTGCTAACTTATCTGAGTGTATAGTACATTCATCTGTGAATTATAATTATGGTATAGAATCAGATATGAACCACTAACATGACACGTGTACCCTTCACGAGATGCAATCATTTTTGTCACAAAATTGATGTTTTCGTCCTGTTGTTATTCGAAGAGTACCACGAGACTGCGGTCAAGGACGACGATTGTTCAACAGACATTACATGACTGAACCTGTTGGAACTGTCTGCAGTAGTATAAGCCAATAATAACATACCTGATGGATACAATTTCTCTGAATGAGGCATGGTTTATTTTTTCATCCATCTAAAAGTTGGAAATTGCTACTACAGGCTAACTGACTGATTTCTGTCCAATTATAAAACAATACATTTAGAATGGATCCACGTAAGATTAGTTGATAAATTCATTTTCAATGTTTATATCTTTGAGGAATTCTGCAAGACGCTATACGGGATATTTGCTTTTGAAATCAGGGTTATATTATTGGAAATATTTGTTTTGTTTATTTGACACACATAAAAACAAACAATTCTGACAATTCTGACAACGATTATGAAAAGGCGACATTTGAATACTAATGCCAATGAAGGATCGAATGAAAGAATTTTAAAACAGCCAATATTGTGTTTGTTATTTAATAGACGAGCACTGAGCTTTTATAATGTCACACCCTTTCTACATATTTAGCTATAAACAGATGAGTATTAGGGTTGGGGGTATATTAATGTTCACATACGTTTGGCAGCTTTATCTAATTTATTATAATCTTTCCCCTCAAGTACATACGTTTAAAATGTTTTAGGACTGACTTCATTAATGTCTATGGCCATCTATTTTTGATGAAATGAATTTTGATTAGAGCATTTTATTTAATTCCCAGATGAGTATAATATTTCCAAATCGGAATGCTTTAGATATTTCATGATATATCGTACTTTGTAACGTTGACCTACCTACAATGTAGTGAGATAACAGAAATATAATCGGCGATCGCGGTGAATCAATGGTTAAGATGTCCAGACATATTGCCACAAGTCTTCCACCTCAGGGTCGCTAGTTGAATCCCATGTGTTGAAGTTACCGTTGCCAGGAATTTGTCGCTGGCCGATGGTTTTTCTACGGACAATCCGACTTTCCTCTAACAACCAACCTGGCACATCATTAAATGACCCTGGCTATTAATAGGACGTTAAACTATTAAAAACAAAAGTGAAACCAGAAGTTTAAGTATTCTGTTTTAAAACTAGATTTAATTTTCGTAAAACAGTCGTTATGTTGAAAATATATAAACATAAAGACTCATATTACATTTATATTGTATTGGGATCTTTTTAAGGCCTTCGATTAGTAATATACAATTAACAAAAAAGGCTAAGTCACCGCTTCTTTGAATATTTGCATCATTTATAGTCAATTAATGTGGGGAAAATGTCCGAAATAAATTCATCATTTTTACCTTCTGAAAAGAAAATATAGCAAATAATAAAATATATCACCGTGTCACAAAATATATTAATTTTAGAGAATAAAAATTCCTTACAAACGCTAAAGAAAATGATGCACACAATCTTAGAATGCATATAGCCCATGAAATTGATAAATCTGGCAGATGAGACATTGGCTGCTTTGTATCGTTATTCACTCCCGCTCAGTTTCCAGGATTATCAGACTATGATCATGTCAGAAAGACAGCAATTATCGTGAACCTGAATGCTGAGATTTCCGAAAGTTAATTGAAAATTAAAACAAGCTTTGGCATTTCTGTACTAAACATCGACTTGGATATTTCCGTTTGGATTCTATTTTCAATATATTGCTTTACATGAAATATCAAACATCACAACATTACTATTTTCAGGGTCTTTCAGAAACTAGGCTGGTTTTACTATAAAAGATACAAAAAACAGGATTTTAAGAAATTTAAGTGTAACCTTATATTATGCATCTTGTTGTTGTGAAACGCTTCAGTTCACAAGGTATCAAAAGGGACTGCATACTGCCTCTTTTTCCATTCACGAAAGATATTTTCAGAAAGCATGGCGAGACACTATAATGAGATATGATGAGATAGCTTGTGTAGCTGTTCAGTCAGTTTTGTGTAATTCCTCCTTTCCTTTCAGTTTTTACTGAGTTTGATTTGATGCCAATTATCTGTTGCTTTTCACCAAATGTCCATTTATCTTAATCCAACAATATACGAGACAATTCATGTACAAAATACATATTAGTGCAGGAGAGATATCGGATGAATAAATAAGCGTATAACAACATATTAATCTTAAGCTGATGGTTATTTAATTTGCCATTCTATACATCAGTTTTTGTCTGAAACTGTTTCATATTTCTGTTTCAAAGCAAATGTCAATACAGTTTATGGCCGTACTGTTTAAAGCCCAGCAGCTACAATGTGCATGACTCAACATAATCAAACTATTGGCTTATTTCTGAATGTCGTTTCTTTTCACATAAATATAGGTTTGAATTTTCCGAATTCTGTCCCGTTTATCAAAAAGAATAGAATTAAATCCATGATAAATGAAGGGCAGATCCGAAACGAAATGGGGGCATATATGTAATGATTGTACACGGGTGGAAAATTAAATATCACGACAGAACACTTAAATTAATTATCAAAACATATTGTATAAAATATAATCTAAATATGCATGAAATGTGAATGTTAACATTCACAAGGAAACGACATGTAAGTTACGGCGTCAAATGGAGCCGTCGCCTAACGGTTGGAAATCAACGGTGTCTGACGTCTCACTCACATATATTTATATATATATATGTGTGTGTGTGTATGTCTAGGTGTGTAATGGGGCGGGTTTGTTCAACAATTTTTATATTTAATTAGTTTTATTTTTCCAAACAAAAATATAACTACAATGTTACTTCACATAACGTTGTACTGTTATTATAATGGCAAGTACAATTGAAGACAATAGTCTAGCTTTACCAACATTGACACAATAAAAGAGTCTGAAGATTTTCTACTACAAACTCTGATTGGACGGTGGACCATAGTTCATTGGCTTGTTCCCACAATGGGATTCAGTGTGGTTCTTGGTCTTGTGCTCAGACGCTGCTCTCAATGTCACCAATAGGTCTATTTTATGGGGAATGCACATAATTGTCCTCATAGACATGCTCTTACGATCTCAATGCCATCATTGAACTGCGTATCACTCCACGAAATTAAATTGAATTGACACCAAAGCGCCTAGACATAATGAAATCTTGGTTGGATGCATAATACCCATCGATTACTCCAATTATTTTCCAAAGGGTTTTTATTCCTACTCCGGTCAACACATCTCCGGCGACATGCAATGTCCAAAACGAATAGTAAACACATCTCCGGCGACATGCAATGTCCAAAACGAATGACTTGCTGGATACAAGGAAGCTTCTAATCATCTCATTGTAAAATTAGAAACAATTGATAATTTAATAAAAATCACTCAATTTTCCTATATTTCACATGCGTAATGACAAAACTTAGAATTCGGTGTAATACAATGTCATTCTTGAAATAGACTATATCATCCTTGTCTATATATAGAACTAGGTGGTCAATATTGATTTTAAATGTGAAAGCCATACATCGTCTAATAGGTTTGAGCATCTAATCATCTATCATCTGATCATCTTATCGTCTAATAATAGAATGAAACATCCATCAACTAGGCTATCTTAAGTTTTTAAAGCCTTTGGAAAACGAAACTTTGTGAAAGAAACATTTAATATCTCAAAAACGTATACGCCGAAGACGATGAAACGTGTGTGTGCGTACATACATGTAGAGTTTTATGTGAATTTCGTTCTGAGTAGTTATCCTGCTTCCGTCCACACACACCGGTTTAGATCAGCTTCGATAACATAGTTAATTTGATCTGATGAGCTACCTAAAGAATCGTTAGAATGGAGCACATCTGTCGCTTCAAACAGTATTCATTCTTTCCATTGTAAACAGCATATACCTGATATCAATGTTGAATTATAATGCTTTTTAACAATTCGGTTTGCTTTAAAATAGATTCGTTACAACACTGCAATTAGCATTTTCAAAAAGCATAACATGCTAGTTTTTATTGAGCATATAACTGGCTTAGTATTGATAAGCCAGTCTATGCATAAAGGTGTGTTGTTTTATCAATGACGTTCTTTAGATTCCAAATAGTTCATTAATTTTTATGTTTTAATGTATATTAGAATACCGTTTGGTATCATATCGATGATAATATTGATAAGACATATTTAATAGGACTCTTTAATCCTTCATGGAAATATGCCTTATTACGGCATTGGGAAATGTTTGCAAAATGATATTTAATGCAAATTAATGATGTCATTCAACATGTAAATATCCTATTAATTGCCTTTCATCACATATCACTCACAACAAATACCTATCTGATTTGTAAATGCGTCAATGGTTCCGTTCTAGGTTGATTATATGCGTCGGAGACTATTAAATGAGCACTTTTACTCTGCGACAAACCGGCTAATTGGAGATAAATCACAGTTATTAAGTTAATTGCGCATCCACCTACCCATTGTTTTAAAGCCATTAATGTAATTGTGACAGCATTTCCTAAATTTGTAAGTTTTTAGTGAATTGTACAATCAATTTCTCTTAGCTAGCAAAAGGTTATAGTAAACGATCAACTCTTAGCTAGCAAATGGTTACAGTGAATGATCAACTCTTAGCTAGCAAAGGGTTACAGTGAACGATCAACTCTTAGCTAGCAAACGGTAACAGTGAACGATAAACTCTTAGCTAGCAAAGGGTTACAGTAAATGATCACTCTTAGCTAGCAAAGGGTTACAGTGAATGATCAACTCTTAGCTATCAAACGGTAACAGTGAACGATCAACTCTTAGCTAGCAAAGGGTTACAGTGAACGATCAAATCTTAGCTAGCAAAGGGTTACAGTGAACGATCAACTCTTAGCTAGCAAAGGGTTACTGTGAACGATCAACTCTTAGCTAGCAAAGGGTTACAGTGAACGATCAAGTCTTAGCTAGCAAAGGGCTACTGTGAACGATCAACTCTTAGCTAGCAAAGGGTTACAGTGAACGATCAACTCTTAGCTAGCAAAGGGTTACAGTGAATGATCAACTCTTAGCTAGCAAAGTGTTACAGCGAATGATCAACTCTTAGCTATCAAAGGGTTACAGTGAATGATCAACTCTTAGCTATCAAAGGGTTACAGTGAATGATCAACTCCTAGCTAGCAAAGGGTTACTGTGAACGATCAACTCTTAGCTAGCAAAGGGTTACAGTGAACGACCAACTCTTAGCTAGCAAAGGCTACAATGAACGATCAGCTCCTCTTAGCTTGACAAGGGTTAAATTGTACGATCAACTCCTCTTAAGTAGCGAAGGGCTACAATGTACAATCAACTCCTCTTAGTAAGCCAAATGTTACAATGTATCATTAAATCCTCTATGCTAGCCAAATGCTACAATGACATAAAATGTTATTGATTGTTTGATAATTTACCGGACGTATAGACCTTTGCTATCTTACAACAAATCGTCCGACACGTTTTAATATATTTATGAAATTATCACAACTCATTTAAATATCTATAATATTGCATGAATTAAGAAAGAATATTTGCATAATGAACAAATACGTAAGGATATATCTGCATACCACTTCCGTCATTTTGTCCGTTATACAGATTAAACTTATAGGAATAGTGTATATTGTTTATAGTATTGTACGAGCTTAGAGGATCTGTTGTTTATATTGTTGTACGATGTCATAGTGTTTGTTGTTTGCATTGTTGTATATTTACATATGCCACTATATAGTCAACGGGAGGGGAGTGGCGTTTAAATTAGCGTCAACGCAACGACGTATGAATACAAACCCAGAGCAGGATCGGACTACTTCTAATTCACGCTTCGGTAAAGATTCATATGATTTATGATAATCTAAATAAACTTTAATTACTTAATTGACATTTTACCTTTTCACAGATAAAATATTTGCTTAAAATTAATTATAAAGTAAAAAACGATTTCGGTCTTCTATTGGTCTCAAGACTTATCCTTAGGCCGCACAGACAATATTATGTTCGTTAGTACTCGGTTGACAGTAGGCCTTCTGTATGAAGTGTAAACAAAGTTTCCTCGTTGTCGGATTTCAAAATAACAATAAAGAGTTGTTGTGAGATCCAATTAATTATGTATTCGACATCTAAACAGAATATGTGTTAAAAATTGTAACGGTAATAAACAACAAAATGAATCGCTGGTCTGGGCTACAAGCGGGGGCTTTCCTCAGGAATGTTCGGGGAATTCCATAGTTACGTCAGTCAGACACCATGTAAACACTTGTCTATCATCTGTACAATAAAATAAAAGTCGTGACTATGAAAAATTTAGTCTATATCTCGTCCGTAGACTGATACATACATGACAAATATGGAGCAGCTCAACTGTCATACCATCAACAGGCTTTATCACAGTAACTTTCCTCAGTTAAAAATCAAATATGGCGGCTCGCTCCACTTCGGACCGCATCTCTACCCTGACAACGATACATACCAGTAGTCATTCCGCCTCAGTTAGATCTATACCAGTTTTTATTTGAAATGGACATTATTGATATATGACCAAATTGAAAAAAAAATTAAAAACAATTAAAAGATTTTATTAATATATATTAAATCAAACTGCAGCTATAACATTCAACAATCAGAACTATATCTACGGCCATCCTGACTACCGTAGTTACCCAGCTTAGCAACCAACATCGTTTTAAATTTGATCACGAACATGCAAAAATAACATTTTTTATGTAAAAATATATAGATTGAACAGTGTTTTGATTGCGTTAAAGGTGGTATGAACGCAATGGGATACAGACATATTCTACATGTAGCGCGTTCAATCTCTATATGAACTCATAGTGTATGATGTTGAACGAGGTCATAGTGATTGTTGTTTATACGGTTGTAGGAACTTATAGTGTATATTCTTTATATATTTACAGTCAGTGGTGAATTGATAGTATAAACCCCGTTGATTTCAACCAAAGGCTACTCAACTTTATTTCTCGATAGATTGAGTATGTCACGCGCAATTTGGAGCCGCGCGGATGAATTTATGATGGTCCAAATCAGAAACTTTTGGTGTTTTCAGTAACCGAAAGTACGTTCGATGAACATGTACATGTATCAAAATAGGTTTGAACACATATACATGTACGTGTGTAAATAGAAATGTAGAAAAGTTACATTGTTTATGTTACTACCGTACCTCTTTGAGCAATGCTTCCGTGCGTATGATAAATAAACAATGTTGTACAATGTACAGTTTTGCACATTCCGATGACGTCGCAATGTTTACATGTTGTGTGTCTGTGAGTCTGTGTTGTTCTCTACAACATGTAGCCTAGATCTACATTATATTCGTATTTTTAACATCTTTGGTTGTACGCGAATGGATAAGATATGTCAGAACACGTCAGTATTTGAGTTGGATAAGTGTAACCAAAACGACCTAGCGCGACAATGCATTTTTGTTCACCTCGGCGGACAGACAAGTCCTGTACGTTATCTAGAATCTACTGTGAATCGGCGAGAGTAGGACTTACATACACAATGAACGTTTGGGTGTTTCGAAATATCAATGAAACGGAATCCTTCAATTGTAGCTTTACAATACTTGTAATAGATACCTCTTATATATATTTAAGTGTTTAAAACAACAATATAAATATAGCTAACATTTTGAGAGCGGTACAGTAAACGTTTACAGTAGTGGCCCTACCTGTGTTTGTACATGTTCCTCGAAACGACGTCCGATACATTTGAAAATCTCTAAAATCCGGAAAGAATGACATGGAACTATGTAAACATCCGTGTATTCAAGAAATTTCAAACGTGAACTGATTAAGTAGAACTCAAGTGATCACGAAATTGAAGAAACTCTCTGTTTGTCACACCTCCTTGACACAGGCGGTTTGAATCGGACGCCGCGTCACAACTACGTTAAATATCCTGCCACGTTATGAATTGTGTAAGCGTGTGAAATCATACGAAGCAAAATATTAAAACCAAACTGCTTTGCACCATGGTGTTTTTAACAACAGATAAATAAAATGATTTATAGTTCCATACCGAGAAAACCTCAGATATATGCTTCATCAGACGGAACTCATTTTATTGGTATGTTCATTGATAAATTGGCGGGAATTTCCGCCACTTCAAGTGGCTGTTCGAAATGCCCGTCGGAACCAAACGATATAATTCAATTTTAGTCTTATAAATGCCATAAACACTATTAAGGGTAAATTTTGAGCTATGAAAATAATAGTTAAGACTGTAAATATAAGGATTAAAGGCTACGCGGTCCATTCCAAATATCGATACCCTACTCAACTTTATCCTTCGATAGAACCACCAGAAAGAGACTTTAATCCTTAAATTGATGTACTAGCTCAGAGTGTTTGTTGTTTATATAGACGTACTAGCTCAGAGTGTTTGTTGTTTATATTGTTGTACGAGCTCAGAGTGTTTGTTGTTTATATTGTTGTACTAGCTCAGAGTGTTTGTTGTTTATATTGTTGTACTAGCTCAGAGTGTTTGCTGTTTATATTGTTGTACTAGCTCAGAGTGTTTGTTGTTTATATTGTTGTACTAGGTCAGAGTGTTTGTTGTTTATATTGTTGTACTAGCTCAGAGTGTTTGTTGTTTATATTGTTGTACGAGCTCAGAGTGTTTGTTGTTTATATTGTTGTATGAACTCATAGTATTTGTTGTTTATGTTGTTGTGCGAGTTCAGAGTGCTCATACTATATGTTGTTTATATTGTTACACGAGCTTAGAGTGTTTGTTGTTTATATTGTTACACGAGCTCAGAGTGTTTGTTGTTTATATTGTTGAACGAGCTCAGAGTGTTTGTTGTTTATATTGTTGTACTAGCTCAGAGTAATTGTTGTTTATATTGTTGAACGAGCTCAGAGTGTTTGTTGTTTATATTGTTGTACGAGCTCATACATTATTTCAATATATTTATTTTACACCAAATTGTAAACAATAAGAATAAATATCTGGCATAAAATTAGATAAAGTTGATATTAGGCAGTGGCTGTCTATAAATAGATCTCAACCAATGCCCATATCCTTACTTTACGGGATACTTATGGAAGTGGTTATGCTTAGATGATCTTGATGATGTAGCTGTGACATAGTCATTACACATGTAGTAAATGTCGCGTCCCCTTATTGACCGTGCTCTTGTGGATGTTAAAACACAAGTCTGTTTCCTCGTGTGATATCTCTATACTGATTGTCACATAAACAAACCACTCCATATCTGTAGAAAAAGAACTTGCAATATGAGTTTTATTATGAAATGAGAAACGTCAAGGTCATTCCTTTTTGTGTGCTATCTTTTCCTTTCAGTATGCAATAACCGCACCATGTCTTGATGTTATAAATGTCCACAATTCCATCCTTAAGGAAAAGAAGAAAATGAAATATGAAATTTTACAAATAGATTTTGAAAGATATGTAATATCATGCTTACAAAATCATGGAGGTGTTGTCAAATGATATTTATAACGTTAAAACTTAGAATTTATGGCATTTATCTTCATTCCGTGTGACAACTAGATGGAATAAATTGGTCAAAGGATTTAAAATCGATTTAAGATTCCGTTTAAATTAGGAAATCGATCGTCGTCATATTTCAATTATAAAGACATCCCAATAAAATTGCTTGTGGCCATGTTAGATGCATCTCCAGATCATGTTCAAAACCCATGCGATAGAAATACATCTTAATTAACTGCTGTAACTATTTGAAACAAAAAGCGATCAAATTTCGATCAAATGTGAATGTCTTTTAAAGATACCAGCCACCGTATAATGCATCTTAACCGTTGAGCAGAACCACAGCCCCCACCTTATATTTTACTGTAGAATTAAATTACCTGTCTTGGCTGAAAACATGTGGTAAAAATGTGTTTTATCTATAATATCGTATTCAATGCGCATTGTGCAGGAACGAACCTATATTTCGATTTGCATTACACCCATTTTGTTCATTATTTTGATAAATGATATTTGAAGAACGAAGTGAAATCACTTACATGTTGTTCGCAATCGTCACCGACGTGCGTAGGAAGGACAAAAGAGTTTGATGATGCTGTTTCATTACTGACGGGGCTTAAAAGGACTCAAGAATTGTATACTTCACAATAATTATTCCAACTGTACATGACAGTCGAATCACAGCAAACGTATACCAAATAAGTCAGAGTACTAAGATGTACCTTATTTACAATCACTGACAATATCACCAACTGTAGTGTGGGTGTGAAGAGTGTTAGAAGAACAAAACAAAGACAATGTGTATGGTGTGATCGTTATAAGTATCTACCTTAGTATTTTGTTGGGCTTTAATTTCTTGTCCAGACATTCCTCGACTAAGAACTCATACAACGAAAGACTCTCTACTAGAGTAGAGTTCGATTCTCTAACAGTCGTCAGAATAAAAAAGAATCATTTGGATAATTTAATCGATAATTTCAGAAACAATATGTGCACAGCAAGATAGATAAATTTGGAAACTTATAATCGTTTTCATGTTTTCAATACAATATTATTTTACATGATTAACATTAATTCCAAATATCCGTATCTGTCATATTTTTTTCATTATTTAGAAGATTTTGAAAAAAAACCTGTTGTAAATCATGAAGAGACAAGACTAAATTAAAGTCAAGATGAGCGATAGTGATTCGAAAAAATTTGATAAAAATCAAATAACTATTTTGCATTGCCAGGTGGGTTCCATTTAGTCAAACAAGCCGAAGTTAGCCGACATTGTAACGCCGAATGTTGCAAGAATGAAAGTACTGTATAACATAGAATATTCGTATGTACTCTATGTCGTGGGTCGAAGCTCTGTTATCGTATTGTGTGTAATGGTCGATGGAGTAATAGGCCTAGTGACAATAACATATATTGTAAACAAAATTCATTGTTTTTTTGGTTTACATTCGTGGTTTCACAGTAAACATGGAAACAATGGAAAATTCTACAAAACGAACATTTTATGTCACATGTAACAGTAAGGGACAAACAGAAGGACAAACGGAAGGACAGACAGAAGGACAGACAGAAGGACAAATGTAAGGACAGACAGAAGGACAGACAGAAGGACAAAAGGAAGGACAGACAGAAGGACAAACGGAGGGACAAACGGAGGGACAAACAAAGGACAAACTGAAGGACAAACGGAAAGGCAAACAGAAGGACAAACTGAAGGTTAAATGTAAGGACAGACAGAAGGACAAACAGAAGGTTAAATGTAAGGACAGACAGAAGGACAAACGGAAGGACAAACAGATGGAAAAAAGGAAGAACAAACATAAGGACAGACAGAAGGACAAATGGAAGGACAGACAGAAGGACAAACGGAGGGACAAACGGAAGAACAAACGGAAGGACAAACAGAATGACAAACGGAGGGACAAACAGAAGGAAAAACAGATGGACAAACGGAACGACAATCAGAAGGACAAACGAAGGACAAACAGAAGGACAAACAGAAGGACAAACGGAAGGACAAACAGAAGGACAAACAGAAGAACAAACGGAAGGACAAACAGAAGGACAAATGGAAGGACAGACAGGAGGAAAAACGAAAGGACAAGCACAAGGACAAACACAAGGATGAAAGTGAAACAAGCTGAGACCACCATAGTTCATCATCTTACTCCGTTGTGCGGATATGAAAAATGCAATTGAAAAATTGCGGTTTCACAGTTTCCTTCTAATTCAATAACAACATTAATTTTCTGCTAATTTGTAAGTTCACTGAAATGCTGCTTGCTGTTTGTTCAGCTAAGAAAGGGTATTACATCAAGCGTCAATAATAAATCTCTGATTAATCGCATTGCACTGAAAGGTCGGTCTAAGGCAATAAAATATTTCTGATAATGAGATTGACGAGAAGTAAACAGATAGCTGATTCCATGTTTTTATTTGTTAACTTAGTTAAGTAACATTTTTTATCTGTCATAACAGTTAATGGACGATTTTTATTTATCAAATCAATTACTGTGATGCTGGATGGGCTGTTGTGTACGGAGCTGGGTGTGCTAATGTTTATCCTACTGTAGCTGCTGGTGACGGTTGTATGGGGCGGAACTCCGGAAATTAGACGGTAATAGATGGCACTGGCAAAATGGGAATCAATTAACCGACAAACGCTGCTCAATAAAATATCGGCGGTAAGATTCGGATAGGCCAATGAGATCGTGTCTAGTTCTTAGTTATAAAGATTGAAAAGGAAGTAGGTGTAACATTATATGAATAAACGGAAAATTGGACGGGCCATGTCGGGTTTAACACGTTCGTAATGTTGTTATAATAATATCAATCTAAATACTATTTTGAACAGCTTCCCACATATTTTATTTTTTTTATAACTTATTTTTGATTCAGTTCTTTATATGCAATACACATTACATAATCATTTCCTTATTATCTACTCTAAATTATCAACAATACATACATTTTATATATCCTCAAATTATTACATCTTCAAACCACATTCATCACTTGAATTCATTCACTCAGCACTCACTTTATATCTTCATCTATTTAAAAGCTCATCTTCATTTACCTTATGTTTGTAAAGATTAAATGAAGATTTGAGTTATGTTGATTTCAACTATGGTTTAAAAATTGTTAGATATTGAAACAAAGAGAGGGGACGTATGCTAGCCAAGTTGTTTGGTGTATTTTTGGCCTTGTGGAGATTTACTTTGTATGCTTCACCATATGTTGAAAAAACATGTTAGCAAGAACGATATTTACATAAATGAAAACATTAAGAAACTTTTTTTTTTCCATTTACTCACTCTAAAAAACCTTTTACTCCATTGAAACACATTTACTGGTAGCAGCAATATATCTTTGAACTTGATAATGATCTTGTATTATTTTAATTAAGGAATAAGCATGTAATGAGTTGTGATAGCACCACAAATATGTAAATATTCTGTTTAATACACTGTAACCATATTTATTATTATTAAATATGTAAGAGTCTCCTTTTCAGAGTTACACAAGATAAGCAAAGAAAATTATTCTTTATCAATCTATTGTGAAAATTACTTCGAGTTTTTCAGATTTTTATGTTAAAAAAGGAAATTAAATTCAATGGTATAAATGGAGTACCAACCTTATCTATACAAAAAATGTACCTAAATTTAAATCTGTAATTACCATTCCAATTGCATGTGTGAAAACATGATATAGCAAAAAATTGTAGTTATTCCGTATTTCTGTGATAACTCATTCAGAGAAAAGAAGGAACCTATGGAAATATTATATATGTGAACAGCATATCCGAGGATATCACTGTCACGCGAGGCGAAGCCGAGGGTGACAGTGATATTCCGAAGGGTGACACTAGGTACTGTCACAATCTAATGCAGGTAGTATTTATTTTATTATACCAAAAGTCTAGAAACAAAACTAGTTTTCAAGTATTTGCAATCTATTAAAACATTTAACTGATTTTAGCAAAAGTCGAACAGTCACCGTTGGCAGTAGAATAGCATATCAGCTTCTACTCAGTAGCGCTAACTATCATTGCATTATAAAAAAAGAATACTCACAATAAGCATTTAGTGAAAAATTCTTGTTGTCTTGTCTCCTGCGTTTGAAAAAATCTCAAAGTTTTCGTAAATCTCGTAAATCTCAAGGAATTTCTGTTTCGTCCCGTCGTCTGTTTACAACATTAGCAACGCCACGAAGACGCTTGAAATCGCATGTCTTCCGTTCACCTAATCACCGACGAGTTCATAAAATCCAACATATAGCGCTTTGACGGTAAGCGAAAAGGCGTGAACGGAAAGCTCCGTCCTTAATATGAAAAACGATTATTGACAAATAGACTAATTTGGCAAAACTATTACTAAATAGCTCCAGATAAATTTTGAAGCATCGCTTCAAAAAACAAAGATGGCGTCGAAAAAGAAACGAGTGCGCATCTTTTTCCGGCGGTTAATATTTTGCACTGTCAAAAATACACTATCACCCGTTGCTAGGGGGTTGCTACGAACGTGTCTATTGTTTCTGAAGCGAATGATTGTAATGTAAGATATTTTGATTAGAGTTATTCCCCTTGATTTCCGGAAGTTTATAATGATTCTTTAATTAATTAATGACTAATCAATGTGCAGGTCTGGAATATTGTAAATAGTTTCTAATTTTACAGTTACATGTAGGAAAGATATATTAGCAAAATAAAAGTTGATTACTGTTGAAATAAATAAGTATTTAATTATTGAAATTCTGTATACCAGGAATAATTTACTGATTCTAAGTTAAGTAGTTCAGCATGATCGGCAATGGGCAGCACGTTGTAAGAGGCGAATCTCTGCTTCGGCAAGATTCTGTCGGTGACCAAGCTGAATAAGTTTGGGCCCAGCTGAGTAAGTTGGGGTTCCACTGTTGCTACCACTATGGGGTATACGTTACAGGGTACTGCAGTACAGGGTGACGTACTGACGAGTACAGGGTAACGGGGTGTCAGTTCGATACCAGGTGTTCAGCAACACAGGGCGACGTGTTACTTGAACAATGAGACAAGGTTTGCCAAAGCACTCGGTGCCGCGGTAAAAGGGTGACTCGGTATTGTAGTCACAGGTGTCTCGGTATAGGTGTCGTGATAATGTGTACTTTGTACACGAGGAACTGACTGTCATAGTGAAGCAGCCTCTTTACTTAGACCTGTGGTATTGAAGATACAGGGTGCTCAAGGTGATTCAGTTGTTGTATTTACCAGGTGTAAATGAATCGGATCATGGTTGTTAACATGTGATTATGAGTCAAGTAGACTAGCCATTTATTTGTATATATTGTTGGCAGTATTTAGTTTGTTGTGTTTAACAGTGCCTGGGTCCAAGAAAGAACTTGGTAACGGACCGTACTACAGTTGTAGTTGCAGTACAGAGTAGCAACAGGCATAGTCGGTCACGCGACCGTTACATTTCTTATTGTTCTTATGTTACCTGCCGTGTGATAGTGTAAAATACCAAATATCTCTCGACCAATCAGAATGCAGTTGTCGTTAGATTGCTAGATATGTCATTTAGCAGTGACTTTGATGTCTGTCTCTAAATCCAGGTTGATATATTGGTGCATATTTGACCTAAGTAGCCTCTATAATGTTATATATTGTATATCCATGTCTTAATATTGCATTATGTGAATTTAAATTAGTTAGTTTTTTTATAATTATATAATTAATTATTTCTATAATTCTTTTCCACGATATCTACATGGCGCGTGAATAAATACAAAGATATGTTGCTTAGCAGCTTTGTTATCACTTGATACAACTTCATAAAAAATACAAAAGCAAATTTCAAGAAACTTTAACAAAACTGCAAAACCTATAAGAGGAAGGAATATACATCAGGTAGACGGAATAATCGATCCCCCATAACAGGGCAAAAGAATTAGTCTTTTCTACGGTTGCAAAAGTTACTTACTTGACATCATTACAATGTACCAACTCCCAAATAACAGAAAAAGTCTACAATTCATAAATGTAAAGTCGCGTTACAGGTCCCGTACCACTTATATCATACCTAGTGACAACCTTATCATTCATGTTACCATTAAACAATTGATAATTCAGGAGTCCATTTCATTGACAATATCACTTTAACCTGTTGTCTTCATGTCCTTTATGTGAACTGAAAAGCCTATATACTACAGAATACAGAATGTATATGCCTTGATTTTCTATTCGTCAGAATAACGCTTCTTATTCTTTGGATAATACAACGTATAATACAAGAAACACAACCGTAAACATTTCAGTGTGGAGACACAAGTCCCAATCGTTGTCTGGCTATATTTGTCTCAGTACGCAAATTACCATATAATTTTACAATTAATAATAGATAGCGAAATGCTATCAAACATTTGGAATAAATCGTATACGGCAGTATACATGTTTATTAAATTTGTATCACCCGAAACGGGGGGAATTCATTTGGGTCCGTCCGTCCGTCCTTCCGTCCGTCCGTCCGCCTGTCTGTAACGCATGGTTTCTGTGCAATAACTGCCACGAAACATAAGCGATTTTGAACTTGGTAACATAATTACGTGTGCCAAGGGCTCAGATAAGTTCGCTAGTCAGTATCAGCGAACCCTTTGATTAACGAAAAACGGCATTTTTGGCTGTTTTTATTTGATAACTCTCGCAAATATTAACGGATTTTCCCGAAACTTGGTAACATGGTTAAATTCTCAGGGCCTTGACCAAGTTCGATCAGGACTTTGATTGGACCTTATTTGGTGGACTTAAGGGACTTTGATTAAGGAAAGCGGGGGATATAAATTCTACTAATTTGCTTGCTTTAAATGTTCTCTTAATGAACATTCATAATGTATAATCCCTCGAGCAGAAAAGCCCTTGCAAGATTATATTGACTACTGAAATTAAAACGAATCACTGTAGATGATCGTTTTGCCTTGGACTTTCGGTGAAGTTATTTTCTTTCTAATAGAGATTGAATATTTTGAAATGTTCTCCTCCTTAGCTGTATTTTGTTTTTAGTTTTTTCAAGCTTGCAGGGCCGTCGGTGACGGATTGGGTAGGAATTTGTAGCAACTATTATCCTATGCCAGCCAAACTCTCTTGTCGTTGTAGACAGTTTTAAATTGAGTTAGCAATTTTTTCTAATTAAAAAACCATACAGTTTGTATAATCCAGACTACACTGTGTTCTATATAAACGATTTGAATGTATCAATTGACCATTCACTACCATGTAGCGATACAGGTGTCAAATATGTTTATTGATTTATATGTGTGGCTGTATGATGTAAAACGAACGTTATAACTGAAATTGAGATAATTATAAAGCCTGAAAACATTATTCAAATTCACTTAAATATTACTGATACATCTGGAAGCCAAACATGTATATACACGATTTGATTCAGCGTAGAAAGTCGTGTCCATTTACGGTTTTGTTCCTAACTATATTGACAAATAGATGCGATTTCTACAAAATATTGAAAATGGTATGATATATGTGCCATACAAAAGCGCTGATGAATCTATACAGATCCACGACGTTAATTACGTTACACCACAGAAAGTTGGTAACGGAAATATTGTACTTTCAATGGATCAACACTGAGATTATGAAAAGAGAAATAATACCACTCAAAACTTGCATTAGTTTGAAATCCTACATAATTAATACCGAGTATTTTATCTACTGGGTGGATGTTGGGTTTCCACGAGAGTGTGTAGTATCCGACATTAATGGTACTAAAAGCTGATCGGCGATCACTATCGCTATCCAGTCAATCACAAAGTTACAACTGTAGGACAAAATGACGTAATGACAGGTAATGTGATTACGTCATATCATATCCTGGGATCCCTAAAGCTGCTAGCTTTTCTAAATCTATCGTTATGTAATGGTAAGAGTGCGCCATACATTCATTGTGCTAATAGATCTAGTATCGGATGGATAATTGTATTTTATTTGATATCAAAATGTTGCTAAGTTATTCCTTATTTCAGAGTTTTCGCTTTTCTCTGACTACAAGTAACAAAGATTTTTTTTATGATAAACAATGTATATATTAACGTTATATACATACAACATCATCGCCTGAACTTTCTCAGTACCAAATATAGTCGCCAACTTTACGAAGTCATCTATGATCATTTGATTGATAGGTTTACTTTCTTTTAGTCGCTTGACAATAATAAACAAATTCATGATCAATGAGATTTCGAAGGCAATGGCACATCCATCAAATAGTATTTCAAGAAGGCGTTGTCAGCTGAGATGTTGTAACGTATCTATCAGTTAGGTTCGCTTACTTGTGTAAAGTACTAGTAGCACTACTTACTGTATAACTGACATGCTTGTGTTGAGTAACTTGGTGAATAAAAACATGGCTGTTCGATATACATGGTTGTTGTCTAGCTTCTGCATTGTGTGTGCTATAGAAGCCATTAACCCACGTAACATGGTGTCAGAAGCGGTTCAATGAGTGGTAAGAAGATTGACATTCACAAACATTCATTGAAATTATGAAAATTTACGCAAACGGGCAAGAAATTTTTTTCCCAGACGAGGTGTAAACATGCTTTGACCATGCGGTTCCCGCCATTTTACCAGTGTAGCCAATTTATGTGATGAGTGATTTACATAAGGATAATTAACTGTTTAATCACATTAAATCATCATGAGTACTCCAACCCAAGTACAAGTTCAACCCATGTTGTTACATGTTCCTTCCAATTTGCCGTTCCCCACAAAGTTGGATATGAAGGGAAACCTGTCTGTCAATTGGAAAAAGTTCGAACGTGTTTGGAAAAATTATGAAGTGGCTACAGGCCTACAGAGTAAGCCAAAAGAACTCAGAACAGCAACGTTGTTAACATGTATCGGTTCCGAAGCGTCAGAAATATATGACGGCCTCATCTTCGATACAGATGTTGATACGAAGGATATAGACAAAGTCCTTGAGAAATTCAAAGTATTCTGCATTGGCCAAACGAACGAAATTTATGAGCGTTTCATGTTCAACAAAAGAGATCAGACTAAAGGAGAAACCATTGATGAGTATGTTGCTGCCTTAAGATCGTTAGCAAAAACATGTAAATACGGAGCGCTGGAAAACGAACTTATCAGAGACAGAATTGTTATGGGACTAGTAGACAACAATACAAGAAAGAAACTTCTACAGGAAAGAAAACTCGATTTGAAGAAATGTATAGACATCTGTCGTGCATATGAGAAATATACTGTACAGATGAAGGAAATACAAGGCACAGAGGAAGTGTAAAGAAGAAGTTCAAACCCTCAGATAGGAAATCTGATCATGAGATAGACTGTAACGTTTGTGGCCTCAGACATGAGAGAAACAAACAAGTATGCCCAGCTGTTGGTAAAAGTGGAAAGACTGGACATTTTGAAAAAAAATGCAGAACAGACATCAGACATAAAAGAAAGGAAAACACCAAAGGGAAGCATATAGCTAGTAAAGGAAAGCAGAGAAAACAAAATGATCACAACATCAGTGATACATCCTAAGATGAAGAATTCATGTTTTCTGTTGAAGAGGTAAATTCCTTAGGCTCAAAACGTATAAAAGCAGTTATGAAAGTCCACAAGAAAAACATTGACTTTCAATTAGATTGTGGGTCTTTAGTAAATGTATTACCAGCTAGTGTCTATGCTCGCGCATGCTATGACAGAAAGTTCTTGAAGTTACAACACACCAACAAGAGACTAATTATGTTCAACAAGAGTGAAAGTAAACCCATAGGGAAGAGAACTTTAACAGTGAAAAATCTTAGGACAAACCAGGCTTATGATGTGGAGTTTGTCGTTGTAAAGGGAGATGTACACCCTATCTTAGGATCTCCAGACATTCAAAGAATGGACTTGATCAGAGTACAAACTGAAAACATACAGGAGAAAACAGCTGAGACTGAAACAATAAACATTGTTGAAACAAGGGAAATAACTCTAACAGACATGGAGAAAATGGGTGTTTTCCAAGGAGAAGGTTCACTAGAAGGGAAACTACATTTAGAAACAGATAATTCCGTAACTCCAGTGAAGTTACCAGTCAGGAAACTTCCTATTTCTGTAAAACCTAAATTAAAGGAAGAGTTGGAACGACTTATTAGTAAGGATGTAATAGAAGCGGTGAAATCTCCAACGGACTGGATCTCTTCTATGGTTGTTGTGACCAAGCCATCTGGGAAGATCAGGCTTTGTATAGATCCTAAACCCCTGAATAAGGCTTTGAAGAGAAACAACTGCACTATGCCAACCCTTGATGACGTGTTGCCAGACCTCAGTAAGGCAAAAATATTTACTGTAGCGGATGCTAAAAATGGATTTTGGCACGTGTCTTTGGACGAGAAGAGTAGCGTACTCACAACATTTGGTACACCATGGGGGCGTTTTAAATGGAAAGGAATGCCATTCGGAATCTCACCTGCTCCGGAAGAGTTTCAACGTCGTATTGATGAGAGCTTAGAAGGCTTGAAAGGTGTTAAAGCTATTCATGATGACATTTTGATATATGGATCTGGAGATACAGATGAGGAAGCTTTGGTGGATCACGAGGCTAACTTTCGTGCATTTCTACAGAGATGTGTGGAAAAGAACATTAAACTCAACAAGGAGAAATTAAAGTTGAGAAGGACCAGTGTGACATATATGGGACATAACATTCACGTCTCCTAAAGAACACATTTACAAACACAACAAAACAATCAGTTTATTCTCAATCTCACTGAGGCAAACGGCAATTTTTTTTTTTCACTTTCTGATGTAAATATATGCTCATTTACATGCATGTTAGCACTTAGGTATTTATTTATGTACATGTTTATGCTTTTATTATCATGATATGAAATGTGACGAAAATGAAACGTTATTTCTTTTAACCGATAACAATCGATAACAATGGCTTTGTTATAAAAATGTTAAAAATGTTTGTTAAGGCCCCCGGAGTATAACGCGAGTTATTCTATCGCTTTTAGACATCAGCAGTAAGGCTGCAGCAGTAAGGCTGAGACATCAGCAGTAAGGCTGACTCTTTATAATCTAGTCATCATACATAAACGTATTTCTCGTGAAAAGGTTATCTTACGTTACTCTGGCACGCATCTCTACGCACATCTGTATAATTCTCACGTTTGTAACCTCTACAAATCAAGTTGCGGCAGCGAGAAGCAATAGTCGCCGACAAGTCTTCCTTCTTTATCCAGATCTCATGTTTCTCGTAATGGACTTTTACATACTTCCTCAATTATATTTATTGGGGTCCCATTATTGTTAAGGTATATATCATGTGCCGCAGGTAACACGCTAGGTATCTTTGAAGAATAATACCGTTACCTTGATATTCTGATTCTTTGCTCTTTTATATTTGTCATCAATGGTATCGAATCGGATTTCCGTGATCTGCAGAACTGTATCTTAGTTCCACCAAACAAATTACATAAAGCGAAGCCTTTTATAAATCTATGCAGTGCGTCTATCACGCGATGTCTATCGTATACCACCACGTGACTTTTATAATCTACCGTAGAGGGCAAATAAGTGAACTTTTCTAATCCCCGGATATGTTTTCCACCTCCTGACCTTCCCAACACTCCACCCCATTAATCTGAGATGTTCCCGCCTTTTTCTAGATTACGGCGCGCGCGTCAGTTCCATATAAACATCTAGTGCCATTATTGCTGCCGACAGCTGTCTGTGAACTGCCAGGTCTCCATCTCTATCTGCCGCATGTGGAAACAGTTTGACACATATTTCTAATTTATGTCAATAGTTTTTTCTCTTTTGGATAATTAGGTTTTGATGTGTTTACTAGAAGGCTTTCTTCAATATCCCTATTCAGTTTAATTTGTGCTGTTTTGCATGTGTTCTGACGCGCCTCAGACAAACTAATGGTATACATCCAATAGGTTTCTGAATGAGAAGTAACTCATAATGAAGAGGCCAACTTCAGACTTGTCTTGAAATGATTGTCGATCGATGTCGATTTCGGTACTGGTTGGCCTTTAGTCTGTTTTATATAACTGTTACCACGGTCATTGTAAACCAAAGCCAGCAATGGGTACCATTAACAATTGTTTTATTAGATAATTAATTCGTCACAGCAAACATTACTGTTGATATTTACTTTTTCTGGCCATGTGATGGACCAGAATAAAATCATGCTATTGTACTTTTACTAAACAAGGAAATAACGCTAAGCTTGATCGCTCGTCAGTTGCTGTAATTCGAATGTCCCCACTGATTTTTGTATATCAAGGTGAGTGCTACTTAGTATATAGCCATCTTTAGAATTCCAATCGATAAAAAAAATACATAGACAATCATGTTTTCTGTATCTATGTATAATCACGGTGATCCAAGGTCTCTGTGTCACGGCTGCAATTGTATTGATTTGTTTGTTTGATTACCTAACGTCCCATTAACAGCTATGGTCATGTAAGGACGGCCTCCCATGTATGCGGTGTGTTGCGTGTATGTTATGCAAGGTTCATGTTTTGGGAGACTGCGGTGTATTTATGTTGTTTCTTGTTGTATAGTGGTTGTATACCACTTTTATAGACTTTGGTGTGTCTCGGTCAGAGCCTTCCGCACAGGGGCGAATGCTCAACTCAATGCCAAAAGTGAGGCGGTGCCAAGGGAGTCATCAGGAAAGATAAAGTCAGTTAGGAAGAAGAGAAAAGATAAGATCCTAAATTTAGTCGCCTTTTACGATCATGCGATATGAGCAGCAGGTACAATTCTAACGCCCTACCTGTAGGGCACAATTGTATTCAACACGCTAATACTCAATTCATAAGATCTAAAATAATATCCTTCACTTTCATCACAAAAGCTTTTATTCTTCATTTTATAATTTCCATGCTATGCAATAACACGAATACATACATATGGTTTATGCATTAGGATCGCTATAAGGTGTTCCTCAAACCCCGGTATTGTCTTTGTTTATGACAGCTCACCAATGTGGCATTACAATCATTTGTAGAGAACATCTGTATTCATCATGTAATACAATTATTCAGGGTCAATTGGGTAATTTCTGATCACATTAACTCTGATTCTCCTATGTGTTTGTATCCTTTGTGACACCGGTATGTACAAGACATGTTTTGTGAATTTTTCTGGTTCTCCTATGTGTTTATATCCTTTGTGACACCGATATGTACAAGACATGTTTTGTGAATTTTTCTGGTTCTCCTATGTATTTGTATCCTTTGTGACACCGGTATGTACAAGACATGTTGTGTGAATTTTTCTGGTTCTCCTATGTGTTTGTATCCTTTGTGACACCGGTATGTACAAGACATGTTTTGTGAATTTTGCTGGTTCTCCTATGTGTTTGTATCCTTTGTGACACCGGTATGTACAAGACATGTTTTGTGAATATTTCTGGTTCTCCTATGTGTTTGTATCCTTTGTGACACCAGTATGTACAAGACATGTTTTGTGAATTTTTCTGGTTCTCCTGTGTGTTTGTATCCTTTGTGACACCGGTATGTACAAGACATGTTTTGTGAATGTTTTAATCCCTCACACTCACACAAGCGCTGACAGTTGATAATATGATCGCTGATGATAAATAGTGTCTGACGAATACATTCTCTGAATACTGGAAGTTAAACTTACATGCAACACCCATATGAGTAACAAATGCGTTCGTTTATAAACCGACGTGCTTTCTATCTTATTGATATCTGTTTTGTCGTCGCATTTTTTTCTCTTTATAATGTCATTAAAGTTTCACTTTTGGGTGATTTGTTCAGAAAAAAAATCGTAGGAACAGCAGGACACGAGAACAAAAACTGTATTTTAATATTTTATGACATAAAAATAAATTTAGTATTCAGTTTACAAGCAATTATTCCGTCTCATTTTTGCCCAGCGGGTTTGCTATTAAAATTATATATAGTCTGCTCTTGTTGCTTGATGATAAAATGCATTAATATTTGGGATACTATCATTTCTCCTTTTCCTAACTGAAGCCTACCAACAAATGTAACCTTTCCCTTGACGCTGTCTCCCTTTTGGCATTGACCTGAACGTTCGACCTTGTGGATAAGGACACGCCATACTCTTTACAATGGTATAGTCTGCTCCTACATAACGCCTAGTATACATTCAGTAGGACGACTGATGATTGTTGTCAGTGTAATGTGAACGAGTGAGTTGTGTTGTTTGGTTCCTAGTAGGCATGTTCCGCAGAGATAGCTCTACATTTGTTCCGTAACTACTAGGAGACACAAAGTCGTAGCATTCATGTACCGCAACATATTACATATAGAGGAATATAACATATAACAATATTTATCATTATAGTAATACATGTATTTGCGGGAAAGTCGCATGATCTCTTATACCTTCCGTAATCGCTATTGAACTTGGATTTGCTCCATTTCTAGATTTATCCAAACCCAATATAGCAAACCCTGCCGGTGCACTTTTGAGTCCAACCAATCCACCAAACAAGGCTCTAGAGTTGTTATCTTGTGAACCACAATTGTCCTATTTCTTACCCAAATAAATGTTGCTTGAATTTCTCAGTACACGGTATCCCGTCCATTTCCTTAAACGCTAATTCAATACGTATTCCATTTAATGTTTATATCCTTTGTCGCAGTCATTCTGAATTCAATTTGTTCACTGTTATTTGTCTGTTTCTATGCTGTATTATCAATATATTTATATCAAGCTATAACAATTACAAAAAGAAAACAACATCTTTTATAGATTTGTCAAGGCGTGCGTACTACGACAGTTTATCCTGGTGTATTGACTGGAATCAGAACTACTCCCACTTTACCTCTGATAACATGACATATTTACACCGACAAAACTACAATTTATTGGACTGTTATCTGTCTTGCATGACCTACAGCCGCGTAAGATGTACTACACTGAGTGTGAATAGGTCCAGACTGTCATTGACGGCTTAGTGTGTCTGTACTACACTGAGTGTGGACAGGTCCAGTCTGTCATTGACGGCTCGGTGTGTCTGTACCACACTGAGTGTAGATAGGTCCAGACTGTCATTGACGGCTCGGTGTGTCTGTACTGCACTGAGTGTAGATAGGTTCAGACTGTCATTGACGGCTCGGTGTGTCTGTACTACACCGAGTGTAGATAGGTCCAGACTGTCATTGACGGCTCGGTGTGTCTGTACTACACTGAGTGTGGACAGGTCCAGTCTGTCATTGACGGCTCTGTGTGTCTGTACTACACTGAGTGTAGATAGGTCCAGACTGTCATTGACGGCTCGGTGTGTCTGTACTACACTGATTGTGGACAGGTCCAGTCTGTCATTGACGGCTCGGTGTGTCTGTACCACACTGAGTGTAGATAGGTCCAGACTGTCATTGACGGTTCGGTGTGTCTGTACTACACTGAGTGTAGATAGGTCCAGACAGTCATTGACGGCTCTGTGTGTCTGTACTACACTGAGTGTAGATAGGTCCAGACTGTCATTGACGGCTCGGTGTGTCTGTACTACACTGAGTGTAGATAGGTTCAGACTGTCATTGACGGCTCGGTGTGTCTGTACTACACCGAGTGTGGATAGGTCCAGACTGTCATTGACGGCTCTGTGTGTCTGTACTACACTGAATATAGATAGGTTCAGACTGTCATTGACGGCTCGGTGTGTCTGTACTACACTGAGTGTAGATAGGTTCAGTCTGTCATTGACGGTTCGGTTTGTCTGTACTACACTGAGTGTAGATAGGTTCAGACTGTCATTGACGGCTCTGTGTGTCTGTATTATACTGAATGTAGATAGGTCCAGACTGTCATTGACGGCTAAGTGTGTCTGTACTACACTGAATGTAGAAAGGTCCAGACTGTCATTGACGGCTCGGTGTGTCTGTACTACACTGAGTGTGGATAGGTCCAGACTGTCATTGACGGCTCTGTGTGTTTGTACTACACTGAATGTAGATAGGTCCAGACTGTCATTGACGGCTCGGTGTGCCTGTACTACACTGAGTGTAGATAGGTTCAGACTGTCATTGACGGCTTGGTGTGTCTGTATTACACTGAGTGTAGATAGGTCCAGACTGTCATTGACGGTTCGGTGTGTCTGTACTACACTGAGTGTAAATAGGTCCAGACTGTCATTGACGGTTCGGTGTGTCTGTACTACACTAAGTGTGGACAGGTCCAGTCTGTCATTGACGGCTCGGTGTGTCTGTACTACACTGAGTGTAGATAGGTCCAGACTGTCATTGACGGTTCGGTGTGTCTGTACTACACTGAGTGTGGACAGGTCCAGACTGTCATTGACGGCTCGGTGTGTCTGTACTACACTGAGTGTGGACAGGTCCAGACTGTCATTGACGGTTCGGTGTGTCTGTACTACACTGAGTGTGGACAGGTCCAGACTGTCATTGACGGCTCGGTGTGTCTGTACTACACTGAGTGTAGATAGGTTCAGACTGTCGTTGACGGCTCTGTGTGTCTGTACTACACTGAGTGTAGATAGGTCCAGACTGTCATTGACAGCTTGGTGTGTCTGTACTACACTGAATGTAGATAGGTTCAGACTGTCATTGACGGCTCTGTGTGTCTGTACTACACTGAGTTTAGATAGGTCCAGACTGTCATTGACGGCTTAGTGTGTCTGTACTACACTGAGTGTAGATAGGTCCAGACTGTCATTGACGGCTTGGTGTGTCTGTACTACACTGAGTGTAGATAGGTCCAGACTGTCATTGACGGCTCTGTGTGTCTGTACTACACCGAGTGTGGATAGGTCCAGACTGTCATTGACGGCTCGGCGTGTCTGTACTACACATAGTGTGGATAGGTCCAGACTGTCATTGACGGCTCGGTATGTCTGTACTACACTGAGTGTAGATAGGTCCAGACTGTCATTGACGGCTCGGTGTGTCTGTACTACACCGAGTGTAGATAGGTCCAGACTGTCATTGACGGCTCGGTGTGTCTGTACTACACTGAGTGTATTTTTTTATATTCTGCAGTTTTATTCTCCCTAACCGATTCAAGTCTGACCAGGATAGGTTCATAATGTTCAATACAGTTGTTTTGAGAGTCCAAGTATTGTCATATTGCCTATGCGTGGAATTTGAATTGAAGGTAGTTTCAGATAAAGTGTTAATGAATATTGAAAATAAAATCTATAACTCGCATTAACTGGTTATAAAGAAGGAAAATTGTCATGTATATAGAATAAATTAACTCAAATGGGTTCTACTTGGACCTATATTAAGGAATGTATTTGTATAAGGCAATTATACTTTAAGTTAGCTAGCATTGGAAATGACTTGGGAGTTAGTAGTACAGATGGAGCTATAAATATATACTGACACGCTGGTAGATTATCACATTACTGATGATGTATCATCATTCCGTGTGTGATGTATAGCTATGTACATTAACTATGATTTCATTGAATACATTTTATTACCTAATCGCTTAAATGAAAATAAATGTGATATAATTGTTCAGCTTTTTGTTCGTTTATTTTAATTGATGTGCTATGTGCCTGGGTAATTCAGGGACCTAACATGAATTGGAGGTCGATAAACACAGTCCTTATAAAAGGCACTCAATTCGTGGAAGATGTCGGGATAATAGTTAATCATTCATTATCTACATCAATGATTCTTCAAATAAAACGGGCTTGACTACTCAAAACACGACCGTAAAATCCCGTAACGAACTTGCAGACGGTTCGTGATCGAACGGGCAGCAATTGTTCCCCTTCATCTCACGGTGCTTCACATTATGCTAGCTATAGGTTTACACTATGTTCCCGACGGCCACGGCAGCCCCGTTTCAGGCCACCGTAGACAAAACGTTGTGATCGCGAGACAACTTGAGACAACGCAGAAGGACGTGATAGACAAACGTGAGCGGTCGCGATTACCGTGGATGCCGTGCCAGATTTTTAAACTGTCAAAATATTTGCCACAGCAGTCACGGTACAGATGGTGAACGTCAAAGTACGTAATGAAACGGAAGTGACGTAACAAAACGTAACAGCGCGTATGAGGCCGTATCAAAACTTCCAGACGGTCCGTGGTAGAACGGGCAGCAAGCACGTTCCCCGGAATCTCACGGTGATTTCAAGCTTTGTGATATTCTGTTGCGTTTTATCCGTTTTATCACGGTTGATGCAGATTGGCTGTACGTTTTGTGCCGTTTTGTCCACGTTTATCAAGGTTATGATGGCAAGTTAAGGTGGATGATAGCCGTTGTGATGCGTTCTGTCAAGGCACATCACAGCTTCTAGCGGTTGAAAGTTTTATAACGGTCTTACGTTATAAGCAATATCTGACGGAGTATCATTGCCTTCTTGAAATTATTTGTATTAATAAATGGAAATAGTCATTATCAAACACATCAAAACCATCAAATTATACCAAAGCTATTATTGCAAAAGGCAGATTAAGTGAGAACCATTACAGAAAAACATTTGCGTAGAAACACTTGACTATAATAATTATATTTCTAACCAAATATGGTAAAGATTTTCTTTTTTTTAACACAATTTGTAATTAAAACGTGTTTGAAATGACATATTCGGCAATAAATATTGTTTCATTAGCATCAAAAGAAACCCGGCATCAGGCTTTCATCCCTAGTTAGCCTTGGCGGACCGTGAAAAACGTATCGGAGCTTGATCAAAACGTATAAAACGTAGCAGACATCATCAGATCGGAACAGGAATAGAGAGAATGTAGTGGTATCGTTGATAGACCGTGCTAAAGCCGTAGTTAACCTTTAACATCCGGGAACACCACTTTCCCCTTTATCCATGACCCACTACGTAAAAGACCGGGCAAAACTTCACAAGACCTAGCTCAACTTAAATACAGAGACAAAAATAGCCAAAATTCCACGGCGCACCACGTTTCGGGCAAACGGGGCAACCGTGGTCGCCGGAAACACCTAGCATAACGTTCTGTTGCGATTTGTTTCGTGTTTTACCACGGGTCGGATAATGCACATTGACTGCACGTTTTGTGACTGTTTCCATTATGCTAGGTTTACACTATGTTCCCGGCGATCACGGTAGCCCCGTTTGCCCGAAACGTGGTGCGCCGTGGAGTTTTGGCTATTTTTGTCTCTGTATTCAAGTTGAGCTAGGTCTTGTGAAGTTTTGCCACGGTCTTTTACGGATTACGTCATGGACCGTGGATATACGGGAAAGTGCTGTTCCGGGAGGTTAAAGGTACACTACGGCTTTAGCACGGTCTATCAAGGATACCACTACGTTCTCACTAGGCCTGTTACGATCTGATGAGGTCTGCTACGTTTTACACGTTTTGATCAAGCTCCGATACGTTTTTCACGGTCCGCCAAGGCTTACTAGGGATGAAAGTCTGATACCGGGATTTTTTTGAAGCAAATGAAACAATATTTATTGCCGAAAATGTCATTTCAAACACATTTTAATTACAAATTATATTTGGTATGAATATATAATTATTATAGCCAAGTGTTTTTACGCCATTTTTTTCTGTAATGGTTAATCACTTAATCTGTCTTTTGCAATAATAGCTTTTGTATAATTTGATGGTTTTAATGTGTTTGATAATGACTATTTCTATTTAATAATACAAATAATCCATGAAGTAGCAAATATGTACCAGGCCAGGCAATGATACTTCATCAGATATTGGTTGCAACGTAAGACCGTAATAAGACGTAACACGCCGTATCACGTCGGGCTTTCAATCGCTACAAGCCGTGATGTGCCTTGACAGAACGTATCGAAACGGTTATCATCCACCTTGGCTTGCCGTCAAAACCTTGACAAACCTTGACAAAACGGCACAAAACGTGCAGCCAATCTGCATCAACCGTGATAAAACGTGGAAAAAACGCAACAGAACGTCACAAAACTTGAAATCACCGTTAGATTCCGGGAAACGTGCTTGCTGCCCGTTCCACCACGGACCGTCTGGAAGTTTTGTTACGGCCTCGCACGCATTGTTACGTTTTGTTACGTCAATCCCGTTTTATGACGTCCTGTGGCGTTTACCATCTGTACCGTGACTGCCGTGGCAAATTTTTTGACAGTTTAAAAATCTGGCACGGCATCCACGGTAATCACGACCGCTCACGTTTGTCTATCACGTCCTTCTGCGTTGTCTCAAGTTGTCTCGCGGTCACCACGTTTTGTC
The DNA here is from genome assembly GCA_004382745.1 of Argopecten irradians irradians. NCBI lineage: Eukaryota > Metazoa > Mollusca > Bivalvia > Pectinida > Pectinidae > Argopecten > Argopecten irradians. Next base: position 111,538 of record SAYR01001818.1, read on the forward strand.
CACGGTGGCCCGAAACGGGGCTGCCGTGGCCGCCGGGAACATAGTGTAAACCTAGCATTACATGCCAAAGTGTTTGGAAGCCGTTTCGGCGCGTTCTGTCCAGGCACAACTTGGCTTATAACGCGCTACGGCGTGTTGCGTCCTGCTACGGTCTAACGTTTTGTGCTAAATATGATAGAGTACATGTCTTGGTCGATACATATTTGACACTTTTTGGAAATATTTGTAATTGACATTCCGTCTGTGAAGCAGAAAACAATCATCTTTCCAACACATCTGATTCTTTTTATGAGTTACCTGTATCTATACTTAGTGGATATGACGCAAGATGTTTATCGATTTTAGATATTTACGAATTACCACTTTTTAATTACGCGGATTTTGTAGTCATAATTTGTTGGCGAAAACATGCGATAACGGATATTTATATGGTACTGGCATTAGGATTAATTCCATGCCGTTTATTCTGAGAGTCAAGAGTTTTTCTCTATAGACAAGTGGCTTAGCGTGTGTTTAAGTGATTTGGAGATCCAGCAGTGAATAGAAATTGTCATTTTTACGCACGATTAATCCCGATAAAGTGTCAAAGTGTCCATTAACCGAGTTTTTAGCACACTCTCGATAAATACTTTGTCCGCCTCCAGTTGAGTTGTTGCCGCAACATTCATTGTTTTTGAGAGGGCAGGTTTTAATCTTAGTCAGCAAACCTAACTTCTTATTATTTCATTGCCCATAAAACCATTTAACAGACCGGACCTGTGATGTATTTGTCACGTGATCGGTGTGTAAGTCCTATCCCATTGTCTCATTTATTACCTATTGTACTAGAGATCTAATTTAACACTTACTTTGATACGAACCTTTCTTCGATTGTTATATTGTTTTATAGCAAAAAACGTAAACTTTTATTTAATGCATAACTGTTTTCTAAAACGAATGTGTACATAATTTCCATTTAAGTTTTCTGTAATTGTCCGCATTGAAAAATATAAATATTGTTAGAGCTTGTGCGTTTACAAAATGGTATTAGGCAGAAAAAAACCTGTGTCACATTAAAGTCCACCACTTCAATTGGATAAAAAAATGTCACTTCATAGTAGTGTTATTATACTTGTTTCTTATCAATAACATTTCCATGTGGCATGGTCGAACGTGCCAGATGTGATAGATTTATGATTTTGATAAGAGTAAAAGCAAAGATATGATAATATGATACAGTGGATAGACAAGCAAACATTCATGGCAAGTCTGCTCCCAGAAAACGTTTTTCATATTCTTTAGGCGCAGATGTTTAGCTTCATGCATTCAATTATGGAATTTGATCTCTTGTGACGATCATCGATTGCACCAAATTCTACAGTTTATCTCTAGGGATAAAAGGCGTGGTGATTAATGTCACAGACACTAATCAGCATTAAAACACATCCATCTCTGTCACTCATATGTCTGATATCGCATGTCAAACACCATCTACAGTATAACATCGATATATTTGCTGAACATTTTAGATTTGTTCAACATGTGTGGAAACGCATTGTGTAAGCAGACTGAACAATCTGTTTAGAGGCATTTCAGATAAAGAATATATCCACAGGTATTTATTCAAACAAAAAACAATGCTTCTTAACTACACCAGTGCAATTAACAAAATGTTTAATAATCAGTTTTTCTCTGAATAGGTTTAGAATAAATTTTATGAAATACTTTCACAGAAGGAGTTACACGTATCAATTAATTCCCGATTGTTGTAAGTTAGGCAGGGTCTTCTTATTCATTATTTTGTTGTATTCCATAATGTAATAATTCTACACCAGAATTTTTGTGACAATGCTATGTTACTCTACCTACAATTTGAATCGAAATCTTTATAATAATGGACACCATAGCGGGACACCTCTATACACCATATGATTAGTGATAAATGCACTTGTGAAAAATGAATGGTTTGAAATTCCTGCTTCGCCATTTGTCGTATTAAAGTGTCAAGAGGGAATTATTGAGCGAATATTTGTACCCATAAACTCGCTAACGTATTTTAAAGTATCATGTGAAATTAACATAGACTACTTGGGAATGTCGGAAATGCTATAGGGTACATTGTAGAACCTACAACTACATCTTCGTATCCTGACCAGCTATGGGAATGAAACACATTCACTAGTACATATAGAGGATATTCCTTGTTTCTTGTTCAGTTCTATTTCACCGAGTAGAGTGGAATCATGGAAATTTTCTGAGTGCGAAACACGTGTAAAAAATATAACCAAAATATTTTAATGTAAATGATTGGTCAATATTGAATGAAAATATAAATATTGGTATTTGCAATGAGGTTAACACTACCACATATGGGTTTTTTTACTATAGACCGTTATATTTCACTCTGACCATGTAATAAATAACGCCAATGTGTGTAGCTTTTGTACAATCGTCTGGGTTTTTACTGAAGTAATATTGTTTTATTATATTCGCACCTCATGCAGAGAACGACACTACGGAATTATCTCAACAGGAACACTTAGGTAAACTAATAATATATTTTCTTTTAAGTGAAATGGTATGGAAAGTAACTACCTAACCACAAATTAAACGCAATTATGTTCTTGTTCTCAAGTTAAAGGTAGGTTTCGCCCAATGAAATATAAAGACTACGAAATTGAAATTCATCCTATACATAGATAAATTCTTCAGATCATTTTCAATGCATACAGCGAACGATATGGGTGGTCAGTTGCCTAGCTTGACCAGGAAAATACTCCTCTAAAAATAGAGCGAAGTCAAGCTTTACATAGAACATGACGTATTTTTTCCAAAACGAGGCCGCAGCAACAAACGGAAGCGTGCAACAAAATGTCAAATAGAAGTGACAGTCTTGCCACGGCATGTTTAGTTAAAAAAACAATAACAACAAAACGAAGTGCGAGGGACTGTTTATACATATCTTATAATCTAAAACACTTCATGTTACTTACATACGCTCGCTAATTTTGTACACCAAATATACATGTAGTTAGTCTGCGGTTGTTTGTGCGCTGGCATATGTGTTGAAATTTAACTTACCACGTGCAATGCCGTTACACGAGTCCCAACAGATCCCGGCAAGTTCCGCTTGAGATGTGGCTTCTGTTTCTTCTATTGCTACATGCCATCTCCGAATTCAATTCCCTATAGATATCCTAGGGTGCTACCGAATCCATTATAATTTCCTCCACTTTGTTGCCGATTCAGATATATTTTTTTCATCTCACACACTTTCGTTCAGTCATTTTGTTTACTTTTAGTGCGTGACAATGCGCATGCGCCAAACTTCGACAACACAATCCATCGAAGCTTCATTTGCATATTATTTTGTCTGACGGACACCGTAATAAATCAAGGATTTCCTTCAATTTTGGATTCAAGAAACATTTGTTCAATCTCAAACACATAAAGAAATTAAATTGAGATATTTTAATATGTTTTTTCATCTTTTCTTCCGCTTATCGAATTTCACAAAAAATATTTATTTGGTTTGGCGAAACCTACTTTTAACGTACATCATTCCCTAAGTCCATATGTTCGATTCAATTTGACGCTTGTAGGATTGACACGTGTGTATAGATATACACAGGCAATATGTCTTTAGGTAAATTCAGGTCAATTTCAGGTCAAATTTTTCAGGTCAAATTAACCTGAAAAGAGCAAAAAAGTAATTTCAGGTCAAAATCTTGACCTGAAATTGACCTGAAATTCATATAAAATTGACCTGAAATTCATATGGAGAATTTTTCAAGTGAAATTGACCTGAAGCAGTTTTCAGGTCATGAAGTTGACCTGAATTTCATGTGAATTTCAGGTGAATTTCACGTGAATTTCAGGTCAATTTCAGGTCAAGATTTTTTTCAAATCAAATTTCCTGAAGACATACTACCTGTTTACATGTAAAACAAAATGTATCGGGTCAATACCTTGTTACATATTTAACTTATGTTTTCCATGCATATATTGCACGACACTTTAACTAGTGCTTCACAGGCCCTATTACCTAGACACTAGATCTGTCGCCTTAGCATGGTCTTTTGTTCTCTTTCAATAAACTTCTTATCAATTCTGACACAATCATGCCACTATTGCTGTGATTAATTAACCTAATTTCCCTAATTCTTCAATCGATGTACAAACGTGCAGGGAAAGATGTTATATATCGCTCCTATTGATAGAATATGTAAATAAAAAATCAGAAATACATAGCACATTATGAAAAGATAATTTCCTAGTATTAAATAACCAAATGGATATCCGCTTTTTGTTCAACAATAAGTGCAAGCATATGATTTAGATACAAGCTCTAACGGAATGCCGGAAATTCAATTGTTATCCATGGTTTTAGAACATATTCTACGAAAACGTAAAAACGTTGGCAAGTAATAACCGCGATTATCAGAACTGTATAACCCTTTTTTGCTTGGTATGCTTCTGAATATAGATGTATGATGAGACCAATTTAAAGTTTTCAGTATCACCTTGAATAGTTATTTTCTTTATATCAAAGCTTTGTTGCATATGTCACGCAATTGCATCACGACAAACGTAAGTTTTAAGTAATGTGTCTTACTACAGACGATATAATTATGAGAGAATATTATACCCTCCACGACATAATCCCATTGAACAAGACTTGTTGGCACGACATCGGGAGGGTAACTATCGACTGGCGACGAGATTGCTTTATATCAGTGTCCTTGAGCGATGTTAACACAGGCATTTCTGGTGCCCAAAGATCGACCCTTTCAGATTTTGATATTGTGTACATCATTGGGATTATGTTACTCCGATGACTGTTGTAAGCCTTCCATAATGTCTGTAGCAGGGTGACAGAATTCAGGCCTTGTTCCATTGTGTTTCTCTAGTAGGGTGACACAATTCAGGCCTTGTCCAATAAAGTAATAATTAAAACAGTTCACTAATGCATTCTTTCTCGCCAATCTGATTTGAATTCTATTCCCCAGTTTATTACACTCAGCTACAACAGACATTACAGAAAATTAACAGCAAATTAACAAGATATGTAGCTCAAGTGGTACGGCGTTAACGAGTTAAGTTAATGTTCTACATCACATATTCATCTGATTTTTTCAAAAATATTTCAATTTTTCATGTCACTGTTGTTTTAAACAGTAATTATCCATTTAACAATTGTTTTGGATCGTTTGGTAAAGGCAAACGTAAAAGCTACTTAAATGTTCTTTACATAATAATAGGATCGCTAGATTAGTTTATCGTTTGTGTCTATGTGCATAGAGGACGTTTTGACCCACAAATCTGTGTAAAGTCTCTCTGACATACCAGCACTTGTGTTACGTGATAAGGTTTCTACCAAAGCGCTTCAAGGTCTTCTTTTTTTCTTGTTTACGAAAACAATGACTACGAGTACATTGTTCTAAAAGATGAAGAGTTACTTCGTCTGTTTCCCTACATATAAAAGGGGCGAGGTCAACAGACAACCAGTCTGTGAGCCGTTGACAGAGGCGAATGTGGGGGCCACAATGAACCCTGGGGGAGATTGCTCATCATCCGCCAATACTGCCTCCGCGTCATGTCATTTCATCACCCACTAATACTGTAATCACGTCAATTTACCCACCAATACTGTCGTCACGTTATTTCATCACTCGCTGATACTGCCACCACGTCAATTTACCCGCCAGTACTGTCGTCATGTCATTTCATCACCCACTAATACTGCAATCACGTCAATTTACCCGCCAATACTGTCGTCACGTTATTTCATCACCCGCTAATACTGCAATCACGTCAATTTACCCGCCAATACTGTCGTCATGTCATTTCATCACTCGCTGATACTGCAATAACGTCAAATTACCCGCCAATACTATCGTCAGGTGTTGCAGAGAGTGGTGCAAGTTAGGTGAATATGGTGTTCCTTATGAGTAAATGTGATGTTTTTTCCCGGAATATTAGAATGAAACAGAATGAATGGCAGTCTCCCTTCTGACTATTTTATGTAAGAGTTCTCTCCCTTAATATATTTATAAACTGTTGTGGAAATTAATTCAAATTAACTTCATTGTATATATTTTTTTAGAGTGGATGCGACGAATGATTGAAATGTATTCAAGCGCAAACTCTTAATTCATCTGTTATTAGGTAAGAGAGAAGAGTGAGGTAAGTTTGAACTAAAATATAACAAATATGGAGATTGACTGAGAGCCCTAGGTATGCGAATGGGAAATATATTGTTATTTATATGTATTACTGATTAAAATAATATTAAAAAAAAAAAACTATCGTCATGTCATTTCATCACCCGCCAATACTGCAATTACGTCAATTTCCCCGCCGACACTATCGTCACGTCATTTCATCATTTTTTGTGCAACGTCATTTCATAACCCGTCCAAGTGATTGTAGCAACAGAATAATCCCTCGTACTTCTATGGTATTGCACAATGTTAATGACATATTTTAAGAGTATGGTTATTGGAACAATGCCAGTGCAAGCTGTAAATATATAAAACTAATTTACGCTGGACACTTAACTAAGAGCTGGTGGTGATATTTTCTCTATGATGTATACGATACGGTGTGACTTCTAGTTGCCATGCTGATGACCAGGGTTACTGACCTTGATGTATACGATACGGTATAACTTCTAGTTACCATGCTAATGACCAGGGCTACTAACCTTTATGTATACGATACGGTGTAACTTCTAGTTACCATGCTAATGACCAGGGTTACTGACCTTGATGTATACGATACGGTGTGACTTCTAGTTACCATGCTGATGACCAGGGTAACTGACCTTGATGTATACGATACGGTGTGACTTCTAGTTACCATGCTGATGACAAGGGTAACTGACCTTGATGTATACGATACGGTGTAACTTCTAGTTACCATGCTGATGACCAGGGTTACTAACCTTGATGTATACTATACGGTGTGACTTCTACTTACCATGCTGATGACCAGGGTTACTGACCTTGATGTATACGATACGGTGTGACTTCTACTTACCATGCTGATGACCAGGGTTACTGACCTTGATGTATACGATACGGTATGACTTCTTGTTACCATGCTAATGATCAGGGTTACTGACCTTGATGTATATGTTACGGTGTGACTTCTAGTTGCCATGCTGATGACCAGGGTTACTGACCTTGATGTATACGATACGGTGTAACTTCTAGTTACCATGCTAATGACCAGGGTAACTAACCTTGACGTATACGATACGGTGTAACTTCTAGTTACCATGCTGATGACCAGGGTTACTAACCTTGATGTATACGATACGGTGTAACTTCTAGTTACCATGCTAATGACCAGGGTAACTGACCTTGATGTATACTATACGGTGTAACTTCTAGTTACCATGCTGATGACCAGGGATACTGACCTTGATGTATACGATACGGTGTAACTTCTAGTTACCATGCTAATGACCAGGGCTACTAACCTTGATGTATACGATACGGTGTAACTTCTAGTTACTATGCTAATGACCAGGGTAACTGACCTTGATGTATACGATACGGTGTAACTTCTAGTTACCATGCTGATGACCAGGGTAACTGACCTTGATGTATACGATACGGTGTAACTTCTAGTTACCATGCTAATGACCAGGGATACTAACCTTGATGTACACGATACGGTGTAACTTTTAGTTACCATGCTAATGACCAGGGTTACTGACCTTGATGTATACGATACGGTGTAACTTCTAGTTACCATGCTAATGACCAGGGATACTAACCTTGATGTATACGATACGGTGTAACTTCTAGTTACCATGCTAATGACCAGGGTTACTAACCCTGATGTATACGATACGGTGTGATTTCTAGTTACCATGCTGATGACCAGGGTTACTGACCATGATGTATACGATACGGTGTAACTTCTAGTTACCATGCTGATGACCAGGGTTACTGACCTTGATGTATACGATACGGTGTGACTTCTAGTTACCATGCTGATGACCAGGGTTACTAACCTTGATGTATACGATAAGGTGTGATATATCATATTTGTATTAGTTACTCCACTGATAAATCAGAAACACTTGCCACAACCAACACCATTGTGAGATATTAAGCAATAAAACAACTCTGTCTGAGGAACGTAATGCTATTGTGGCGTTATTACGACCTCCGTTAAATCACACTATACTTAACTACTTGTTCCATTGCCAGCTACTGCCGTAGTTTGCTGATCTGAAGTGCCGGTGTCAAGTGCACTATATGGTGACATCTATGACCTTTGACCCTCATAATCCAATAGGAACCTCAATTGGAATTTATAAACAACGCACAAACTATTACAAGGTCATCGTGATGGCCATGATCGATAGGTATAAACTGTTGCCATTTGGTAGATAAGTTCAGTGCGGCTCCTTCGCATTTAAGTTTATAGCGATAAACATATGTATTGGGAGTTGCAATGAATAGGGCATCTTAGTTTAATCAGAGTCACCGTAATTTTTTAGATGAATTGGAAACAAATTAGTCTTTAATAAGTACATGTTATTGCATGGCTTGCGAGTAATAAGGAATTTATTGCTCCCGAGTGAAGCGTGGGGGTAATAAGTCCCTAGTGACGAGAAATCTTGCAATAACTGATTTCCTGCATGTTTGTTAACCTCGAACATATTACCCCCTCTCTTCGCTCGCGTGTAATAAACTTTATTACTCGAAAGTCATGCAATAACATAAACTTGCAAAAAGTTATTTGTTTTGGTTGTATTATTACTGGTTGTAATGGAGTAGACGACACAGTTATACATTACCTCGGATGTGATGGGAGTAAGAATATGTAAGAAAATCAAACATTTGTTTTTCGGCGAAAACCTAATTACACCCCATGTGCGCATAAGACCCATGTGCGCATAAGAAAATGAATAGTTATTGAAATGTTGAACTTCTAAAGTCGTAATTAAGAAATGACTGTCCACTCACAACATCAATTAACTGAAACTTTACGAGGGTGAGGGTTCTCGGTGGCAACCAGTTGTTATGAAAATAGCCCATTACTTTCAATATGCATGCTCCTGTGTGACAATGTTGGACAGTTACATTCGAGGTGTTCTGAGTGGCAGACGACAAGGACCAACAACAGGACTTGGTCACGGAACTTCGTTACTTTGGTTTCATGAACTGTAAAATAATATATTATTATTTTCATAATCAGCTACTTATTTTCAAGAATAAACAAAGAACATTGGGGTTATTTGTTGTATAGGATAAACACTATTTATTGGTTCATCCCCTGTAAGACGTTGATGAATAATTCATGAACATTCATGAATCATAAATAAAATTCATGGATATTCTTCAATTATTCATGATGTTTTCATGCCATTCATGAACTAAAACACTTCAAGAATGATTAAAAGAAAATATTTAATGAATATTGATGAATCCGTTCATTCAGGAATTAATTAATCAACTTCATGAATCTGTTTTATTCATGAAATAATGAACATTTATGAACAACCCATTCGTGAAAATTCATAAAAAAATAAGATTATCATGAATGATCATAAATGATTATTCGTAATACTGAACCTAGCAGTAGTATGCACAAATCATTCATGAATATTCATGAAAATTCATAAACTGGAATGTTTCATGAACTTGAGTCGTGTCCATGAAATTTAATGAATGAAGTTGGAGTTAGCGGCATCGGAATTTCTTGAATTCTATACTGGGGGTCGAGGATTGACTTTTTTATCAAATCAATGGCAACAAATTCTTATGACAATGTGTATAATCTATATACTAATATATAACATCAGAAGAGTTTAACATGAAATCACCAGAAGTTTACTGTGTTCATTATATTTTCATACTGCCACAGATTAGTGCTAACAAAATCTGTTTTCACTGATACACAGCAATCAATTTCATAATACATTCCAAGTAAATTAGTATTTGTCCAAAGTAAAGCATGATATTATATATGGACAATTTAATTCAATAACATTTGACAAAATTTCACAAATCAATATATATGCATAATCACTCTATCAATATCAGTGTGCAACAATTTCATGTTGAAAAAGAACTGAAGATAAATCAAAATAACTGAAAGTGTTCATCTTTGCTAAAAGAAATCCAGGAATGGAATAATCCGTTCATTAATATGCCAAAACTTCAATTTTTAGATGAATATTTCGCCTTCCACACGCCAGCAAATAGAGCAGCCATTTTGGATCGTGACTGTTTTGGCGTCATATGACTCATGTGGTCATGTGACAAGTCATGTAACTTTAGCGGATATTCATTGAAATTTATCAAAATGAATGATGTAGCATGTCAAGAATCATTCATGAAGTTTTCTGTATAAGTGATATTTATCAAAATTCTTAAAAATGAATGAAATAGTTTTATTCAGTTTGAAGAATTTCAATGAATATCAGTCATGCATAAAACTTCGTGAACAATCCTTGCCATATTGATCAAGAACAATCATGAATGTTTCATATATTCATCAAACTTCGGTGGCCGAGTTGTTAAGATGTCCCGACATATTACAATAAGCCCTCCACCTCTGGGATTCGAGTTCGAATCCCATGTGGGGCAGTTGTCAGGTACTGACCGCTGGTCGGTGGTTTTTCTCCGGGTACTCCATGTGGTATAATATAAATAAATGATAAGAATTTTAGAGTTTGAAAGTTGGACTAATATATAATTATTTACATATATCTTTTCAAGTATATTACATTGTGTAGGTCAAGCACATGTGTTTCTTATTTACAATAGTATATGTACGTACATGTAAAGTCTATTGGAAACCAACCTCTGTTAGGGTCATTGTATTGCTACTAATTACATAGCCATGTTATTAATTATGTTACATGATAAGTTCTAATGAGTAAACATGTTTCCCTATGTAATACAGCAACTACGGTGGTATGAATTGTTCCAGGTATTGGCTTTCATACCCAAATATTGACATATGTTATCCTGATGTACTGCTATATTAACTCGCCAATAATCTCTTTACAGAGTCGATTCCTAAGACTCCAATAAACGTATCGTACCATTCACTGAATCTGCGTTGGAGTTCTACATCTATACACACCACAACAACCTACGAAACTACACGAAGTTATAAACATCATATCCATCTTTCCTCCACCAACAAACCTGGCTCGTCCTTAAATGACCCTGGCTGTTAATAGGACATTAAACTAATCAAATAAAAAAATAAAGAATACCATCTCGCAGGGATACACAGTGGTATAATCGTGAATATTACTTCTTTGTCATAAGTTCTACTGCAGTGGGATTTGTAAACAGACTACTGCATCCGTTACCATATCAATAAGCCTTGATTGTTATCATGTTGATAGAATCCAATAAATTAAGAATTCATATTGATATATCTGGGAACTAAATATGGTCGAAATGGGCGGAAAATACGACGCTATATGCATAATCTGCTCAGAAATCCATTAACGTAGATTTTATTGATAGAAAACATAACTCATCATCCATCATATCATGACGTTTGATAAAGTTACAAAATCTTTTTTATTGGTGTCATTATTATCGATAGAATTCTCTAGAGTTACGATTATATAAGCTCGGCACTTTTATTTCCCCTCTCATTGTACTCCATGGAACTATCTACCGACATCATTGTAGTCAAGCTTACATTTCTTTTCAATATTCATTACATAAACGCACTCTTTCGTATCTATTTATTCAATCATCACTGCACATGCTTTGACTTTTCTAAATCTCGAGGTAATAAGCATAGCAATACATGTACAGTTTTATTAAACGCTGCATAATTGTCAATGTGCCAATTGAGCCATCAACTAAAGAGAATGCTATCATCACAAAACATACGTGTGTAAGTGACATTAGCTGTGGACACATCCGGAAGCTTCTTTAACCCTACTCTCCAGAGCTTGTAAATAAAGTCGCAGATTAAGATAGTCGATAGTGAAATAAACGACATGTCTCTTCTGTGGTACATGAGTAAACACTCAGATTTTTATTTCCATAGAAAATACAATGCGAACGTGTTTTTGTAAATATATTAAGCGTTGTTGAAATTAATCAAAATTATGTTTTAATATCCCTATTTACATTAATTACACAAACTATATTTCAGGTTCAAATAGAACAACGAGTAACATGTTTTGGTAAATTAAGAAAAACTTACATGTACATATCTACTTTTCTTAATTCTAGTTCATGTCAACAAGTACATTTAAACATAATTGCGTGTGGTAAAAGGTGCTGACCCTTCCCCAGTTGTTAGTGCGTGAAGGAATGCAGAGGTCGTGTGACCGTAATATGCTTCATTTTTACTGATAGAGGGAAGCAAGGTAATAGGTAAGATGTTAATTTTCTATACTTTATAAATCACAAACGATAACAATCTCGGCGATAGGTATTTTTATCATTGTCATTTAATGATTTCTGATATATTATAATCTATAACAGGGTAGTGTATTGGCGAAACCAAAGCATTGTGATTCATCTGAGTTACTTCTCGTGTCTCCGTTAGAACGTACAGACGAGGGGAATTTACTCTGTTAGACCAGACTGACAGAGTAAAACGAAGGGAAGTAACTCTGTTAGACCAGACTGACACAGGAAAACGAAGGGAAGTAACTCTGTTAGACCAGACTGATAGAGTAAAACAAAGGGAAGTAACTCTGTTAGACCAGACTGACAGAGTAAAACGAAGGAAAGTAACTCTGTTAGACCAGACTGACAGAGTAAAACAAAGGGAAGTAACTCTGTTAGACCAGACTGACAGAGTAAAACGAAGGGAAGTAACTCTGTTAGACCAGGCTGATGGAGTAAAACGAAGGGAAGTAACTCTGTTAGACCAGACTGATAGAGTAAAACGAAGGGAAGTAGCTCTGTTAGACCAGACTGATGGAGTAAAACGAAGGGAAGTAACTCTGTTAGACCAGACTGACAGAGTAAAACAAAGGGAAGTAACTCTGTTAGACCAGACTGATGGAGTAAAACGAAGGGGAGTAACTCAGTTAGACCAGACTGATAAAGTAAAACGAAGGGGAGTAACTCTGTTAGACCAGACTGATGGAGTAAAACGAAGGGGAGTAACTCTGTTAGACCAGACTGACAGAGTAAAACAAAGGGAAGTAACTCTGTTAGACCAGACTGATAGAGTAAAACGAAGGGAAGTAGCTCTGTTAGACCAGACTGACAGAGTAAAACAAAGGGAAGTAACTCTGTTAGACCAAACTGATGGAGTAAAACGAAGGGGAGTAACTCTGTTAGACCAGACTGATAGAGTAAAACGAAGGGAAGTAACTCTGTTAGACCAGACTGACGGAGTAAAACGAAGGGAAGTAACTCTGTTAGACCAGACTGATGGAGTAAAACGAAGGGAAGTAACTCTGTTAGACCAGACTGATGGAGTAAAACGAAAGGAAGTAACTCTGTTAGACCAGACTGATGGAGTAAAACGAAGGGGAGTAACTCTGTTAGACCAGACTGATAGAGTAAAACGAAGGGAAGTAACTCTGTTAGACCAGACTGACAGAGTAAAACAAAGGGAAATAACTCTGTTAGATCGGACTGACAGAGTAAAACGATGGGAAGTAACTCTGTTAGACCAGACTGATGGAGTAAACCGAAGGGGAGTAACTCTGTTAGACCAGACTGACAGAGTAAAACGATGGGAATTAACTCTGTTAGACCAGACTGACAGAGTAAAACAAAGGGAAGTAACTCTGTTAGATCGGACTGACAGAGTAAAACGATGGGAAGTAACTCAGTTAGACCAGACTGATAGAGTAAAACAAAGGGACGTAACTCTGTTAGACCAGACTGATAGAGTAAAACGAAGGGAAGTAACTCTGTTAGACCAGACTGATGGAGTAAAACAAAGGGAAGTAACTCTGATAGCTTAGACTGATAAAGTAAAACGTAGGGACGTAACTCTGTTAGACCAGACTGATAAAGTAAAACGAAGGGACGTAACTCTGTTAGACGAGACTGATAAAGTAAAACGAAGGGACGTAACTCTGTTAGACCAGACTGATAAAGTAAAACGAAGGGACGTAACTCTGTTAGATCGGACTGACAGAGTAAAACGAAGGGACGTAACTCTGTTAGACTGGACTGATAGAGTAAAACGAAGGAAAGTAACTCAGTTAGACCGGACTGACAGAGTAAAACAAAGGGAAGTAACTCTGTTAGATCGGACTGACAGAGTAAAACGATGGGAAGTAACTCTGTAAGACCAGACTGATAGAGTAAAACGAAGGGAAGTAACTCAGTTAGACCGGACTGACAGAGTAAAACAAAGGGAAGTAACTCTGTTAGACCAGACTGACAGAGTAAAACAAAGGGACGTAACTCTGATAGCTTAGACTGATAAAGTAAAACGAAGGGACGTAACTCTGTTAGACCAGACTGACAGGGTAAAACAAAGGGAAGTAACTCTGTAAGACCAGACTGATAAAGTAAAACGAAGGGACGTAACTCTGTTAGACGAGACTGACAGAGTAAAACGAAGGGAAGTAACTCTGTTAGACCGGACTGATAGAGTAAAACGAAGGGAAGTTACTCTGTTAGACCAGACTGACAGAGTAAAACAAAGGGAAGTAACTCTGTTAGACCAGACTGATGGAGTAAAACGAAGGGACGTAACTCTGTTAGACCAGACTGATGGAGTAAAACGATGGGACGTAACTGTTAGACCAGACTGATAAAGTAAAACGAAGGGACGTAACTCTGTTAGACCAGACTGATAGAGTAAAACGAAGGGACGTAACTCTGTTAGACCAGACTGATAGAGTAAAACGAAGGCTAGTAGCTCTGTTAGACCAGACTGATAGAGTAAAACGAAGGGAAGTTACTCTGTTAGACAAGACTGACAGAGTAAAACAAAGGGAAGTAACTCTGTTAGACCGGACTGACAGAGTAAAACAAAGGGAAGTAACTCTGATAGCTTAGACTGATAAAGTAAAACGAAGGGACGTAACTCTGTTAGACCAGACTGATAAAGTAAAACGAAGGGTCGTAACTCTGTTAGACGAGACTGACAGAGTAAAACGAAGGGAAGTAACTCAGTTAGACCAGACTGACAGAGTAAAACGATGGGAAGTATCTCTGTTAGACCAGACTGATAAAGTAAAACAAAGGGACGTAACTCTGTTAGACCAGACTGATAAAGTTAAACAAAGGGACGTAACTCTGTTAGACCAGACTGATAGAGTAAAACAAAGGGAAGTAACTCTTTTGTAATCGGCTGACAGAGTAAATCGAAGGGAATTAACTGTGATAGATCAGACTAATGCAGTAAAACGCCCATTGGCTATGTTGTCAATACTATACTGATGATACCAACACCACGTTATCCTCACTCCATAAGATATTGTTTAATATTTATTTTGTTGAATAATCCTCTTGTCTCACTTTTCATGTATCGTCCACATAATCGATAAATTCTTAACAAACATTCCAACAGTATCAACTGTGTACACCTTTTCTTAACGTTTCTGTGACAAGCTGTCATACTTCCTTGATTTATATATATATATATAGATTTATCTAAGCTGTATCCTTGTATCATGTGTCAAAATTCTTTCCCACTCAATGGCAGAAATATTTAATTGAGTTGTGATATTACATAACAATCAAATATTTAATTTTAACGTAAATTAGTCTTGTTCTTGTATACATAAATACCGTACCGGGGCAGAGATTTAAATTGTAGTAAGTAGGGATAAGAAGGTGAATAATCCGTCACATTTTCATAATTGTAGAGGTGTTACACTAAATAAACGTAATGTTAACTGTGAATTTCCTCATCCCAGCATGGTTACTTCCTCAATAGGTACAACCGAATCAACAGCGTGGCTGTCTGAAAGCGAAAGAAACGAGCGCTCTGATTGGTCAGAATTTACGTCATCGACCATTAACGGACTGTAGTGAAAAATTTTGCCACCACATGGCAGCAGTAGTAAAGCACCGTAAAAGCGGCAGATTATGTCAAGGCTGGTAAGGAGTGTAATGGATTATCTTGCCTTGACATGTGAAGATGCCACATTATATATATACACTATTCCAGGAAATTCCAGGAATATAAAAACAAATGTCTGTTACCATGGCACTGTGATTACACGTTACCGTAACTGACATTATATAAGCATGACAGTATGACGCACCTAACAATTGATATCAGTAATGCAGCAATCGAATTGAAGGAATTGGCCAACTTTCAAAATATCTAGGAAAGACATGTCGCCGGTTACCGTCTGGATTTCATACACCACTTACAACAATCGAAGTATGACTGACACTGTGACGTCAGCTCAGAGTTATCGTTTCCTAGGTTTTTTAAGCTGAGGAAATGACAAATCAATTTCCAACAAAAATCAGGTAAACCATAGAAGTCAATTGCACAATTTGATTGATATATCAAAGGTACTGGAGATAACACGTTACCAAAGGATCGAGTACCCATGGTAACCTATGGCACACTACAGCTGACCGATTTGGCGAGAGATAAAACGATATTCACTTTCCAACTGTAACCTAATAGCTATCGGATGATACCTGCGTCCAATCAGAGTTAATCTATGGAAGAATAAGGAGTTCCGTAGCCATGAATAAATAAACAAATTTCACAATTAATATGCCAATAAATCAATTGATAATAGTTGGAATTTGATGTTGTAATCGCTCTTAATCTCAGTAGTGCAACAGCCATCATATCAAGGAATATTATCACCCACACAAACACTCTTATCGTTCACAATAATGTATTTGTATTCCATACTTTCAGTTTGTCATTAGCTGCATTATCAATCTAAAATGGACCATGCCATGCCAGAGTCCAGTATATTACTCTTGTGATGCCAGACAAAGTATATTTCTCTTGTGATGCCAGACCCAGTATATTACTCTTGTGATGCCAGACAAAGTATATTTCTCTTGTGATGCCAGACCAAGTATATTTCTCTTGTGATGCCAGACCCAGTATATTACTCTTGTGATGCCAGACCCAGTATATTACTCTTGTGATGCCAGACCCAGTATATTTCTCTTGTGATGCCAGACCCACTATATTTCTCTTGTGATGCCAGACCCAGTGTAGTTCTCTTGTGATGCCAGACCCAGTGTAGTTCTCTTGTGATGCCAGACCCAGTATATTACTCTTGTGATGCCAGACCCAGTATATTTCTCTTGTGGTGTCAGACCCAGTGTATTTCTCTTGTGATGCCAGACCAAGTATAGTTCTCTTGTGATTCCAGACCCAGTATATCTCTCTTGTGATGCCAGACCCAGTGTCGTTCTCTTGTGATGCAAGACCCAGTGTAGTTCTCTTGTGATACCAGACCCACTATATTTCTCTTGTGATGCCAGGCCCAGTGTAGTTCTCTTGTGATGCCAGACCCAGTGTAGTTCTCTTGTGATGCCAGACCCAGTATATTTTTCTTGTGATGCCAGACCCAGTGTAGTTCTCTTGTGATTCCAGACCAATTATATTTCTCTTGTGATGCCAGACCCAGTATAGTTATCTTGTGATGCCAGACCCAGTGTAGTTCTCTTGTGATGCCAGACCCAATGTAGTTATCTTGTGATGCCAAACCCAGTATATTTCTCTTTTGATTCCAGACCCAGTATAGTTCTCTTGTGATGCCAGACCCAATGTAGTTCTCTTGTGATGCCAGACCCAGTATAGATCTCTTGTAATGCCAGACCCAGTATAGTTCTATTGTGATGCCAGACCCAGTATATTTCTCTTGTGATGAAAGACCCAGTATAGTTCTCTTGTGATGCCAGACTCCGTGTAGTTCTCTTGTGATGCCAGACCCAGTATAGTTCTCTTGTAATGCTAGACCCAGTATATTTCTTTTGTGATGCCAGACCCAGTGTAGTTCTCTTTTGATGCCAGACCCAGTATAGTTCTCTTGTGATACCAGACCCAGAATAGTTTTCTTGTGATGCCAGACCCAGTATAGTTCTCTTGTGATGCCAGACCCAGTGTAGTTCTCTTGTGATGCCAGACCCAGTATAGTTCTCTTGTGATGCCAGACCCAGTATAGTTCTCTTGTGATGCCAGACCCAGTGTATTTGTGATGCCAGACCCAGTGTATTTCTCTTATGATGCCAGACCCAATGTAGTTGTCTTGTGATGCCAGACCCAGTATAGATCTCTTGTGATGCCAGACCCAATGTAGTTCTTTTGTGATGCCAGACCGAGTATATTTCTCTTGTGATGCCAGACCCAGTATATTTCTCTTGTGATGCCAGACCCAATGTAGTTCTCTTGTGATGCCAGACCCAGTGTATTTCTCTTGTGATGCCAGACTCAGTATATTTCTCTTGTGATGCCAGACCCAGTATAGTTCTCTTGTGATGCCAGACCCAGTATAGTTCTCTTGTGATGCCAGACCGAGTATATTTCTCTTGTGATGCCAGACCGAGTATATTTCTCTTGTGATGCCAGATCGAGTATATTTTTCTTGTGATGCCAGACCGAGTATATTTCTCTTGTGATGCCAGACCCAATGTAGTTGTCTTGTGATGCCTGACCCAATGTAGTTGTCTTGTGATGCCAGACCCAGTGTAGTTCTCTTGTGATGCCAGACCCAGTGTAGTTCTCTTGTGATAACAGACCCAATATATTTCTCTTGTGATGCCAGACCCAGTGTAGTTCTCTTGTGATGCCAGACCCAGTATAGTTCTCTTGTGATTCCAGACCAAGTACATTTCTCTTGTGATGCCAGACCCAATGTAGTTGTCTTGTGATGCCTGACCCAATGTAGTTCTCTTGTGATGCCAGGCCCAGTGTAGTTCTCTTGTGATGCCAGACCCAGTGTAGTTCTCTTGTGATGCCAGACCCAGTATAGTTCTCTTGTGATTCCAGACCCAGTATATTTCTCTTGTGATGCCAGACCCAATGTAGTTCTTTTGTGATGCCAGACCGGGTATATTTCTCTTGAGATGCCAGACCCAATGTAGTTCTCTTGTGATGCCAGACCCAGTGTAGTTCTCTTGTGATGCCAGACCAAGTATATTTCTCTTGTGATGCCAGACCCAGTTTATTACTCTTGTGATGCCAGACCGAGTATAGTTCTCTTGTGATGCCAGACCCAATGTAGTTCTCTTGTGATGCCAGACCCAGTGTAGTTCTCTTGTGATGCCAGACCCAGTATATTTCTCTTGTGATGCCAGACCCAGTATATTACTCTTGTGATGCCAGACCGAGTATATTTCTCTTGTGATGCCAGACCCAATGTAGTTCTCTTGTGATGCCAGACCCAGTGTAGTTCTCTTGTGATGCCAGACCCAGTATATTTCTCTTGTGATGCCAGACCGAGTATATTTCTCTTGTGATGCCAGACCGAGTATATTTCTCTTGTGATGCCAGATCGAGTATATTTTTCTTGTGATGCCAGACCGAGTATATTTCTCTTGTGATGCCAGACCCAATGTAGTTGTCTTGTGATGCCCCATGACCGGGTATATTCTCTTGAGATGCCAGACCCAATGTAGTTCTCTTGTGATGCCAGACCCAGTGTAGTTCTCTTGTGATGCCAGACCCAGTGTAGTTCTCTTGTGATGCCAGACCCAGTATAGTTCTCTTGTGATGCCAGACCCAGTGTAGTTCTCTTGTGATGCCAGACCCAATGTAGTTCTTTTGTGATGCCAGACCCAGTATAGTTCTCTTGTGATGCCAGACCCACTATATTTCTCTTGTGATGCCAGACTCAATGTAGTTTTCTTTTGATGCCAGACCCATTATATTTCTCTTGTGATGCCAGACCCAGTGTATTTCTCTTGTGATGCCAGACCCGGTATAGTTCTCTTGTGATGCCAGACCAAGTATATTTCTCTTGTAATGCCAGACCCAGTGTAGTTCTCTTGTGATGCGTGTGTGCGTGTGTGTGTGTGTGTGTGTGTGTGTGTGGGTGGGTGTGTGTGGGTGTGGGTGTGTGTGTGTGTGTGTGCAGAGGAGCAAAGTCCTAAATTTAGTCGCCTTTTGCCGGGCAGCACATGCAAAGAACAAAAAAACGTAGAAAAGAACGGTAAACTGCTGGAAGTAGGTATTGGCACTTGAAAATCGAGTGATCAATCGATGTAAATGTGCAATATACAAATAAATGTATTTATATTAAACGTTCGTTAATGCCCCTGATAGCGGGTCTGTAGATACATGTAGGTAATCCAGAATCTCTCTCTCGATTGACCCTTGGTTTGTGTCCAGTAGGAACATTGCTCGATTGCAATCACCTGCATGTCTTTCCAACTTATAGAATAGATATATCAAATAAATAGAATTATTATTTATCGATAAGATTATTCATTTAATCGTAGGAAAGCAAATGTTTCCATTTGATAATTGTTTGCATTTTCTGTTTTATTGGAGGCACTAAAAATCCGTCCAGGACAGGGTGACGTTAATAGACTGTATGGATCAGATAAAAACTACAAACCATCAATATCACTTCTCTGTACTCCATCATCAATATCACCTCTCCGTACTCCATTCGGTGCCTATCAGTTCTATCAGGCAATACTGGTGGAAGGAGTATACGATGTTATACTGTTTACAACAGGATAAATGTACTAGAGACACGTCTGGCACTCAGACATAATTTCTAAGCATACATGTATTCCATTCGCTAAATGTCTTTTGATTTCTGAAGTGTCCGGGTGTAGGCTTTCATTAGATATTATTTCAGGAACAAACACGGCGCACATGTTTCATACTGTATTCCAATATGGCGGGCAGTCAGCAACAACATCCATAGGCATGCGCAATACACAGTCCTACTAAATACCACTATGACTATATGTAATGACAATTACCGCCTGGATGATGACTAGTGCAATAATGTAAAGTATTCCAAATCTACAAACATTACAATTTCTACCATTTACTGTACTTAATAAATAATATTTTACATATTCGCTACATGTTTTATGATTTCTAAATAAACATGTATTCCATTCGCTAGATGTCTTTTGATTTCTACCATTTACTTTACTTAATAGATAATATTTTACATATTCGTTACAAGTTTTATGTTTTACGTGGGTAATAGAAATTATCATAAGAAGCTTATAAAACAAAGGATTCAATAAAACATCATGGGCCGCCATGTTTTACCATTGTTATTAACTACCTAAGACATCGAAGGAAGACCAATCAATTAAAACCGAGTAAAATCTGGTCTAAGTTTGTTTATTTGTTTGACATTCCAGTGACAATAAAGAACATCTCCGGGAACTTACTACTACACAACACTGGTATTTTACATTCCTGGTTACCTTGATTGGCACATGTCAGATACCTGATTAAAGCCATTTCTATATATTTACACTTGCTATGCTTGGTCACTATACGCTAATACTAGCCGATTTTGTTTACCATAACTGCATGGTAACATTGAACTTTGAACTTGCGTATGAAAATGTTCTATGCAACGTAAAAGGACTACTTTTTTAAACAAACACACGGCTTTGTTTATATTTTGATGCAACATTACGTGTATATTGTTGTTTTTCATAGAATTTTGGAAAAATGTAAACAATATATACATGTTTTATATTTATATATGATTCAAACAATTTTTAAATTAACAATTGTATAAAGAAACGGGAAAATATCCCGACCGGGGCGACGTGCTTTCATTTTTGTTAAAAATGATGGGTGTCAAATGTAAACATTACCTCTGTGTCTGTGTTCGTCCTACGATCGAGTCTTTGGGGTGGACGGGCGTGAGACCTTCTGATAGAGGTCAGTTATAAACATATCGTCTTGTCTTTGTTCTTTGAGAATTTAATCATGTGTATTATAAAACATGCACCGCTAATAATCCATGTGTTGACAGTTACGTGTCACCACATACACATTGTATCCATCGAACACAAGTGAAGTTGTTCCATCTATAACCTAGATGGCGATGGATATAAGCGTAGATTATATAATCACATGGCTCCGAAGGATGTAATATCGTCAAGTCAGACGACAATCTCAAACAAATTTAGCTACTTGAACACTGGTGTTTTGACAACTTCGGAAAACACCACTGTGTAAGCGTGCGTCAGCCTCGCCTCGCTGCACAATAACGGTCACCGAGTTCACACATGTGGCCGAGAACAAATACTTTATGTTATTACGCTATATATGAACTTTTTGCAAAATTTAATACCTACTTAAAGTTCTGATCTGATTAAATAAAATTATCTCTGAAATTAACTTTGTTTGTCATGTTTATTTTACACTAAAATATTTAACTTTTTTGTCGTCGCGGATGAATAATTCTACCTTACGTGCAGCGTCATCATTCGCTGTTCAGTTGAGTAAGCTCCTCCCACTTTTGACCGACTTTTATTGAATAATTACGTCACTTTCAAATGACGATTTTATTGCATAAAATATAAATAAAAAGTCGTGTGAGTGTAAATATAGGGATTGGATTTCGTTTTTATGTTAACCATGCTTGTATGGAGCAATTCCTCTAAGAATATATTCAATATGGGGCGCTAACGCGCCCCATAGAATATATTCTTAGAGGAATTGCTCCATACAAGCATGGTTAACATAAAAACGAAATCCAATCCCTATATATTTACATTATGAGTGTTACGTACATATGAATCAACCAATTAACGAAAACAAACATTTGCCTACGAAAACACTATGATTACACTATGAATACAACGATTCTCGTGCAGCGATCAACTTTAACTATATTTCTTGTTTATCGTTTGTCATTTGCAAAATAAGTCGATCGGAAGGCGGAAGCTTGAAATCGCGACGTTGTGGAACGAATTTGTCATCCAGCTGTTCCATTAATCTCGTTTCTCGTCGTATATGGATGTCATAATTTTAAATATCATAAATTAACCTTTCCATAATTTTTATTTTCATAAATCATTCTAATGTAAATATATTGATTGAATGTATTTTTCTAATTTTCATAGCGGCTATGAATAGCTGAAACTATATATATATCTTCCGAGGAGCGCTAACGCTAACGCGCTCAACGGGATATGTAGATAGCTTCTGCTATTCATAGCCGCTATGAAAATTAGAAAAATACATTCAATCCCTATATAACATGTTATCGACGTCTATAATACTCCAGGCTGCTATATGATAATGAACACTATCACGCAGAAGACTAACACAGATTTCCCTCGAGACAACATTGTCATGGAATATCTCCAGGTCTAATGCCTCATCATGTGTCTCACCCTTCTGTCTTCACTCTTAAGTATCTGTTGATTAGAATTGAACTGTTACACCTGTTCAGTCTGATGCTCCAGTTTATAACAAAAAAACACATAGATATTAAGGCTTTTGAATCATGTTTATCTGTCACTTTAGCCAATTGACGAGACCTATGGAACATTAAATGATATTTTCAGCTTTTAGGGTTCCGGTTGCAGTGGGATTTTTGTATGTTAATTTAACAAAAAATGCAATATATTTCCGAGGCTTACTTTTGAGTGTAAATAAACCTTCATATCACACTGCCACCGGGGACATAGATTGTTTATTAAACCGAAAATAATAGGCAATTCCCTATTTTTGTTTGATATTACTTAAATGTGTAAAATAATAAGAACATTGTCGTTTTACGCTTCGTCCGGTATTGCTGTGCAATCAAAAGGGGAGTTAACTCCCTGTGAACGATATGGCACTTACACCAGGGAAATGCGATGTTTTATTTCACGAACTTGTGATGTGTTTCAACTAATCACATACACTGATATAAACATGATGTATAATAATATATGAATAAGGATCGTATGACCATTTGATTTCAGACAGATAAGGCAGTCTAACTTGTGTTGATACGACGCCATCTTGTAAATTTGTACCTGGTCCCACAGCTGGCTTGATCTTGTACATACTATCATTTTGAATCTAACTGTACGCCTTCTGTTTCTGAAAGTATCACGTGGCGACAGGTGCACAGTCCAAAGTCTTGGAACGACAGATTTTATGTAAACTGATATTTATAGCTTTGAGTTATAATAGCAGAATTACGTCATTAAGATCTGATTAGGCTGTATAAGATAATGAGATAACAGAGAGCGGACATCCATCATGTATCCGTTGTTATGCATTACAACAATTTCAACATAATATGACCTACCTAAACTTTAGGCAATTACATAGAGAATACACGGTTAGTATCTAGTATAAGCGAGAACAGTCTCCGCCCATGACTACAGACAACCGTGTCAAGATTGCTCAGAACCTCTCTTTTATAAAAACCAGAAATAACCACTCCTATCCCCATATTAAAAGGCGACTGTTTTAATGCAAGATAATTCTGCACTTTGCTTGCGAAAGGCAACGAGCAGTCTCTCCACCTAACGAATGGAATCAGCAATATCTACTTCACAAATACATTTTGATGACCCCGTCCTTGCCCCTTACATTACGCATCAACCTGTTTTTTTCATCGATATACATATGTAACAACGCAGACTCCAACACACTATACTCTCGATGGATAATGGTAATAAATAATAAAGGTAGCCACTAACATCGGCTGACAGCTGATTCCATTCCTCATCGGAACAAGGATGACATGACAGCCGAGTAAGGACACACGTCAAGGCTATGGTTTATTTCGTAATCCTCTCCATTCCGAATTACATTGTATATGAAAAGTTTAATGAAATAGAACAGAGAAATAAAACATAGCAAAACTGAAGCCATATTGATTTACTTAATATGTAACATATGACTGATAGTTTTTCATTATTACGAGAAAACATATTATAATCATCAGGTTTTGTATCTAAATACTCACTTCACAAAAACTTAGGACTGACTATATTCAACTCTGCTGCACTTAGATATATTGACTCGACTCATTTGGACTAGGACATTGTTTTGTAACCGAATCCTTACATTACATTACACCCAGTAAACAGGCGGAACTACAACATTCGTTTATACTGCCATAAATCGAATTACATTGGTTGTATAACTAACGAATTATTAATGACTGGAAATGTAATACGTTGTATATTCATGGATAACTGACATGTAGGCCGATGTCTATTTCATGAAAACCCTATGCTTAATTTATAATAAAAAACACACTAGCATCCTATTGACCGCAAACAGTAAATTATTAAAACAGAAACATCAGATGCAAGCAAATGCTTACGTATAAACACACATTTATTAACTGTGCATAAATATTCAAAAAAGATCTAGTTTCTCTTTAATTGAAAGTGGGTGTAGGTCCTAATGGTACACGATACAGATCATATTTTAGAAGATTTAGAACAGATTGTCAGAAATGTTTCAGTTTGGTGAAGTTTGGCAAAAGTACAAATATTTTCCGGTTAATTGCTATCGCTCCTGCAATATTAAAATCGTTATGATGCATATAGGTGTTTGGCCCTGTTATATAGCATATAGCTATAGTGATTCATATACCACAACCTATCCTAGTATGTCAATTTCATGTAATTTTTTCATACGCTTCATAAAATATCAATCCCGTTGACAGAATAGAAAGGTAACATTTAATTTTTTGGCAATATATATTTGTATCAGACAAGTCATAGAGGCCGAGATGTGATCTCTATCTCCAACACGTTTGGTGATAATATACAGGCAGTACGCGCGATACAAACACATGAATGATGTATATGTCTGTGTCTTTGACAACTGTCACTATGTAGTAATGTAAATGTAACAGTCATTGTTTACACTAGCTGCAAGATTGTAACTCAGACGACAGATATTGGTTTCGTCTTTAGACATCTAGCTTAGTAGGCCAGGTAGGTATATTCGTTCTAAGCAGAATTAACGTATATATGGGACTTTCGCGGTAATTGAATTTTGCGAATTATGACTGCACGCCCAAAATACGTTTATGGTAACAACGTCCGAAGTGTTGGACATTCAGATCAGTGGCTAATACATTTTCTCTTAAAATGAACCATTATTGTAATTTACTTACAATGAATATTACAACCTCCAATCAGCACATTCTGTTGTGTTCAGTTGAAATGTACAATATGGAAGTATTTCCATGTAAGAATATTTCCTGTTGAAATGTCCTCATTTTTAACTTCCTGTATACAAGTATATCGCATAAGAATAAAACTTATTACAAATGCTTCATAAAATATATCTTTGTAAGTTTGCGTCTCCCACACACATCACACACTATATATATATGTGTGTCTCAAATGTATGCATTACTGTTATCCACGGTAACTAATCCTAAAGTACAGCTAGATTTCCATCAAAGTCATATACCATGCTAACAATCCATTAAAGGAAGAAAAAAGTGGTGTGTCCTCTACAACAGTTTTATAAAGCATTGATTGTTTACTTAGAAACAAATCCGCGTCCGTTGCTGGGTTCAGCTTCAGTGTCTATCTCTCACGAACAATGATGTTTATCGTCACAACCATACTACATGCAACTAAGTGACAAGAATGATGTCAGTACATACCTTAATCTAAGAATTTGTTTTCGTATATCAAGCTGACAAGGTTTTTCTAGAAATGAATAATAAGAAACTGACTTACCTATCAACACCCGCAGGACGTCTGCCACAGCCAGGCTGGCATGGTAGGCATTGATATCCGTATGGAGAAATCGTCTCTTCATCATTATGATACAAACGCTCACATTCCCTACCACGCCGAAGATAAATTCCAAGCAGAAGATAATTGACAAAACAAATCCCGTGAAATATCCCAAAGATTTTGTCCGGCCGATGGCAAGCGACAAAAACTCGGAATAGCTGGAGTTACCCTCATCCCAGTGGGAAAGCTGTTGGACCTTCCCCGCAGATATAATTTCAACATCAATAGAATTGTTTTTCGCGACCCACACTAGATGGTAGAATTCTACTTGGTCCGTCATGACATTGTGTGATTCCGTGGACTTTATTCGCCAGTGTCACCCAAACTAATCCGGTGTGAGCGTTGAAGCGTCCGTTCCTGTGTCACGCGGTATAGTGATGATTGTAAACAGTGCAGCGCAGCGATAGCCATGCACCCACTGGAGGTTACGTCACTCTTCCTTCCTCTTTATCTCCTTATATTGTTGCAATTTTCAGATTTTGTTTAAATATAGATATACGACAAACAGATAGGAAGAAAGGTATTGCACACAGAACTAGTTCACAGTTGGGCAAGTGGTTACCTGGTCGCATTGCTTCTGATAACTTAAACAAATATGTGACAATAAGTTGCACAGTCATTCATTAAAAAAACAGAGAATCTCAAACCACTAGTTTTAAGATGTGGTGTATAATTAAATATTCTTAAAAATATCATGAGCGTGTGTCCCAGTTTTGCTGTGGCAGACTGTCCTGCCTTACTTCTCGTGTTCAGTTTCGTTACGTAATACTCGGCGTGTGTAAAAGGGACCCAATATCGGTATTGTTAGCTTGCCTAAGCAAGTCATTAACGGACAACCGTAAATTGGGAGTTTTACGTTGCCCATAACCGGGCTATGTATAAGTATTACATTACCATTGGCACTTGTTATTATTTTTAATTTTATAACATCAATATACTTGTCAAGCTTTACCAAGTTATGAACCACATGAAAATAAGCTATTCTTATTGTCAGAATAGAGCAAGAATTTCCCTTAAACAATCTCTTTAGAGCCTGAATATTTTGACCTCGCGATCTTCAGCGGGTCAAGGACGTCTCTGTGGTGACAGCTGCCGCAATATATGAGCCATCTAATGCCGAAACAAGGATTTATAAGTGAGAAGGATTCGTGACTGTCTTTTTACATTACTAAACACCACGCGAGACGCCTATGAACCGGGAATAAAAACCGTTTTTCTCAACAAATACTTGTCTTATCGAGTCAAACGAAACACCATTGTAAAGTTTATTAAATTTCACGACGTATATTACTTGCTTTAAAGACGGAATATTTAAAGGATATGTCTTAAATTTTCGTTAAAAATAATCGACAGCTCATGAAATGACGGCCCCGCTTCAGAAAGTAAGACGGTAACCCTCGCACCCACAAGCTACATCAAAGGCTGCGCCGGCGGATATCAAAGGAAAATCAGTCGTCGCCCAACGTCACGGTCAGTGCACAAACACAAAAGCGCCTGCCTTGGACTTCCCCAAAACCCAGTGTGACTTATCCTTCTCATAAACGTCCTTGGCCGAAATGACGAAAATAATCAGTTTAAATTCGTTAAACGAAATAGAAATGTATTTTTCCTTTGTAACGTTTTAAGAAACAATATTGAATAATAGTTCAAATTCTAAATATGGATTCTTCTAAGAACTTTATAGTGATAGTAACTGAATGTCCAAATGATCAAGAAACTGTAACACTTTATGATATCAATAGTGTTGTTGACATATATTTACAGTCACTTCGACTATATAAATTAACCAAGGCAAAATGAAGTATATGACGGTATAACTGACATCCAAAACTTGATCATTATGACATCACTGATGTTGACATGGTGACGTCAACTGATCACCGTCAAAATGGCTGTTCTTGTGGATTAAACCGTCGTTGATAAACGGGTTTCCTGGTCTAGCTTAAACAATATTAATGCAGCGACCCTAAAATGAGTTGATCTTCATATGGCATGTATGGTCCATATAGATGTCAGAGGAGGGGGATTACGGGGGCAGAATAATTGGAACTGTCCCTACTTTGAGGGTAGGGCAGAGAACTACAGTTGGTAGTAGACTAAAGGTTACACCCTTGTGCACACGGAGTGTACGAGGTTTAGACTACAGGTAGACAGGGAGTGCACGAGGTTTAGACTACAGGTAGACACGGAGTGCACAAGATTTAGACTACAGGTAGACACGGAGTGCACAAGATTTAGACTACAGGTAGACACGGAGTGCACTACGTGTGAACACGGTGTCCACTACAGGTGGACGTCGTGTTCAGGTACATTGAGACCTAGACAGACAAGGTGATGTGTTACAGTTAGGGATCGGGGAAGAATAAGTTCTTCAATTTGAAATAATACATAATTATAATTTTTAAGTGTTTATTTTTTTTAGTTACAACATCTACAATTTAATATACAGTATATATAACTATATAATACAATATTTTTTTAGTATAAATGAATAAAACCTTTTCACTGCAAAAGTAATAAAGATTGATGTATATTCATTAAGTATATGTCTTTTTAATTTTATATCTGTAGTTTCCATTTCTTATGTTAAATTGTCTATATTACGTTTTCAAAAGTAAATGTTTTATGGGTAAATTGCATTAAATATCATTTACATCAAGCATTTTCACAAGTCAAAAACAACTTTGAATTGCAGCAAAAATCAGTCCTAATGTGCTTTTGAGACACTTTTTCTTTTATAATTAGCTATCAGTAATACAATCATATACCGGGTAATACATAGCTTTTAAACAAAAAGATTTGGTGCCTATCAATCAGTTGTCTAGCGATACCCTTGTAGATCGTCTTTCATTAAAATATATACACTTTTATAATATTTTTCTTGCTATTTTAAGTTCTAAAAGTATTGTACGTAAAAATAGCTTAATTACATATTCTTTATTAAAAACTGAACGTCTTTAAAAGATCATGCAGACTTAAATCCACTTCAAACTTAAACGGCAAGGTGCGCGAAATAGTTTGTATAATACGTATACATTTGCTACATGGACCTGGTGCGTTGCAAAGCATTGGAAAAATGAGAAATCGTCCATAGACGTTAAAAATCGGCATTAGAAATTACACTTTATTACACTCAACCGATTGAGGAACCTGTAAGCACTGGCTTAAGAAAGCAAAAATTTAGTATCGGGCATGTGGCTGCTCGTGAGCACCAACACTGTTCAAAGGACCGATCGCTAAAATGTAGGTCAAATGTCTGATAACAAATCAAACAGACAGAATCAAAATAAATCCAACTTCTACCCATTTAAACTGTAGATTCATAGTTGTTGATTAGATTCTGAATTTGTCATAATTATTTTTAATTCTAGAAACCTTGATAATTTGACAATATCCTATTCTGACCTTCTTTTACAAACCGCGTGAGTTATATGATAACAATATATATATTAATGTATGATCCATACATGTAGTATTGTTCACTTATAATTAAATTTTCCTGCTCGAAAGGTAGACCCCTAGGCTAGGACTGCAGTTGCCATGGTCACTTGGACTTCATACTGTTCCAAATTACCTAACATTGGTCAGAGTGGGGCCAGGGGCCTGGGGCCTTCTTTGGGCACCCTTCAATATGTTCAGTCAAGTGTATCACAGACTAACAAACACCTGTATACATGTAGTACCTTATCCCAACCCCAGGAGGTCCATTTATAGCATGCTGTACTTAGGTGGCTGCGCCTCTCTACATGCATACATTGTATTCATCACACAAATACGTACAGTTATACAACAATGCTAGTCAATAGGGATATGTGTTTTAACTGGTAGTGCATTTTAATTTATTTGTTAATGAAGCTTTATATATGAAAATTAAAAATAATCTAAATACCAAGTGTATAGTTAACTAAAACATTTATTTCAAGATTATTGGAATATCATATTTCATCCAATATCTTTTCATTAATTTATTTTTTTTTACACTGGCTTTTTACATATATCAGAAACCTGATTATCATGACTATGTATATAAAATACCATATTACAATGTTGAATAAGTACCTTATCTACATTAATTTTGATTAAAATATATATATGTATTATTGGTAAATTCAAGGTTGTGACAGACATGCATGATTTACGCATTGTACAGCTACCGTCAGCTCCACTTCACGGCTGCCTGTCATGACAATAATTGAGGTGTATTCAACAAGTTTTTACCTCATCCCTCATCCCAATCTACACCCCCCCCCCCACCCGGGAACCGGTGTACATGTTTACCCAGGCTCTACAACAAGCATGTACATGTATCTAATAAGAATGGTACTTATGTGTTTCAAACTCATTAAACCTATATGATTTTTTTAAACGGTAAAGTATATTTGTTTGTCTTAACAAACTTCCATAGAAACAATTCTAAAATCACATCTTATATAAAGATACTGCCCCCATTCTCATAAAGCCGTGCAAACACAGAAGGTAACGATTCTGCCCTCTGGCCATCTATCGATGGTCACCTTGAGGCACCTGTATAGCTGGATACTGTGGCTTACCTGTATGTTTGACAAGTTATAATTATTGGACCATGACGCAATATACGATCAAGATAACTTGCGGGGTTGGGATCATAAACTTATTGTGTGTACGCGTAATTAAGAATCAAAACAAGCTGAATTGGGTACTTGTAGGTAGACTAGCCACCAATTAGTGGAGGACGTCATCAT
>SAYR01001887.1:0-10490 GCA_004382745.1 Argopecten irradians irradians
ACTTAATTTTAAAGATGCCCTCCACCGCCGACACAAGCATAAATGTTTGCAATCCCTCAGTTGATTAAAATTGGTGTTTGATCGTGCTACTATATATATTCTCAATTCTTACACAAAATTAATATAAAATACAATTTATTTCGCCCTCTATAGTGCCATGCGCAATTCCAGCTACTTCCTCTCCATATAGGATATAGTTGACACGGAATCTTTTTCGGGCTGCAATTAATTATTTTTCATATTTTAAACTTGAAGAAAAATTAGAAGCTCAAACTTTTCAATGCGTCTGTAATGGTGTTAAAGCTAAGTAACTTTTGTTAACTGATAAAAAATACTAAATCGTCTGCTCCTGTTTTGATAGTGGAAAAAATACCATTTGTCCAGCCGGTGGAGCATCTTTAATGAATTTGCTATTTTTATAACGCGGCTTCGTTTTATGTTTCCGCCGCGCTCACTCCTAATTAACTTGCGTTTAGTAAACTATCACTGCACCAAATTGGCCAAAACAGAAGTCATGAATCTTCAAATGCATTAACACAGTTCACGTGCAGGCCGGAATTCCTGTATTTGATGCGTGGACAACATCTCTTAGACCATTAATATGCATTTTGCGTATATTATTACTTTGTAGGGGTTTTTTCCCGACCGGTCGTGGACTGGCGCGGAAACAGCCACTTCAGTGCTATATCTGTACCTATCTGCGGAGCTATCCCTCTGTCATAAGTGTCCGTTGTCGGGTAGCGCCGCGGACCACCCGCCTACAATACCCGGGTCTTTATATGGAAATAGCTCTTGGGTCGTCGAGAGAATAAGTTATCCAACACAGTTATAAATTTTTCCTGGCCACTTCTGTTATTCAAGCATAGCAACCACAGTACATACAAAACGCAACAACACCCTAGCGCACCTCAAGAATCGAAACTCTATATACTAAAACCTGCCGGGCACCTCTATGGCTGACATACTTGTAGGATCCCTGTCGGCAGCAGTCGCGGCAAACCGACCTAATTACCGAGGGATACACATACAAGTAAACATTTTAAAAAAGTAATTAGGAATTGAAATTATCAAGGGCGTAGGAAGCGGGGGGGGGTGGGGGTGGCGGACAGGCGGGCGGGGGGAGTCTGGCCCCCCCCTGTTCCCCAGGACGGGGAGGGGGCCAAACATGTCCTCTTTTCTGCCCCCCCCCCATTTTCGCCGACTGAAATTCTTCTAAAAAATGCTTATTTAAAGAAAAAGGGTCCTTCCTGCATATTTTTCGTACTTCATTCTAGAAAACTTTTCCGCTGCGCGGCGCATTCTTAAAATGTCAAGCACCATGATGTCAAACCTTAAATAGTAAAAATTCAAATACACACAAATAAACTAAAAAAATGTCCATCAAGGGATTCTATGTACTATTTTACAAAAAATGTCTCTTTAAAGATCAATTTGTTTATTATGTCTTAGCGAGACAATTAATTCATTTTTTATGTTACACAACAATGATGCCGGATGCGTGTTGAAGCCGGCTATATCAGATCGAGCTAGGTTCGCATAATGTTATGACGACACAATTATCATTTCTAATGCAGCGTAGCTTTAAATCGAAAATTTACCCATGTTAAGAACGCTTTATAATCACTTAAAATTTATCGCTAAAACCTCATCTCAGCCATTCTAAATCCGTATTTTTTTCCCGGGGAGCGACCCCCGGACCCCCCTAACACCCAAATTCTCGCCCTTTGGGGCGATCGCACGAAATATCAAAATACATTAAAACTCATCCCGGCGGGCTCACCCTCAGCACCCCTTAATAAAACACCACAAAATCCTCGCACCTTCGACGCTCACACGCTTAATTGCGCCAATTTGCGTATTCGTTAATTTCCTTTTAGCGACTCCCATTGGTCTATAAATGCTGTACAAGGATTAAATTTAGTGATATATGAAAAATTATATAAAGGCATACATGGTTGGAGCTGACATTGAATCTCCTCCTGTAGGTGCGGCGGGTGGGGGGGGTTTACAAAATATTTGAGGCACTCTTTGCCCCCCCCACCCCCCCCCCCCTAACGTCATACGTTTCATCTTCCTACGCCACTGATTATGATGACCGTGGGTAAGGTAGTCAGGAACACTATAAATTTAAGGACCCCCAGAGTGGCGAACCCTCCGAGTGCCCGTACATCAATTAAGAGGCAATTAATACCTCTTCGACTACGGGGCCATAAACCATTATCAAGGAATGGTCCAGTGAGTACCCCTACTAAATTCCCACGGTCAACATGTACATAATTAAGAAGAAAACAAATCAATCGAAATTGGTATAAACCTACAAATACATACATAAAAATAGTACATATTGTTTTTAAGATTTATATTTATTTTTAAGACTTATGATTTTTGTTTCGCAAAGGTAGTGGGGCATTAAATTATATTTACAGCTGAGTCAGTGGCCATAGGCAGTACGCAAGTGATTTTTTCTTTTCTTTTATTATATATTCTTAATAATTTTACGTTTTTAAACCTTTCTCTCCAGAAATCGATTGCAAACGTAAAACTTCAAAGTTGACAACAACAAAAAAGAGTATAAAACCGAACCCCTTCCTAATATTAGTTCCTATTACACTTGGAACAAAAATGTGTAAAATTACTAATAATATAAAAAAAATTCGTGACTTAGGCCATTAAAACACAATACCGAACAAAAGCAAGATTCTCTGCATATAATGTTAACTAATTGTGAAGATTCGTATCGCTGTTTTGCCAGTCTTGCACAAGTTTGGTCAACTAACGCGCGGTAATTAGGACGACGGCGGGAAGCATAAAACAACCCGCGTTATGAAACTTAACACTAATTTATTTTAATTGAATTGTTCAGAACGAAGGTTATGCTTACTTATTATTAAAGTTAAACTGATAAATTTTCGGTTGCGGCTCTACAAAATTATCAATCTCGTTTTAAATGCATTCACTTCATTTTTTTTTTAAATTTCCATTTCGGAAAGGTTGTGATCCTGTTTAAACTTTAATATTGATGCAAAATATATAGTTCAAAAGAATACACTTAGAAATTGTTTGCAAGAGTTTCCTCTGTCGTAACGTCAGTAATAAATGCAGTAACCCCTGAAGTATCGAAATGTTGTCATTATAAAAACAAAGAGTTTCCAATCTCATCATTGGTGGTCATGAAAACACACTTAAAACTATGGCAAGCCAAGTTACTTTTTATTCTTTTATTCCGATCGGAATTAGAATTCTCGATATCAGAAATTCAATTCCGATATCGGAAATTCTAATTCCGATATCGTAAATTCTAATTCCGATATCGGAAATTCTAATTCTGATATCGGAATTAGAACAAAAATTCTTGATATCAGAAATTCTAATTCCGATATCGGAAATTCTAATTCCGATATCGGGAATTAGAAAACAATTTCCGATATGGAAAATTCAATTCCCGATATCGGAAATTCTCTCTACTCATTATTTGCATTGCAGATTATACTTCATTTCCGATATTGGAAATTGAATTATCGATATCGGAAATTGAAATACCGATATCGATAATTCAATTACCCATATCAGAATTTGTTTTCTTATTTCCGATATGGAAATTAGAATTTCCGATATCGGAATTAGAATTTCCGATATCAAAAATTAATATGAATTCCCGATATCGGAAATTGATTTCACGATATCAGAAATTGAATTCCCGATATCGGAAATTGAATTCCCGATATCGGAAGTTAGAATTTCTGATATCGGAAATTGGAATAAAAAGTTACTTGGCTTGCCATAAAAAACAGACACTCGCACGGTGTTCAAATAGTGTGATTTTCAACTTATTCAAGCTGAAGAACGACTGTCCTCTGAGTCAAAGCAGTCGATCACTGTAGTGCTAATGGTGTGAACTTTTGATGTTTGTACCCTGAATAATTTGAGTTAATTTATGAACCCGTGAAAGTAAAACCAAGAGGATAGCCGAATGACTAGGACGCACTTGCTGTAATTTGATTGGCTATCATCCAGGACGTGGCGAACTGATCAAGATGGCGGACACCGGTGTTAAACCTGACATCCGCTCAATAATGTGGAATCCAGGCGGCTGGCAAAGCTTATTAACCATCGTGATTTTATCCCTAGCATGGCTTGTTGGATTCAGCTCGAGACTTTTCGCCGTTATTCGTTTTGAAAGCATCATCCACGAATTTGATCCATGGTAATGTATCTTCTTTTTACCGGTATGGACGCAAAAATACTAGTCGTGATGTTTCCAGACACCACGCGTTTGTCGACTTCGACATCAACAATTCAGAAACGTTGCATGTTGATAAATATGTCTTTAAAAACTTATGTGTTTTTGCAGATGATAAAATCATAACAACGTCTTGAGCAACCTGTTACATACATGCATACTAGAGCTCTTGTGAAATCCATACCAGCTCTACCAGCATGTATTCAGCACATACAAAAGCCTCCGAAATTGTCATTTATATAAAGCAGGATATAGGGCCTACCACTTATAGCGAGTAATGCTTATTTTATCCTGCCTATACATCAACAATAAACCGTGCTGAAAACATATATCTGGAATGTTAATGCATGATCGCTTATATTTGTAGGTGTATAAGTTGATGAGTAATCTTCAGATCATTTTTTTTCCCAAATGATCCCAGCAAGACACCGTGTGGTATCTATGTATGCCTTATTTGATCGCTGTTACGCAAAACACATCCTGTTTTCAAAACTGACTGCAACTTTTAGTTATAACTATGCATATGATCATCCTGCAATTAAGCTTATTATAGGCATTAATAATAAATGTCATAGGCAATCATAGAAATAATTACATCACTTTCTGATATATTTGTCGGCCAATTGACAAGAGAATCCATATTTTTTCATACAGCATGAATAAATAAGAATTAAGTCTGTAATTAAAAGTATTCCAATCGCCTTTAAAATGAGGAAGTTTCATATGTCTATTATAATCTTATGAACAATTATGTAACTGTGTGATAGGCCTTGTCATTATACTACAGATATGAGAACGATATGTGGCAACAGTTTATATTGTACTCACAATTGGCAAAGATATTTTGTAAACCATCTCTCGTTCAGAAAAGTAACATAGAACATGATGCCAAGTTAAGTGATACATCATGAAAGTAATATAATGGCAATATTTTTTTTTCAATGTCTCTTTTGAAATACAGTGAACAATTTGCATATTTTTTGTAATACAGACTTCTAGGATCCAAGTGAGTTAGCTCTCTCATTGAGCTGGTTTGGGGTGGAAAGCATTATATTTGGGGTTTACAAATGGGCTTTATAATTAATCATATCAAGAAACAAGGCTGTTCACGTAGGCAAAGGAAAGGATATTTTCAACTCGGTCTGAATAGACTTATGTATCAAGTTGTAAGTATTGCTCTACTGGGGCAGAGTGTGAAAATTGGGTGTACTACCTCCTAATGCCTTAGTTACACTGTATCGTTTAGTTGCATTTTTTTTGGGAATCGATCGGTGATACCAAGATAGGGCGGTTTCTGAGGATCACCAGTACTACGGACTTGGATGTAATAAATATAGTTCGCTACGTCGGCATAGTGTGAGCTGAACACTTGTTCTCTAGCTTCGATTTTCGTCACAAGGGTATTTGATGCGTCCGACGTAAGGGATGCCAGATCGGTCCTTTGCAAGTAGTCTGTACTCATAGGCTGTAGGGCAGTAGTTTTCCCGAGGCCTGAGTTTCTTAGGTATGGTATTACAAGCTGATCAAGCGGATTACGAGTTGCGTCACGATAGCTACGCATCTGTATTGAATATGAAAAACGGTTTGAAATGAATGAATCGTTCACTATGATGCTGGGTGCGAAGGAACGTTGTGAACGGCTTATCTGGATATTCGATGCGCACTACACAAAAGTATGGGAGATATCTGGATATTCGTCTTCGTGAGGGGAAGCAGATAGAGTATGGTTAACGGCATGGGGTCTCCATTCTCATATGCGGCGCAATGGGATACCATAGTTGGTCTGCATTCTCCGGTTGTTGCCATTTTTGGGGACCGATTTCAGTTAAACAAGATGGCGCAGGCACCCATCTAGGATTTCGTTAGTCTAGAGAGATTATTATCACGTTAAGTCTCGATCGGCAAGGACAATATTTCTCCAAAGTACTGCATTTTGGGGACATTGATTCTTGATCTAGCGATATGGCCGAGAACATCTTAGTATAGATTTTGGCCATGAGAGGTTTACCGAGTAGGTCGATTCCTGAAATCGGAGAAGATAGGCAGTAATATTAAAAAAGATATATTTTTTAAATCATGGGGCTACACGCCGGGCTAGTAAAGAATTAATATCAGGTACTACGCTAGGAGACATAACTTTTATTAGAAGAGAGAGACGAGAAGGCAAAGAGAGAAAGATAGATCCTATAGCAGCGTTTGCTCGAACAAGGATTTTCAAGATAACTTTATTCAATTTTGATGCGGTGCCCGTCTCGCCAGGGGAGAGCACCCTCTTTTCTCGGATTTACTAGCTCTTGACGGCTCAATGGGAATCGATGGGGCGAACTTAAAGAGAAGTTCTACTCTATACGCCGAGTCGAAAATATTTCAAGGATAATTAATTTATATCTAGTCTGCAGAATTAGGGTTTATAATGACCAGTAGAAGTTACATCTCGACACTCCATCACACACTAAGCCTCCATGTATTACTAGGTGGGAGTTTCCTAGAGGTCACAACAGGTTTTTTCCTGACTCGCAGTGTGCGCATACAAAGATAGGTGCATATGATAACTGGTATGTGCTCAGTAGTGTCCTGGTGTGTGTACAGTGCTCTTCAAACTTGACGAGAGCTAACAGGTGGCAGATTATCAGGGTTAAACAATCGATGGTCAAACGGTATTCCTACTAGAGTATCGGAAAGACTGTTATGTGGACAGAGAAAAATGGAATTGACGATGATTACTAGTTCTGACGCTCAATTTCACAGCATCTGAAGCTAATGGTTTAGGGAAGATCTTTCTGACCTTTCTTGGATGGCTGATGTTCGGGTTAATTATTCTCGCGGGAGTATTGACCACGCATTAACATTAAAAATCAGTGAATGTTATTTTAGGGTGGTGGTGCTTCATTACTCACTCGGTCTTATTCAGCTTGAAGATAGGCTTGAGGATCTACTGAGGGGTATAAAATGTAAATATATTAAACTGTGGCACTTGGAACAAGATAGCTTTAGGTATATATACTCTGGGTTAAAGATAAGATATTACATTACTGCATTATTCATAATGGCTAAACTCAAATCATATCTTGGTATCCATGAAATATATTTGTAATGAAAAGTGAATGACAAAATTCCGTATATATACACGTGTTAAATCATATTACAAAGAAATTGCAACAAAAATATAATATTCGGCATTTGAATATAATATCAGAATTCACTTTATAGATGTATCTCAGAAGTGTTAATGCAATCGGTGCTACTCAGATATTCTATCTAGATTATACATACGTTATTTCTGAACAGAGACTGCGAGATTATTTAATCATAGATACTATGACTTCGACAGATTGCTGTAGATATTTGGATAATATAAATTTCTAGATAAGACTTACATATGTCTCATAAACATAGTAATATACTAGCACTAGAGTGTCTTATCAAAAGATATATCAATTAAGAGTTTGGATTTTATCAATCTAGATTATAAAGAAAAGACTATAAAAATTTACTAGTTATAAGGTAAGACTGTATAATAGTGATATGGATACTTTCATGGTGACAGGGAATTGCTACATTCTTATTTATTATTTTCTGATGATACAATTATACGGGATAGTGATCTCATGTCATTGGCGAATGTATTAGGTTCCAGATAAAGGTTGTCAGATATGTTCAATATTACTTTTTCTATGATTGGCTTTGATATTTTTATTCATAATAACTGCTAAGTATTACAAATTATCGATCGAAGTTTTACTCAAGACTCTATATTCGAGATCAGGTGTTTACATATTATTGGTGGATGATGATGATATTTTAGTATATGAAGACTTATAAGAGGATTTTGACAGTGATGTAAAAGATATCTTAGATCCGGCTGTTAGATTATCAATTCAGCATATACAAGCGAGAATTCTATTCAAAGAAGGAATAATAAAATATGGGGTAGTAAAAAAGGTTCATTAGTTAATATGTATAAATTAGTACATCAATGATATTATAGAAGGCTGATTGGATAACAGCCATGGTCTTTTGTGACGGTTCACTGTTTTCTTCTTGACTACGGAGATATACCTGACTAGGAACTATACAAGTATAGTCCCCCTGGGAATTGGCACTGGCGACAAATATATCGAATTCGATCATAATGATGTCTATTTAGTCGTAGGAATAAATATTTATGGCCTGTATCACCCTCAGAGTGACGAGTTCTCCTATTAGTGTTTGTATTGTGAATTGAGGTATTACTGTCAGTTCCCTCGTCTTAGTACACTCCAGGGGATCTATAACAATATATCGCCAGTCAACACTATATAGGACCACGATGACGACATATGTATATTCTAAATGTAAAGACGCGACGATATATATAAGAATTAAGTATTCTTATATACTCAGCATCTGGTGTTCGTTCATAGTGTGATTGATATATATTGTGAATTACGTTTATGTTTTCGTCATGTGATAAGTTATTAAGTACGTGAGACACGTTTCTTATTCGTGCGGGCAGCTATATGGAAGAATGTAAGTAAACAAAAGACATGCGCTAGTAGAGGTATGAAAATTACATTTGTGTAGAATACTTAGTCTCTTGATATCTTAATTCATTGTTAGCGTTTTGCTCACGCTAGAAAGAGCTTTTGTATGTGGCTGAAGCTAATTAAGATGAACTTGTGAGGATTGTTAGGAGAGCTGGAACTGAATACTGATGGGGCGGCTCACACCGCGATAGTAAGTTTTCTTAGTGTATAGATTACTACCATGTACAAATAGATCTACACAGGCTAATCGGTTCATATTTAGTAAAGTTTTATGTTATAAAATGTTGTATCTTTAAGGTCTTTATTGGTATGCAAAAACTTCTCTAGTTGTATTTTAGCTTATAAAGAAGAGCAGTAGAATTTCTAGTATATTCAAAACAAGATAGAATAAACGTTATTCTTTTTTTCATAGATTGTTATTGGTATTGGTCTATCTTTGAAGCGTCTTTCGCCATAAGGGACGTTTGCAGCAGACGGGTCCGTGATGATGAGGCGCCTGCATGTGTATTAAACTATGATCGACTTAGATTTTTTTATTTATTGTCATTGCAGAATATCCCATTACCGGTAAAAGAGGCAAAGATGTTCATTTATTTTGACAACACATCTCTGTGTCTATCTTAATGGTGGCACTATATTTCAGTTGCGCTTTAGAATTGGCATATTTCGTATCGTGTACTGGTCAGGAATAACGTCGGGCGCGGGAATATAATTGTCCTTCGGGGGTTGGAGAGCTGAAATAAGAGGGCATCTAGACGTGTTATGACCGTCAACAGTGCTAGGAATATTCAATTTGAGGTTTACAATGTGTTGGACAGACAAGATCAATGAACATTCACAAAAGACGCTGAGTACTAGACGCTTGGGATTAGACCCTGAGGTATCAATACACCGTTCTCTTGCGTATATACGGAGAAGACAGAGTGATCTGCGGGAAAGTACTTTCACGAACAGGTAAATAATGAAGAGATCACTTTAAAAATAAACGTGTTCACTGATAAAAATATTACTAATAATTGATTATTTTTTGGTGTTATTTTCATCACTAGTGGTTAATCTGGTTTTTTTCAGGAGAATAGAAGGCTGTCCAGGTGGTGCCTATGAACATAATATAGCGGCAATACTATAGGTATGTAGAACAGCAGAAGCAAAATCAAATAATTCTCTTTCTCACTTTTTTATGTACAAGAGCTCTTGGCCTTTAGGGTCATAAGAACTTGTTAAAATACCACTTAATAACCTTATTCTAAAAATCGATCAATGCTCATCAAATACAACGTGACCTAGTGCGAACACAACGTCATGTTTTCTCTCTGAAAATGTATCTTCCAAGTTTGGCGGATTCCTTGTGCGAATTGCGACAGATTGTCGTTATCTATATGAAAAAGTCGAGCGAGTAATGATGTTTGCCATTTGGTAAGTCCAATAATGAAGGTAACATGGTCACTTCTTTCATTTACGATTCTTGGACAGGTAAAAGCGAACAAAAGTAGCTGTGAGATATTTTCTTAAATATTTTTGAACGACATGCCATTTCAAATTAGTTTCATTTTGAGGTTAGCATCGTCCATATTTGTTAAGTAAATGGTCAATAGAAGCAAGGGACAAATATCCTTTAACTACAGTTTTATCCGATGTTAATAAATAGTTTTTCTAGTGAGTGCTCATGGCGATATATTTGCCTCAGTAATAATTATTTCCCGAATTTAAAGCTTTAAATGTTT